>PIJX01000062.1:0-410239 GCA_002927005.1 Aspergillus pseudoterreus
ATCTTACACACCTCATACACTATCACGCGCTGCTATCGAGTAGAGTCCGGAAGCGTGGTCCCCCGCCCCCGACGGCCTTGGTGCGTCCCCCTTGTCTATATTGTCTAAACACCGCCCCCCCACCCACCCCCCCCCTGTCGAGGAAAACACCGACTATGCCTTGTTTGTCTGTTTCCTGTTCCTGAACCCGAGCTTGGCGGCTGCCGAAATTACATCGGAGCCCGGTCTGGCCAATCAGCACGGGCATCTTGGCAGTTTGCTATGGGGACGAAACTTTCCCGGGCCCCCCAGGCACACCAATCACGCGTGGACCATTGGCCCACTCTTGGCCACAAGGGGAATGTCTCATCTCCCATCCCGCCTTAACTGGTCGGTGTATTATTAGCAATTTCAGACGCTTCACCCTGACTGGCGCTCACCTCGTTCTCTCTTTCCTCTCTGTCTTTCTTTTTGGAGGTCGCGTTAATTAATCGGACGGTCTTCCGTCTCCTAATGCCAATGAGGTTGACCAGGATACCGCCGTTTAAGTTATTAAGTCGGATGACTGGACCAGACGCTCCATCGGTTCGTTCGGTTAAGACCGTTCGTGTTTGCAGGATTCATGGGGCTCAGCTGAATCTTCAACGGTTGATGGGGTGAGGGACAGAACGGAATGGCCTTCCTGCGCGTTTTCTGCCCACCTTGGTGCCTATGTACGGAGTATACATATAGTACTCTGTAGACAGACACGTATAGTAGGAGTACCTACAGGACAAGCATTACGACTGTACTTTGATCGCACTACTAACCCAAGCCGGTTACTTTCCCATAACCCGTCGATACCTACTCCGTATGTACAATACCTCCGCGGGAGAGCGTCCACTAAGTCCTCAGAGATCTGCGCTGGAACCAGACTCTGGCTGGAAAATCTTTTTTCTTTTCCTTTTCTTCTTTTTCTCCGATTCTGCCTTTCAATTGGTACTTGCCCAGCGTTCTTCCAAAGTCTAACCTGCATTGCGGAGCACCCAGCCGTTTACCATGTCTATCATGAACATCCCAACTTACACAGGACAAGGATGATCCTCGCCCCTGGCGTAAGACGTGCATCATCTCTTCAGTTTTTTGACACAGATACTCCCAGAGTCGATACAGAACAGCGGGAATCTGCTGTGTTGTCAGAATGGCCACCGACATCTCGTATCCAGCTCCCAGCGGCTACTCCGTACAAAATCTCCGTCACATGGAAAGAAAATTACCGACACGTCTCCAACCTCCCTGGACGAATTACCGAGACCCACGATTCATCCGACGCTGACACTGGAGTTCTGCACGGCTTCTAGGAGTACTCTGTACCTGCAAATCCCGATCCAGCCTCCTGGGGGAAAATGCGGGAAACTGGAGGGGTTGGACCGTGCAAAAGGATGATATCCCTTTGGTTCGTGATATTGCGCCTGACGAGGGATCCTAGACATTCATTCTTCCGAGCTTCCGATTCAGAGGGTTGAGACATGGCTGCGGTCAAGGGGTCACCGTTGAGCCAGGCAAGACAGACCGATAAGGTATCCGGCGGACGATGTGCTGGGTGTTTTAAATCGGTTGGACCAACCACCTTTCTCATCTGCGCTGTACCTACCTACAGTACATCTGTAGGTCTGAATGTTGTGTGCCTCTCGGGGATTATCTCATTGGTTCTGGCTGTGTCGTTTCATTTCCCGTGATGTCATCTCGTTTGTTTCATGTCTTTGGGCTGTACCTGTAACAAGACAGCACAATAATAATAATGGCTGGTCGACGTTGACAGCGGCCGGCGGTCAGTGCCTCAGGCTATCTGGCCAAGCTTTGGCTAAAGGTCCGTTCAAACTCTGCTTTGTTCGATTCGATTCGATTCGAAGCAGATACTGGGGGTGTGCTGCACATTATCCTATCCGTTGAATAGTAATAATTGTTCTAATAAGTATATAAAACCTCCACAAAAATTATAGGTCATCAAAATAACAATACAGACTCATATCTCGAGTATTCCGTAAAGAGTACTCCTATGCCCCTATTCCTCCTCCCGCCGCGTCTGGACCATGGAATCGCACGAGCTAAGCTCCCTAACTACGAATGTCGCAATAATTCAGTTCACTAGCTTCACTAGTTAGCACTCACGTTGCGACTCTATAGTACCGAACTACCTAGTCCAGTTTATGGACTACTCCGTACCCCAACCCCTATTCCCCATCTCTTTAATGAACGTCCCACTGCTCTTTGGAGGGCATCTGTCGCACAGCGCAGGTCGTCCGGTCGTCGCATACAGAGGATCAGCGACCCACCGTTCGACTCGAATCCACCCTCCAACTCAACAAGTGCAAAGACAATCTCGGATATCACGGCTCCATATCCATACCCCCTCTGCGCGCTTGCGTGGCTCTACCTCGCCCAGTTGCCTCGGGACTTATACGCGGAGATTATCCAGTAGAGCTCTTGTTCGATTCGATTGCGCCGTGCGAAATAAAGAGAAAAAGCACTCGAGGGACTGAATACGGTAGCCTAGGAGTGTAATGTAGTGGAGGTGGGATCGCAAGGTGGCGGGCTTGCTGTGCTCCCGCACTATGCCCTACCGGGAATGTTGTATAGTACCGCCAACCTTTGGTAGATACCTACGGAGTACTCTCGTTAGTAGTCTTGGATTCCGCGCGTCCATTCTGGGCTGGCTCCCTTCGGTGGAGTTCCTGGCATTGCCAAGCGGTGGATGGATGCAACACCTCAGCCCTGACGTGTTCCAGGTGGGATCTGGTGCGGGCCGCGATGGCACTACGGAGTACGGGTAGATTGCGTATGGTATGGGATGATTTCTACTCCGTACCTGGTGGGAAGTGAGTGAGTGGCTCGAGACGACTCAAGGATCAAGATGGAAGTCTATCTTCAACAGCAGATAAACAGAGATAAACATTCTTACGGAGTATACCTTCGGCTACTGCCGAACCACGAGCTGACATCCATGGTTCGCCCGAGGTACGGAAACGACAGCCATGCAGAAACCCAACAAACAACATCCTAACGCTTGCGACAAATCCCCTCCTCATCCCAATCCTCGCTCCCCACGCCCCGCTGGACAATAAACACCCCCGTCGGATCCCACCTCTGCTTAATCCGATACAGACGCGGATAATTGCTCCCCCAGAACGACGCCTGGAAATCCGTCTCGTACGCGTTCGCCTCGTTGAGATACGAACCCATCGCACCCGCGCCCTCCACCGACCGCAACAGCGGCACTTCCACGTGCGTCACCTTCTCGCGAACAGCCTCCTGCTCCGCAAGCGTCGCCGTCGCCTCCCATGTGGCGCTGAGCACGAGATGCACCGCCGTCCTCCGCCACGCCGGGTGCAGCGCCGACTCGACGGTGGCCCCGTTGGCGGCGACGGCGCCCCCCGCGACCATGTGGCCGATCAGCGCGCGACCCGGCTGGTACTCGAGGCGCTGCAGGGCGGCGATGAGTCTGCCGGCGCCGTCGGGGGAGGCGAGGAGGTCGCGCGAGAAGAGGCGGGAGCCGAGGAGCCCGATCGTGCCTGTGGAGTCGTGGTCGCCCAGGAGGTAGACGCTGTCGAAAACGGTGCGCACGCTGGGGAGTGGGAGCGACGCGTAGTCGGTTTTGATGCCGGGAAGGCTGTTGAGTTTGTCGAGGAGGGGGCGGAAGAGCTCGTCGATCCTGGCTGGGTCGGTCTCGTTGGCGAAGGTCAGTCCGGCGGTTAGCGCTGCGGCGCTGACGTTCCCGTCTAGAGGTACGTTTGGGGTGATCCAGTAGTATCCGGAGCCGTTGGCGTCGTTCAGCCCCGGGATTGCGGCGTGGAACTGCGTCAGCGCTTCCCAGAAGCTGGGATTGCCGTGGGCAGTGGTGATGTTGAAGCTGGTGAGCATGACGGGGACCTCGTCAAAGGTACGTAGAGTGACATTGACCACGACTCCGAATGTGCCTCCACCGCCGCCGCGCAGGGCCCAGAAGAGATCGCGGTTCTGGTACTGGTTTGCAGTGACTAGATCTCCCTAGACGCAGGTCAGACGAAAAGGCACAGTAGACAAGCAGTTACAGACATACCTCGGCGGTCACGACGGTGAATTCAAGCGCATTGTCGGACGCCATGCCTTTCAATGGCCCCAGGAGCGAATGTCCGCCGCCTTGCACGTAACCTCCAGCGGCGCCAACGGTAATCGACGACCCGCCTACGACGGTCCTGTTCGCCGCTCCAACCGCAGTATACATCTCGCGTAGACTGACTCCAGCATCGATCGTCACGGCGGGGCCTTCCCACGCATCCGCCGGGGCCCCCGCGGGGAGAAAGTCGTCGACAAGCTCAATCCCCTTCATATCGTGGGTGAGAATCTGCAGTGACTCCACTGCAGCGGAACGGCCGAGGAAACAATGACCGGAGTTCTTGACGGCGAGACGTATGTTTCGCCGTCTGGCGAAACGGACGGCTTTCTGGATGTGCGCCGCAGATTGGACCCGAGCGGAGTACAACGAGATGCGTCCCTGGCCGCAGGGAACGCTGGGAGGGTTCTCGATGTAGCAGCTTTCGTTGTGCTCCGGCCATGCCTCGAAGTTCTCCCATTGAACCGCTCCGGGCTGCGAGGCTCGCCAGGTCGAGTTGGTCCATTGCTCGGTGACAAGTTTACAGGCGTCGCTGTCTGCTTCAGCGGGGTGACAGACTGCTGCAACTGGGCGCACTGCGACGAGGTTTCCGTCAATAGAGCGGTTCAGTGCATTCCACTCCTGGGATGAGGGCCAGCAGCGCTGGTGTGGTCTACACCGACACGAGTGCGGACTGGCATATGCCAAAGTGGCTAGGAATGGTAGAACGTGAAGCTTCATGATGAGAATAGCCTCTGCAGAGCTATGATATCTGTGTGAGAGTTAACATTTGGTGTTAACGGTATACCTTTATATAACCCCTCGGGCGTCAGTCAGTAACTTAACTGTGCGGTTTCCTATTACGGCCATACGAGCTTGGATTCCTATTACGGTCATACGAGGTAGATCACCGGTACAGCTGACCTGATAGGTATTAAGATCCGCATGAGCTTAATTCGATGAATCATCACCAGCTACTGGATGTGGAACTAAAACTGCTTCGAGCGATACGATAAAGTTAGCCACAGCCTGCCTCGTATCCGAAATGTAAGGCGATTGTGTCTGACTAAGTCTCTCTTCCTGTTCACATCATCGCTCGTATTCGCTTCTTCCCGTGCCCAATAGTGGCTCTGAATGTGACAAAGTGATTGACCCAGGAGATTTGGACGCATGGCTGCCTGTTAGGTGCTTTGCTGAGCCTCGTCGGGCAGTGCTCAGGGGCTGAGGATTTCCATGGGCATGCAAAACCGTGATATCAAAGTCGTCTGACTTCCGATAACTTTCGATACCCGGGTATACTCTGGGTTCTCCTGGCAGTTATGAGAGATTAACGTTGTCATTGGTTGAAGACAAGGTCCGGACGGATCGTCCAGAAACAATGTGGAAGACCCGGAGAGATATACTTCAGTGTTTGCGGCTCGTCTTTGAAGAGCAACTGGCCGAGGAGCAACCATTCGTCGCGAAGAAGGGCCCGCCTTTATGTTCTCTACTACAAGGGAATACGTCTTTCAATATCCCATATACTCCCCTCGGGGTGATAGCAGACCTCCAAGAAGTGGCAGTAGATATCCATAGATCTAGTTAGTTACTACATTCGGCAAGGCCGATGACTCAGCAGTCTAGGTTTGCGCCAAGACCGGACAAATTTGCCCACCGCCTTCCCGTGAATTTTTTTGATTTCCGTTATCACGACAAAACTGCCAGACTCTGCAAAGATCAAGCATTCCAGCAAAAATGGTGTCTTCTACGGCAGTCACTACGAAGGTGACCTCTGGGTCCCCCTACCAACTCGACGACAACCAGGTACGTCCCAATCCCGCGGTCCTTCGCGCATTGTCGTGGTTGTCAATATCATGCCGTCGAGTAGTAACTGACTTTTTTTTTTTTCGCAGGTCACTAGAGCTTCTACGGCCCTCCTCCGACACATCAAAACGAAACAGGACGAGAAGGAAAAGACGGCGACCAAGAAGACCCTGATTGGAGACAACGATGACGACTCCGACGACGATGCGCCCCTCCACAATGAAGCCGTCTGGCTCGTGCTCACCACCAAGAAGCACGTCGTGGACAAGAACCGCCTGAAGCCCGGGAAGATCAGCATCCCCCACTCGCTCAATTCCTCTCCGTCGCTCAGCATCTGCCTCATCACCGCCGACCCCCAGCGCTCGGTGAAGAACATCGTCGCCGACCCCTCCTTCCCCAAACATCTGTCCTCCCGCATCGACCGGGTGATCGGTTACTCGAAACTGAAGGCGAGATACCAGAGCTTCGAGACTCGCCGACAGCTCCTGGCCGAGCACGATGTGTTCCTGGCTGACGATCGCATCATCATGCGTCTGGTCAACACCCTGGGCAAAGTGTTCTACAAGTCGAGCAAGCGGCCGATCCCGATTCGCATCGCGGAAATCGAAAAGGTGGATGGCAAGAAGGTGAAGAAGGACCCTAAGACGAAGTCCAAGGACGACGATAGTGCGTTCGCCTCCCCGGCCATCGTCGCCAAGGAGATCGAGAAGGCCTTGGGCTGTGCGCCGGTGCAGCTGGCCCCCGCAACCACCGCGGCGATCCGCGTTGGCTCGGCCAAGTTCACGCCTCAGCAGCTCGCGGAGAACGTCGAGGCCGTTGTCAAGGGTCTCACAGAGAAGTTCATTACGAAGGGATGGAGGAATATCAAGGCTCTCCACATCAAGGGAGCCAACACCATGGCCATGCCCATCTGGTTGGCCAGTGAATTGTGGGTGGAGGATGCTGATGTGGTCGAGGAAGACACCAAGGCACTTGAGGATGGAAAGGGTAACAAGAAGCGCAAGCAGGTCGCCGACGAAGAGAAGCCGCTGATCGAGGGCAACAAGAAGACTAAGAAGGCCAAGGCGACTGAGGACGACGAGGATATCGCGGCCAGAAAAGACAAGCTGGAGAAGCAGAAGGCCAAGGCGCTGGAAGACGGAGCGGAACCTGCCAGCAAACAAGGCGCCGGCAAGAAGAAGAGAAAGTCGACTTCATAAAGCATTCGAAGACAAGCCTAACTACTAAGTCCATTTGGTGTTCTACGGGGATTGATTTGATTCATTGTATTTGTTCCATTGCAAGTCTCTGGGTTTTGCGGCGCAGTCAGTCACGTGTCATTTATAGTAGTTGATCAGGGAGTGTTTCCAATACCCTTGTATAGAAGAAAAGTTCGTATCTGAAGAATCCATTCCAGAATTATAGAAACCATGCGATAGTACATAGAGATCACCAGTCGTTCCGACTGAATGCCTTCTCCGTACAGGTACTTGAAGAAGCCGCTGGCGGATTAACCGAGTTGTCCGAGGATCGGCGGGTGCTTGGCTGTTCCGACGATAACCACGGCCCGCCTTGAAGCACACCGGTCTTGATGACTACTTTAGCCCCAACTGGCTCTCCCTCGGTCCCTCGTGAACGTCCGCTTCCAACCCTCCGCCTCCACGCCACGACCGGTCGGCTGAACCAGCGCTCTCGCTCTTGATCGATTGATATTCGACTTTGCATATTTTGTCGCCGCCATGATTCCGATGCTTCGCTCCACCGCTCTGCGGGCGGTCCGCTCGCAATTTGCTCCGCGGGCTCTGAGCCAGTCCGCGCTCGCCCGTCTTCTCTCCACCCTCGCCGTCCTCGAACAGCGTGATGGCAAGCTCCAGGGCTCGTCTCTCTCCGCCATTGCCGCCGCGCAGAAGCTCGGAGGCTCCGTGACTGCCTTCGTGGCCGGCAACGCCGTCAAGGGCTCCTCGGCCGCTGAGGCGGCGAAGATCAAGGGCCTCGACAAGGTGGTGGCTGTGGATAGTGAGGCCTATGAGAAGGTAGGATATAGCGGCCTCGCTGGATGCTAGTGAGGCTGATTGGAGGCTGACGTCCGGGTCTAGGGTCTGCCGGAGAACTACGCCCCTCTTCTCGTCGAGAACATCAAGCAAGGCGGTTACACCCATGTCGTCGGCGCCCACTCGGCCTTCGGAAAGAGTCTTTTGCCCCGGGTGGCTGCTCTGCTTGATGTGCAGCAGATTTCCGACATTACGGCAATTGAGAGCGAGGACAGTACGTATTGTAGCTACCATTGAACTCGATGAGCCTGTTTCTGATGGTATCCACAGCTTTTGTCCGTCCCATCTACGCCGGAAACGCCATCCTTACCGTCCAGTCCACCGATCCTACAAAGGTCATCACCGTGAGAGGCACCGCTTTCCAGGGCGTCGAGACCGAGGGCGGTTCCGCGGAGATCGTGGACGGTGTCGACCCCAAGGCGCCCGCCCTGACCGAGTGGGTGTCCGAGGAGCTGACCAAGTCGGAACGTCCTGACCTGGGTACCGCCTCCCGTGTCGTCTCCGGTGGCCGTGGTCTGAAGTCGAAGGAGGAGTTCGACCGCGTGATTGTGCCGCTGGCTGACTCGCTGGGCGCCGCCATCGGTGCCTCCCGTGCCGCTGTCGACAGTGGCTTCGCCGACAACAGTCTGCAGGTCGGCCAGACTGGTAAGAACGTTGCACCTCAGCTCTACCTCTGTGCGGGTATCTCCGGCGCCATCCAGCATCTTGCTGGTATGAAGGACAGCAAGGTCATTGCTGCTATCAATAAGGACCCTGATGCGCCGATCTTCCAGGTCGCCGATGTCGGCCTCGTGGGAGATCTTTTTGAGAAGGTCCCGGAGTTGACCGAAAAGCTGAAGAGCCAGGCGTAGATGTACTCTGACTGATCTTTCTTTTGTGCATTTCTGTATCATGAATTTTTTATATGATGTCATTTTCAGGGGTTAGACGAAGGTCCAATATACCACACATTCGATCTTATGAGCGTCAATTAGACGGCATCCAGCCTACAAGTACAATCTCGAGCCGTAAGCTGTATCAGTCTCTTTCATCTCTTTCACATTGATGATACCGATGCTCTATCGGATCCGTGATTTTCCCCCACTCAAACCCTTATACTCCCGATCGGGACTAGCGCGTCCTCTGCAGCGCGTCTCAACGCGTCCACCGTTTGATAGAGGGACTCTTGTAGTCTGATCTCTCCATGACAGGCATGTACTTGAATACCTATACACCAGTTCGCTAATACCACTTCAGCAAATGCAACCATCTTCCCAACCAATTTAATGACGACCTCGCCGCCATCTGTTCCTCCCTCGTTCGATCCAGCCATCCATCTGCACTCCGAGGGAGTCAACGATCTACCAGAACCGCCTTCCGAGCCATTCTCCGACGAACTCGAGGTTCTGCACCTTCAGCGAGCCGAGAACCTCCGTAACAAAGTCGTCATCCAGCATCGCGCGTGGAATCTGTCCGACGTTTTTCGAAGCGACGAAGATATCAGACCAGGTACGAGGATTGGGGACGCGGAAGAGGGAGCCGCGAATGTCCTGACGCTGAAGCAGATACGCCTACAAAGTCCGGCCAGCAACTCAAGCTCGATAACATCACCTCCCCCGGTCGGTCGGTGATCTTCCTGCCCTCTTCGCCGCCAATCGCAAGAATGCCGTTCATTTCTTCTCCGGTAGCCTTCCCGACGAGTGCGCCATCGCCAGAGTCTCAGAAGCGCAAGAATGACGCCCACCCCCAGGACTCGGAACCCAAACGCCAGAAGATAGTGGGTGGTTTTTTGGATGAAGATGACGACGATGATGAACTGGAGGCTTTCGGTGATGCTCACATACAAAGCGAAGTCGACTTCTCCGAACAATTTGCCAGCCAAAGGCCAGCAGAGTTGCCGCGACTCTCACAGTCCTCGCAGCTTCCGTTCCAATCTGCTGGTGCACCCGACCCAGCTCCAGATATGTCGACAACTACCCTTCCCAGCTCGTCGCGGAGGCTGCCCCTATCAATCCCAATAAAGACCTGCTCGGGCAAGACGCATAACGTTCAGATGAAGAAGGCTGCCGCGCCGGTTTCCTACGAGAGACTGGTCGCTAGTCGCTCTACCACCGCCCCAGGACGAGCTCAGCGAAGTTACTATGGCATCGATATTCATCGCCTCTTGGACGAAGCCGCTGCGGATTCCCAGCAATCAAATCCCAGACCTCATGTACCCGCTGTGCAGCCTTCGATTGAACAAAACAGTGGGGACCGCAAAAGCAAGAAGCATGCCACGGCAATGTGGACCGAGAAATACCGTGCCCGCAAATTCACCGAGCTTATTGGGGATGAACGTACGCACCGGGCTGTCTTACGCTGGTTGAAGGGCTGGGAACCCATTGTCTTCCCGAATCTAGCAAGGTCGAAGCAAAAGAAGGCTGGCAATAACCAGGAAGAGGAGGAGCGCATCCACAAAAAGGTCCTCCTGCTGTGTGGTCCACCAGGACTTGGGAAGACAACATTGGCGCACGTGTGTTCCAGACAGGCCGGCTACGAAGTTCTCGAAATCAATGCTAGCGACGAACGGAGCAAGGATGTCGTGAAAGGGAGAATCAGGGACGCCCTTGGGACTGAGAACGTCAAGGGCATGAATGTGGAGATCGGCGATCGCAAAGTGCGAAAAGCAGGCCGGCCTGTGTGCGTAGTTGTCGACGAGGTTGACGGGGTTGTCAGCGGAACTGGCGGCGGTGGTGAGGGAGGTTTCATGAAAGCATTGATTGATCTCGTCCTCCTCGATCAGAAGAACTCGTCCCGTTCGGCTGAGCAGAACCCAACAGGCAGGAGGAAGAAGGGCGACAATTTCCGATTCCTTCGTCCGCTGGTGTTGGTCTGCAACGATGTCTATCACCCTAGTCTACGACCGCTGCGGACTTCTGGTGTTGCTGAGATGATCCACGTCCGCCAGGCCCCGTTGGAGAACGTCGTTTCGCGCATGAGGAGTATCTTCACCAAGGAAGGTATTCCAGCAGACAACGACGGGGTGAGACGTCTATGTGAGGCCTCCTGGGGTCTTGCACGTCGGAAGCAAGGCGGCACCAGAAATAGCGGCACGGCAGAGGGCGATATTCGAAGTGTCCTAGTGGCAGCCGAGTGGGTGGCGCACAAACTGAAATACGAAAGCGCGGAATCGTGCCGATTGACGAGAAGATGGCTAGAACAAAGCGTCCTCAGCGACACCACCGGAAGCGGTTCGTTCTTCAAGGGGCTGAACCGTGGAGGCGTCCGCGACATTGTGGAGAGGGTTTTCGCAGAAGGAGCAGGATTCAGCGACAGCTCCATTGGCACTGAAACTTTCGTTGATCCTTTCGATAACGGTAGCGGAAAGGTTCCAGTGGGTGTCGCAGATCTGAGAAAGCGTCATGCTATCAACCGTCTGCGGGAGATGGTCGACGCTAGTGGCGAACATGATCGCTGTATCACTGATTGCTTCACCTCATATCCTCTCCAAACATTCCAAGACGATACGTTCCTTTCCAAGCCGAACGCTGCTTATGAATGGCTTCACTTTCACGACTCTGTGTCGTCGAAGGTCTATTCGAACCAGGAATGGGAGCTAACCCCGTACCTCAGTCAGTCGGTTGTTGCATTCCATCATTTGTTTGCATCCGCGCACGGGAAACGGAATCACAACGAGGTTGAGGACGAGGAAGAAGAAGAACATCCGTTCTCTGGGCCAAGAGCGGAATATACAGCGAATGAGTCCCTCAAGCAGAACCGCGCCATCCTCACAGGATTCCAGTCTTCGTTCTCTGCTCCACTCCTCCGCCTCTTTCGGTCAACCGACTGCCTCGTCACGGATCTCATTCCTAACATCATGCGAATGTTGTCTCCTGATGTGAAGCCGGTGGTTGTTCGGGGAGCTGGAGAACAACGGAGCGTGGCGAGCGTGCGGAAGGAAAGCGAGCGAGCTCTCGTACTCGCCGCAGTGCGGGTCATGACAGAGCTAGGCGTGACGTTTGAGCGCGTTCGCGTTGAAAACGAGGGCGCGCACGGTGGATGGGTGTACCGGATGGAACCGTAAGTTGAATCCAGAATCTGTGAGAAGCCAATCTAACGATAGCACGCAACAGACCGTTAGACACTCTTATATCTTTCTCCAAGATGAAAGGAAGCACACAGGCAAGTAGCAGCTCCGGCCCCGTCCGGTATGCGGTCCGCCAGGTCCTGGACCAGGAGTTCCGCAAGGAGAAGGTGCGCAAGCAGGCCGAGGCCTTGGGATCGTCCAAGCTCGCGAAGGCGTCGAAGGGGAAGTCGGCGGATGGCCAGGACGACGAGACTGGAAAAAAATCGGCCAAATATGGGGCTGGCGTGAAGCGCGACTTCTTTGGGAGGATCGTCCAAGAGCCGGCGCCACAGCCGGACAGCTCGCAGGAGACTCCGGTGCAGAGCGAGGCGTTGAAGGCGGGCCGGAAGGCTTGGGTGACATATCATGATGGCTTTTCGAATGCCGTGCGCAAGCCGATCTTGATGAGCGAGTTACTAGCTGGGTTTTAGTAGATAATGGTTTCTATCTAATGAGTACTATGCTAGCGCTGGAATTACGGTGAAGGAGTCAAGTTTGTATCACTTCATTTGTAAATTATTCAGTATATTGTAGAGCTGCTGGCATGAACTGCAGAAGCCAATCGACAAGACCACAAGTAACAAGATGAAGCAAGATTAGGATACTATAATGAAAGAATCAAGCCACAGAAACAGAAATCAAAGAAAAACCAGAACATGTTGATGTTTTATTATCCCAACTCCATCCCTGCAAAAACAAGCTGTGCCACAGAAAACAACCCAAACAAATAACCAAACAACCATCTATAACGATGGGACCGTGATATCATGTCCATGGAGTATGTCGTATTAGATATGTATAGGGCGCGCCGACACTATCGAGTATCCCTTGCTGCGAGCTCCCTCGCAGCGGACAAGACCCGTCATGCGATCACCGGAAGGCCAGATACGTGGCGATGGCTTCGTTATGACGCGCGGCGGCTTCGGTCTTGGGCGACGTGGATTTCGTCGTGTTGGGTTCCTTCTTTGCGAGGAGGGACCACTTCTTCGAGGGGGCTTCAGTGCCCTTGAGGGTGGTTGCCGTCGAGGAGACGGAGTAGGTGGACTTTGCGTCGGCGGGGGTGGACTTGGAGAGCATTGTGATGGGGTTGAAGATTGGATTCTGATGTTTGAAGAAGGATTTCACTGTTGTGGAGGAGAGGAGGTAATTGGTGGTTTGTTTGTTTAGTTGGTTGCTTGAGGAGCAGTTGGAAGGTTTGTATGAGTGTGAAGTATGTAGTTGGGAATGAGACCACGGGATGATGGATAGAAGTGTATCAGACAATGATGAATCGGTTGATAGATCAGTTCAATTCGAGCGGACGACAGACGTCTTATATAGACGACTCCGTCCAGACCTAGTCATGGCGATGCGATGACTCTGGACAGTTACCCTCGTCCATACACCGACTCCGTGCTAACGGCATTCGGAGTAAAAAAACACTATTCTTCACGACGACCCACGCATTCGACACCACAAATACGTCACTAGCGAGAATATGCTTAACAATCATCTCCATCGCCGTCCCAGAAGAGTATAGAGAGCGCTGGAGAGCCTGCGAAACGAGTCATCCATACCGCAAGAGGGGCTCGTGTCGCAGCCACAGCGGGAATACCAAGAAGTGTAGGGCGTGGGAACACGAGCCTGCTTTGCAATCATCAGGGCTGGAAGATTCGACTAGCGTCATCGGACCGCGATTGGCAGCGCTCGTCCAAACGGGTGGTTTCTTCGTTTTGCTTGGGTTCTGGACATTCGAGGCTTGATCCCTGGAAGGAATTGTCTGTCATTGTCATCTAGGGTTCATCTGATGCCCCGACGGGGATGTCATTGGCCGCATGTCCTGTACGGAATAGTACATGATTGCTAGGCAGAACACATGCCACGAAAGCTTGCTTCTGCCTGACAAGGCTCCCAGATATCGTCGTAAGACTGACTGCGCCCTTGAGTGACTGTGGCTTCTGCGTCAGGCAGGTCTAGGACGGGCTCTAAGTTGGGACCCCGGTGTGGAGGCGCAGGGATGGATGCCCCACGGCTGCCACGACATCTCCAGCATCTCCCTTAGCCTGTACTGCACAGCACTTGCTCCGTACTCTAAACAGCAGATAGATCCACTGTTGCAGAGTTTTGCCTGAGATCCTTCAGACGGGGGATTTCCGGTTCAGGCAAGATTAATCTGCGCGTGTTATAACTAGCGTGACTCACCAAGTCGGTTCCCGCAACAGAAAAGTGTGGATGGGCCAATGGCCACGACAGGCTGATTAATCCAGGCACGACATTCACCATCGCTAACAACGCCTGATCGGGAGAAAGGCGAAGATTGCATGATCATTCCATCCTGAGGATCCAGAGTATTCCCGTGTATCCAGATGTTGACTCGACGGTGAGTCCACCGTCCAAGGCGCACGCCGAACCCCGGTGGTACTCCGAAGAACAAGGAGGAAGCTCGGCATGTCTGATCCCGTCGACGGGTTTATAATTCGGAATGGAGTAGACGGAGTAGATGTTATTATAAGGGCGGGACCTAGTCAGTCGTCAGTTCACTCCATTGTACTCTGTGTACTCTGTCCAGGGAATCCCTCATAGCCCCGAAGTAAGAATTGCGGTATGCTCAACTCCGATGCTAGGCGCTCTATACTTACTGTACTCTTGATATATCATAGAGATACCCTGGCCATACCCTGGCCCATGCGTCGATCATGCTGAGATATATTCCAGATCACGATCCACCTGCATGAATCATGTCGGTCTTCAAGGGAAATTCCAAGACATCTCCAAGTTGCTTCTCGTCATTCCTGGAGTGAACTGGCTAGGTATAACCCCCAGACGTGCGCAGGATATATAGTAAGCATCGGCTCTGCCCTATGTCCGACGCGGGGATACAGGGTAACCCGACTACCAATCTACCCTGCTAGAATGAGAGAACACTACAGAAATATCGACAGACAAGAGCATCTCACGACAGCATTATTCATGCAGGATCGGAGGATATTCGTGCTGAATAATATCTGACATACACCGTACAAATAACTAATGCCCACTGACCATGTGGAGAGGATTACCAAGCAAAGCATTACCGAGCAGGACATCCGCGAAATTCCAACCCATTCGATCAACCCACAAGATCAGCAAGATCAACTCCTTACTCAAGAACCCAACGGCGCCGGAGATAATCAAGACGGTCAATTTGTCAGCGTCGGCAAGTAACTCCTCCGTAGTATGGGTCTGTGGGGAAGCTCCTCACAATGCGGAATGATACTACTCCATTTCCGCTATATAATAACATCTAGCTGTTCCCCTCTGTCGACTTCTACTCACTCCCAACTTCCTCTATCTACTTATAAGCTCAATCTTGATACCCTTTTGATACCCTATCCACGTTTCTCTAACAACCTTATCCATCATGTCTCTGAAGCCCATCACCCTGTACGGCCATGCGGCCGGCCCCAACCCCTGGAAGGCCGTTATGGTCTTTGAAGACCTCAACATCCCCTACGAGAACAAGTACGTCGACTTCTCCGAGGTCAAGAAGGAGCCCTTCATCTCCATCAACCCCAACGGCCGTGTCCCCGCCATCCACGACCCCAACACCGGCATCACCCTCTGGGAATCCGGCGCCATTGTCGAATACCTAGTCGAGACCTACGACAAGGACAACAAGATCAGCTTCCAGATCGGCTCGCCCGAATACTACCAGGCGAAGCAGTGGTTGCACTTCCAGATGAGCGGCCAGGGTCCCTATTTCGGCCAGTTCGTCTGGTTCTCCCGGTACCATTCCGAATCCGTCCAGTCCGCCAAGGACCGCTATCTGAACGAGATTCGTCGTGTGTCCGGCGTGCTGGACGGCGTCCTCGCCAAGAGCGAGTATCTGGTTGGGGGCCGCTACAGCTTTGTCGACGCTGCCTTCATGCCCTGGTACCAGATTGTCCCGAGGTTGACCGGCGATGCGATTGATCTCGACAAGGATTTCCCCAACCTGAACGCCTGGTTGCAGCGCGTGCAGGCGCGGCCTGCGGTTGCGAAGGCTCTGAAGGATAGAGAGGAGGCCATTGCTAATCAGTCGCACTAAGGACGCAATTCGGGAGAAAGTTCGAGGGGGAAGCCTGTGTTAGTGATAATAGACATGACGACAGCAATTGATGATTTCAATATCCACTGGTTAAATTGTATAACCCAACGTAAGATTTGTGGAAGAAGGTACTTCGTAGGTAGATAAAGAGAGAAAGAGAAGGACTAGACTAGACTAGCCCTATCGGGTTAGTGGCATGTGACTCTTGGCGCGAGTTTTCGTCCGTGTCGCGACTCCCGCTCCGTCTGTCTCTCTCTCTCCAGCCCATCATCCCATCGCCATCCCATTGCGTCCCTCCTGGTCGCGCGCGTTTCCTTTCTCCCCGCAGATATCGCCGCTGATTCTTTTTGTCGAACGCTCCATCGCTAGAGGGTTGCGTGTGCACCCCCCTTCCCCCGGTTGACCTCGCCCATCAGCCCAGACCCTTGTTCGCCGTCACCTGCGACCAGCTCACATCCCTCCGCCGAAATGGAAGAGAACCAGGTGGTATCGAGCGGCGCTGCCGATGATATTCAGGCGTCTACGACTCAGGACGCCCCCGGTGATATCGTGAATGCTCCTGGTAGGTTCTTACCTCCTTCCATCTCCCCCCTGACATGACAGACGTGGGATTTGCCAACATTTGCAATCACAAATCCAGAATCGCAGTCGCGTCAAGAAACGCCTGGAGACGATGTTTCGGGAGCTGATAATCCACTAGATGCTCCTGCGTCTCCCAAGCCTCAGAATACCGATGGCGAGCCCGAAGACGAGGAGATGGGTGGCACGGAAACTGAGACGAAGAAGGAAAATGAAGGTGAAGAGACGACCGATGGTGCTGCTGCCCCTGCTGGTGGAGAAGGAGCTGGCGAGGACCAGCCCGCGCAAAAGTCATCTATCGAAGCTTCCGCGCGTTCGCATCTCGTTTCGCAAACACATGCCATCATCCTGCCCAGTTACTCGACGTGGTTCGATATGCACACCATCCACCCCATCGAAAAGAAGGCACTCGCAGAATTCTTCAACGGCAGAAACCGGAGCAAAACCCCGGCGGTCTACAAGGATTACCGTGACTTCATGATCAACACCTATCGCCTCAACCCGATCGAGTATCTGACGGTAACGGCGTGCCGCCGTAACCTTGCTGGAGATGTTTGCGCGATCATGCGTGTCCACTCATTCCTCGAGCAATGGGGTCTGATTAACTATCAGGTGGGTGATACTGACCTTCCCTGCAAGTCCAAGGCTAATCCATCTAGGTCGACCCCCAAACGCGACCATCCAACATCGGACCCCCCTTCACTGGACATTTCCGCGTTATCGCGGACACTCCCCGCGGCCTTCAGCCTTTCCAGCCTGGCCCGAACCATTTCGTCAAGCCAGGCAAGCCTCTTGCAGCTACCGACCGTGCTGCTTCGGCTACGCCCGCGTCCAAGGCTGATCTGAACCTGGAGATCCGGCGCAACGTCTATGACGATAAGGGCAAGGAGGTCACCCCTGCCGCCGAAGACAAGGAAAAGCAGACGAACGGAGATGGCTCCCCTGCCAACGGGACCACGGGTGAATCGGCGACCAAAGCGATGGAGAGCGCGTCCAAGGAACCCAAGAGGAAGTTCAACTGTTTCTCCTGCGGAATCGACTGCACCCGCCTTCGTTTCCACTACGCCAAGTCGACGCCGGCGACCGCAAACGCGGCCTCAGATTCGAAATACGATCTTTGCCCGAATTGTTTCCTGCAGGGCCGGATGCCCTCTAGCCATAACGCCTCCGACTTCGTTAAGCTTGAAGATAGCGGCTACTCGATCGCTTCCGACAAGGAGGCCCCCTGGTCCGATTCCGAACTCGTTCTCCTGCTTGAAGGCCTAGAGAACTTTGACGATAACTGGGAGCAGATTGCCAACCACGTTGGCACCCGAACAAAGGAGGAATGCGTGATGAAGTTCCTGCAACTCGAGATCGAGGACAAGTATGTTGAGGACATTCCCGATGTGCGGGCGGGCGGCCGTGACCCCATCAGCCAAGCCGAGAACCCGGTTCTGTCGGTGGTCGCCTTCCTGGCGCAGATGGCCGAGCCCGCTGTGGCTGCGGCGGCGGCGGGCCGTTCTGTGGAAGAAATCCGCAAGGAACTTCGAAAGCAACTCGACAAGGTCCCTGAGTCTGACAAGAACCAGGAGAAGGGCAAGGAGAAGGAAGGCACTGCGGATGTCAAGACCGAGGACTCTATGGATGTGGACGCGTCGACCCGCGAGGAACCTGCTGGTGAGGTTGTGGAGGCCGAAAAGCAGCCCAAGGTATCTCTGCCCACCGTGGCTCTTGCCGCTTCTGCTGCCCGCGCCGGTGCCCTCGCTTCCCACGAAGAGCGCGAGATGACTCGCTTGGTCTCCGCCGCCGTCAACGTCACGCTCCAGAAGTTCGAGCTCAAGCTGCAGCAGTTCAACGAGATGGAGGAGATCATCGAAGCCGAGCGCCGCGAGCTCGAGCTTGCGCGCCAGCAGCTCTTCCTCGACCGCATGGCCTTCAAGAAGCGGGTCAAGGAAGTCCAGGACACCCTCCAGAGCGTCAGCCTGAGAGGCCCGGGCGAAGAGACGAACAACATGATTGCCGACGCCGCCACTGCTGGTCTTGGAAACCGCTATAACTTCCAGCCTGTCGGCGATATGAGAGCGGATGTGCAGCCGTTGAGCGCCGAGACGGGTGCCGACTACAAGACTCTTGACCTGTGAGGCCTGCGATAGACGGTCACGTTCTACACTGTGCAAAAAGAGAAAATGAGACATCTTACGACTTAGGTGGCGAAAGTTAGCTGGTTACCTTTATAATATCCATCATGTATTGTACACTATCTGCAGGCTCAGGCGCCGGAGATACGAGACCGAAGGAGCGGCGGTTGGATGGATGTTCAGGCTGGGGTTTGGGTTCGTCTTGTTTGAACAGCTGGAAAAGGCGTATCGTTTGGGGTTAGTTCAGTCATCTTTTTCTTTATTTACGTGTCTTTCTCTTTCTTCGTGCCTGGGTCGTTCTCAGGTTTCTTTCGTGTTCTGATTGAGATAAATGGATCTTGTTACAGGAATCTATATAACATAGTACAGGTAAAGATAATCCAACATCCGTATAGACAGTTATATCGTCACATCATGAAACGCCAGCAGTAGAGGCATCGTGCATATAATCGAAATCGACGAGGCCAGTCCACTAGCTGCCCGTTGGTCGTCGTTTTTGTCTTCGGACAACCATATTCGCTCGATTGGGGGGGAGGAGGTCATCCTGACTGGAGGAACTTAGTTCTCCATTATCGTTGCCGGTCTTTCGCACTCTGCTGAGTTGTTTCGGCTGTAAGGGTGGGTGATTCGACTCTTCCGAGTCGACCGCAGAGACAGCACTGGCGGAGGAGTGGTGTGGCTCGTCTTCGCGGCCTGGGTGGGCGTGGGACAGTTCTGGCTCCGGGGGATCGATATCCATGCCATCGTCGGGGGCGTCAGCCCCATCGTTCTCCTCTCTTGAGGCTGGATCAGCTTGGTTTGGATCCTCCGGCGATGGGTTGACGTCTTCGACGGGAGCAGTCGTAGCAGTCTCGGGGCCCCCGACTCGTCGCTTCTTTCGTCGATCCTGGGACATCTGCTCGTACAGATCGAACACTTCATGGCCGTATTCCTCCCATTCGCTGCGGTAGAGGGTTCGGTCGCGCCAGCTGACGAGGTCCTCCTTCGTTTTGCGCTCGCCTGTCGGCCTCTGGAGCTTCGACTCGAGCTCGTCTTCATCTTTTATCTCGACGGCGACAGACGCCGGGGCAGGTCGTCCCATGATCTCCCAGAGACGGCGCTCTTCGCGCCGGCTGGCCTGTTCGTCCACCTGCTCCGCATGCTCCTCCTCAAGGTCCGCGGGGAGTTCCTCCTCGTCGGATGATACAATCGGCGACGACAGCACGGAGGCCGCCTCCGAGCCTGGCTCAGACTCATCCTCACTGTGATGCTCGCCTGTGTCCTCGCCGTCGTTTTCCTCGGCTGTCTGGCTGGGCCGCCGCTGTCTGGACGCGCTTCTCGTCCCGGCCACGGCCTCCGTATCAAACGGGATCTCCCCGGAGAGGATCCCCTCGACTTCATCATAGCTCAGCGGCACGGGCTCCCATCCGACCCGGTGCCGCAGATCCGCCACCTCCAGGCTGCACCGGCGCGCCAGGCCAACCCAGTAGTCGGCGCGGTCGCGCCGCATCTCCAACACGTTGAGCGCGGCATGCACGTCCCGCGTCCGCACCACCTGCGCCTTGGGGTTCCCCGTCTCGCGCATGTTGCGCAGCCGCGCCATGGCAAAGAACAGCGCCGAGTGCACCAGCCGCCGCGTGAGACTGACAGCCAGCGCGTAGAACTCGCCCAACGCGTCCGCCGTCAGCGACGGCGTCTCTTCCGCATACGCTACATTCACCCAGTTGTCGTCCAGCCGGTCACCGCCGAAGTTCATGAAGCACCGCTCCGACAGCCGCACCCACATTTTCATGTTTAGCAGCCGCGCGCTCGTGTACACGCTCGACGGCGGGAGGTCTCCGCCCGCCGCCACCCCGTCAGGCAGCGTGTCCAGCTGCGCCTCCACTTTCTCCGCAGTCTGGTGGTCGACGATCCACAGGTGGTGATGTCGCCGCTGGCCCGCGACGTCCTCGGCCTGCTTGTCCGCGAGCGAGAGCAGCGTCGCGTACGGGTCGAGCGCGCGACAGCACCGCGCGCTGATCTCCGTCGCCGCCGGCACCTCGCCCAGGATGACGGTGCGGCTGTGCCGGTCGTGCAGATGCTGCCGCTCCACGCCCCGGTGCAGCAGCCGCAGGTACTCCTGCACCTCAAGCTCGGATTTGGTCCCCACGGCGCGCGCAATCTCCGCGATCCCGTTGACGCCCCGCCGCTCGAGGATCTGGTGCAGGATTTCCTTCTCGCGCGACGTCCATGTCACGACGCCGTGCTGTGTGGAGTGCCAGGCTTCGCTCTCGCTGGTGGCGGGCACGGCGGCGGGTGCGGGCGGCGCATCGTCGGAGGGGGTCTGGGTCTCTGCGAAGAGGGCGGCGTACGCCTCGACGGATTGGCGCGGGAGGGATTGGTAGAGCTGTTCGATGGCTTGGTCGCGGGTGCCTCGTTTTCGCTTCCGGATGCGGAAGGATGGATGTTGCTCCAGGCCTGTCGGTGCGCGGTGTTGGTTGGGGTCGATGTCGATGTCGGAGTTAGATGTAGATGCGTCGTCGTCTTCCTCGGGGTCGTAAAGGCTGGAAGAGCTCATGGTCGGAGAGGAAGACACACGAGAGACATAGATTGGGGACGAGGAGCGAGGACATCCCCTTTATGAGCTCTGGTGTGGATTAGGGGGTCATGGCTGGATAAGATGAAGCTCAACTTTTTTTTTTGGATGGATCAGAAATGATAAGGGTTTGCATGGTTTGCATTGGTTTTGTGGATGATAAAGAAAGATGTTTTCGGGTTCGACTCCCAGTCGGGGAGATTTTTTTTCATCCTCACTTTTTTTTCACTTAGCCCTTCCTGTATAGCAATGCCTTGTATACTTGTAGCTAGAGCATTTAATTTTTCCATCTTCCCGTCCATATACTCTCATACCATGGCTTCACTAACAAGGCGCTGTATAATCCAATACATCCGTTCTGTCCTCACAGCTTTCTGGTCAGCCGGGGATCACGGAGCTGAATCAATTGGGGCCTTCGATCAGCGGGATCTTGGTTGATATATATCAGATGCTTGCAGCGCATGATACTCAGTAGTACATGGAGCCCTTAATCTCTGCTCGTCAAGTCCATAGCAACCTCATTCCACAACGAACTACTCCTTGCATAATAATATTCTACGCAGATGAGATGTTCTAATCTCATCAGAACACATCCCCTGTGCAACATGCTTCCTTAGCGGAATGTTTAACGCCATGTATATTGCCCAGAAACAGGCATACCGCTGGTTGCATAGGAACACCCAGACCATCTGCTCAATCTATAAAGCGGACAATAGTCCACCTCAGGTCCGATGTCCTACACCATCAACCTAATCCAACTCTTTCTTTCTTCCGTCAAAGATACTATTATCAAGCACGATGAAGTTCTCTTCTCTTGCTCTCCTCCCCCTTGCCTCCGCCTGGACTGTCACGACCGGCTATTGGTCCAGCTCGGAGGTTGGTGATTGCTACACCACCGCCATTCCCGAGGGCTGGAACGTCACTGTCGACAGCCTCCTGCCGGGCCAGAGGGCTTTCTTCTTCTCCGACGAAGATTGCGAGCAGCTGGAGTTCTCGACGGACACCTCCAGCAAGGTCACGGCCGAAGTCCGGGTCGAGAGTTTCCAGGTGTTGCAGTTTTAGATGCTGTTGTGAGTAGACAAGTTCTATGGTGGCGGCGTGATGCTGATGGAATGACTAGCTGCCACGTCTTAAGATATAGTCCAGAGCTCAGGCATATTTTATTTGATAAAAGTTATTGTTGGCGGGTTGGAATGCGACAGAATCAGAGGTCCAGTCGATGGGTAGTATACAGGGAGAACACTGGGGGTTATTAAAGGCGCTACATCTACAAATATATGTAGCGAAGCGTTACTTCGGACAATATACAAATTCCTACATTACTTCTAAATGTTTACAGAAACTCTTCCGATAAGACTACAAGGAGAACCTTCCATAAATTGAGAAAAGACAGATGTCGATAATATGTTGCTGTCCTGCACAATGGTCATCTATAGAGAATCATTACTAAGCAGCCTGCAGCTCTATCAACTCCGAGTTCATTATTTCTTCCTACTCCGTACCTACCAAAAATCCATATAGTCCAGTGCACCCCTCGCTCATGGCATCTACATGACTCCGCGCGCAAAATGGGATTCTCTCCCATTTCGCGTCTCTTCCTGACCATCGCCAGGCCCCGCGTCGTTCGCATACCCTGGAGACCAACATTCTACCAGCTTCAGAACCGACTAAACACCACATTCGCTCCAATCCCAACTCACACGCCAAAGCCACCACCAATCGTCCTCCGCGACTACCAGGAAGAATGCATCCAGGCTGTGCTGGGCCATATCGCCCAAGGCCACCAACGCCTAGGCATATCGCTCGCCACAGGCGCGGGTAAAACGGTTCGTACAAGCTTCCCATACACCAGAGCTCCCGCTGACTGTCGGCCAGGTCATCTTCACGCAACTCATCGGACGCATCCCACCTCGCAATGGATCCGCGGACAAGACTCTGATCGTCGTCCACCGGCGCGAACTCGTCGACCAGGCCGCGCAACACTGCCGTCGCGCCTATCCGGACCGCACCGTCGCCATCGAAATGGGAAACAGCAAGGCCGACGCCTCAGCTGATATCGTCATCGCCTCAATCCGCAGTCTCACCTCCAAAGACCGCATCTCCCGCTTCGATCCCTCGCGTTACAAGCTCATCCTCGTCGACGAGGCGCACCATATCGTCGCCCCCTCCTACCGCACCATGTTGGAGTACTTCGGTCTGGATGACAAGGAGAAACGCCAACGCCAACTCAAGCGCGCCGACGAGCAGATGCAGCGACAGTCGGAACTAGATTCAGAACAGTACGTGGACCAGGAGCCGGCGCAAGAACCGGAGGAGCAGCCGAAAGACCGCCCGGTCCTCGTTGGCGTCTCTGCGACCTTCTCCCGCGCCGACGGCCTCCAACTCGGCGCCGCGATCGACCACATCGTCTACCACAAAGACTACATGGACATGATCGACGACAAGTGGCTCGCGAACGCCGTCTTCACCACCGTCCGCTCCGAAGCCGACCTGTCGCGCGTGCGCAAAGACCGCTTCGGCGACTTCGCCCTGGGCTCGCTCTCCCGCGCCGTCAACACCCCGCACAGCAACGAGATCACCGTCCGCGCCTGGCTGGCCAACGCGCACGGCGACGTCAATACCCCCCGCCGCAAGTCCACCCTCGTCTTCTGCGTCGACGTCGACCACACCCGCAAACTGACCGAGGCGTTCCGCGACGCCGGCATCGACGCCCGCTACATCACCGCCAAGACGCCGCGCGACGTCCGCGCCGCCCAGCTGCACGCCTTCCGCGCCCGGGAGTTCCCCGTCCTCCTGAACTGCGGCCTCTTCACCGAGGGCACCGACATCCCCAACATCGACTGCGTGCTGCTCGCCCGCCCCACCCGCTCGCGCAACCTGCTCATCCAGATGATCGGCCGCGGCCTGCGCCTGCACCCCGGCAAGGAGGACTGCCACATCATCGACATGGTCGCCACCCTCGACACCGGCGTGCTGTCCACCCCGACACTCTTCGGCCTGCACCCAGACGAGGTCCTCACCAACGCCAGCGGCGACGCCCTGCGCGCGCGACAGGAAGCAAACGACCAGCAGCGCCAGCTCGGCGCCCCCGCTGACGACCCGCCGCTCGCCCCAGACGACCTCGACGGCATCAACCTGACCTTCACCAAATACGACACCATCTACGACCTCCTCCACGATCTCAAGTCCGAGAAACACATCCGCTCCCTCAGCCGCCACGCCTGGGTCCGCGTCGGGTCGGACAAATACGTCCTCTCCGACGCCACCGGCTGGCTCACCATCGAGAAAGCCGACAGCCCTGACCGGCCGTCGGACGCGCGCACCCCGGCCTGGTCCGTCCGCCACGTCACGAAATTCAAGTGTCCCACCACCGAGGCCGTCAAGTACACGCGCGCGCGCTCCATCGCGACAACCCCGGACTTCGAGGCCGCCGTCCACGCCGCGGACACCTTCGCCGCCGCTAAATTCGACAACCGCTACGTCGTCGCCGACCAGTCCTGGCGCCACCAACCGGCCTCCAGATCGCAGGTCGCCTTCCTCAACCAGCAGAAGCTGCGGAAGCAGTGGATCCGCTTCGACCAGTTGACCCGGGGCCAGGCCGCCGATATGATCACCAAGTTGATCTTTGGCGGGAAGAAGCGGTTCGAGGCGATGAAGGCGCGGCGCATGCGGGACGAGAAGGCGCGCGCGGCGGAGAGTATGGCCAAGCGGGATGTGAAGGTTGGGCCGGTGAGTTGGTAGGATGTATGATGCGTGTGTACGTGCCTGGCGGGCTGGGTGCGTTTGTATATTGTACTGTATTATATGCTTGTAGGATATGACGACATGTATTATGTATCCGTAACTCCTCTATATCTGCGCACATGGCATGGCTGGCACAAATCTATATCCAGATCCAACCGTATATACAGACGGAACTTCAAACATGGCTCTGGTCATCGAACAGGGACAATAGCCGTCCGATGCAAGACTGGTGATCCTCGACATGAAGAAAATCAAAACACTCACAAGAAAAACCTGTACAACCGATCCATCCATCGGCAAGGAAATCAGAACACCGCCAGTACAGAACTCCGTATAGACATGTCTGATCGAGCTGAAAATGCAACAGAGAAGAAAATATAAATAGTAATAATGGAACATTAAAACGGAGATCGAGGCTATGGCTTTTTCTTCATGCTTCCCGGTTCGGGATTGCTGGTCACTTCGTCCCCTTCTAGGACCCGCCACAGCCGTCGGACCGAGAAGCCGGAGCTGAAAAAGTAGACGCCCACTAGCCAGGCGGCGAAGATGTTGGCTAGGTGGTGGAGGAGGTACGCGTACGAGACGCCGTAGACCGCCGCGTAGATGGCAATGGAGAAGAGGATGAGGGAGGTGATGTACTTGAGTCTGCGGATTGTCAGCGGTGACTCCTCAAGATGGAACAGATGCATCGACATACCGTGTGGTAACCCTGGGGATCATCGTCCCCGTCGTCATGGCTTCCACGAGAAGGATGAAGGGCATTATAGACAAAACATTATGATGTGACGAGAACGGCATGAACCAGTGGACGACTAAGTTATGCGCCCAGACCAAGAGAACCAGGATGTTGATCGGAAGAATCCACAGCATCAAGATGAAAATGGAGTGTGTATAGTTGAAGAAGTTGTAATGCGTCGTGGATTTCTACTGCTGTTAGTATTGGTTGGATGAGGTGATGCTTGTGGACGTACGGTTTCCTTTGCGTGCCATTGAGCTCGTACACACGTTGCTAAATGCACAATACAGGCCACAAGGTAGGCGAACTGATATGGAATCGTCGTCGACACCAGAAGGAGGAGGATCGCCGTGTTGATCATACGTTTCCGGGGTGTCGGGGCGGAGAAGATAGGAAGATTACTGGCTTCGTTAGTGACAGTGACACTCGTCGAATGGAAGCCAGGTACTAACCCTTTGTCATCACGCTTGATGTAGCCCGACTTGCTCTTGAAAATCCCATAAAAGAAAGCGAGGACGGACAAAAGAGCCAGAGCGATATAATTGAGAATCACGCAGACACCCACGCAGATCAGCCCAAATAGAGGCACTAGGAACCAGAAAAAGGCATCCTGAGAGCCCAAAAGAAGATCGTTCTTGGTAAAGTCAATTGGAGACTCGGTCGAGTTTAATGGCCAATGGAATGGGTCGTCGCTGGGCGGTAACCGGCTAGATGTTGCGAGGGACGAAGCCAAGAGGGACATGGCAAGCAGCAACATCGGCAAAGAGGACCGTAGCGCACTATCGAGGCCCTCCGTAAAGGTGATGAAGTAGCCCGTCTGGTCGTACACCTGAAACTGCTTACGCAGGACCAGGGCAACCACAAGGATCGGAAAGGCAGCGAAAACAGTACGATACCGCATCACCAATTCCCCTAGACTGCTAGTGATATCCACATGCAAGGAAATATCAACGGTCGAGTCACAGCTCGGGTCCGTCCAGAGTTGGAAGGAAACGCCACCCGATGCAGCCTGTTCGCGAAGTGGCGGAGGCATGAACGGTGCCACTCCATGCAGATTCACATTCACATCCTTCACGTTGACGAAAAACTTGGACTCGTGGGGATCCGGAATGGATTGTCGTAAAAGGGGAGTGAAAAGCTCCTGTTGATTGCCGTGGTTCCGCCGAACAATTTTGAGATTGTAATCCAACAGACTGGAGTACAAAGCGGGAATCTTCACTTCGGTCAGCATGGGACGGTTGGCCGGGAGTCTCATCTTCAATCCGGCACTGAGCAGACCACCCAAACCTAGGCGAGCCCGGATCACAGCATCTGAACTGTCGGAAAACTCGGCCAACAGCCAGCCTTTAGTGGGAGACTGAGCCTTGTCCACAACGGCCG
This sequence comes from Aspergillus pseudoterreus, assembly GCA_002927005.1. NCBI lineage: Eukaryota > Fungi > Ascomycota > Eurotiomycetes > Eurotiales > Aspergillaceae > Aspergillus > Aspergillus pseudoterreus. The sequence goes on from PIJX01000062.1 coordinate 27,166, forward strand.
CAAACTGATGCTCCGCGAGATCTTCCAGATCATATTGGAGATAGGAGAAAGGCTCGGCTCGGTCGTATGGGTGTTTAGAGAAGTGCGTAGACGCTGGCAGATGAATCGCATCTTCGGCGGCGTTCTTGCATGCAAGACGAGTCGAGCCCACGTTGCCCCCAGAGAAGTCCATATTCATTGTAAAGACCGTCGAAAATTTGCCATTTTGCAAAGGAAAAACGCTGCAGAACAGAACCTCAAGGGTTCCCTGTTCGCCCGATTTGTCGAACCGCTGGTTCGTCAGGAGGGTGAACTTCTTTCCCGCCACACCCTGGGGTGGGACTGGCAGTAGGTGAACGTTAGGGCTTCTGCGGTGGCCCAATTCACGGAGGATGAGTCGCTGGCCTTGAGGGAGAATAGTATTCGATTGGTCCTCCAGCGTCAGGAGCGTGTTGGGCTCTGAATGGGTGATTAGCAATGGCTAGAAACACGTCTTCAAGCAACTTACCTTTTTGAGATAGAGTCCTTTCGGCAATAGGCTCTAGTCCCGTCAAGTACCACTTCTTGAACACCCGCATCCGCTCTGCTCTTGGCTTTGTTTGGCTGGCACGCCGGACGTCCACAATTTCAAACAGGGACTTGATAATGGCTTTTCGGAATTGATCACACCAAGTAATAGAGAGATGGTCCATTCCGATCCACACATCAGGGATCGTAGAGGTAAAAACGGTGAAGCCATGTGTCTCCGGAACGAGGGACGAAATACTGGCATAATCTGACGGCACAACGGTGTCACGGGAACCGCCGGCGATGGAAATGAGCGTCACATGCCAGAGAGGATTGTTGTTGGCCCAGGTCTGAGAGTAAGCCTCGCGCCAATAGTCATTGATTTGCTTGTACGTGTGGACGACATCGGATTCGAAGGAGACGGGCGGTTTGGCGTGCGGGGCGGACATGGTTATGATGGTGTTGACGGAATTCGCCTGATAGTTCGACATAGTCAAGGTGGTGCGCGCGACAATCCCGCCCATGGAATGACCGATGATGATGACGGAGCTGGGATCCGGGAGCTCAGGGTCCCTCCGGGACCGCTTCGGGTCATGGTAGAGCGATAGGATGTATGCGACCGCTTCATTGACGTATTCGGCCTGGTCAAGGAGGGTCTGACCATGAAAGGCGGCCATATCCTCGTTGAAATCAATCATGAAAAAGTCCAAGCTCCGGGTTCCGGTACGGAGACGCTCCTGATCATGGCGCACGACCTCGAAGTAATGTCTCGACGCTTCGGCGGCTAAGGATCGCACTTGTCGATAGCTACCGGCATTTCCGGGTAAGAAAAGCACTGGCGCACCATTCAACTACGAACGTCAGCTCCAATCAAACTATTGTACCGCATTCCAGCTTACCCCTAAGTTTTCGTGGTTGAATGGATCCACACCCTGTTCCCGGTAAAGGTAAAGGTTGTATTTACTGGCGAAGCGCGTATGCTCCGTGTCGAACCCCGCCATATGGAGGAAAGCCGGACTCATGACGGGGATCCCGCAGCCATCTCCACCCGTCTGACGAGCTGCGAAAGAGCGCAGAATGGCGCATAGAAAAAGGGAGGCGAGGAGGGAAGTGAGCGCGGTCAGGACTGAACATGGCCATGGACTGCGGAGGCGAGCGGGTCTCGACCGAGACTGAGCGTCGGGGGAGGCCTCGGCGAGGAGTCGCTGGGAGGTCAAGGGCATGGCGACGGAAGAGGAGCGGGGATCCGGAGCGAGGAGGGTGGTCGTCGCGGACGACGGCGTCCTCCACGTACTCGAATTTCGAGAACGAGGAGTCGAGGCACCGGTGGGGTCTCGACGCAGGTCAAAGCTGGTGCCAGTGCGGGCTACCTGCGGACGCGCTCTTTCGGACGGTTCGACGGCATTGGGACCGCTGGGCTCGGATGGAGTTCGAGAGATCAAAGGATCTTCAGCGTCGTCCTCGACAGGCGAGCCAGACGAGCGTCTGTGCATTGGAAGAGGCGCAGGTTGTAGTACTCATCCAGCACGTACGGAACGGGTTGATCGCGAAGTTCGGGGAAGGGAAAATCGGCGGGAGCGATCAGGGGGAGGTGACCAGGATGGCTGGACGGAGAATTGGACTGGAAGAGACTGATCCGGGGGGAGGAACCGATGAGAGATGAGCGAAGAGACCGGGGTGTTCGGTGTGATCCCTGTCCACGTAAATTTTTTCTTTTTTCTTGTGCCCTGGATGTAATTAAACTGGCCCCTAGGAAACGAGACCGAAGAGGGACGAACGAGCGGCAGACCGATCGGGCGACGGACGGAACGGTCGCGACGGGAAGTGGAAGCGATTGGAGAGGGAGGATGATCGACACCACGAGGGGGGGATGGAGGAGGACAGGGACGGAGAGGAGAAGGGGAGAGGAGAGGAGAAGAGAGGGGAGGGGAGGAGAGGAGGGAAGAGAAGAGAAGAGAAGAGAGAAGATGTGAAGTCAACGCAAGTGTGGTTGAAGGCGGTTGAGATCCCACTTGATGATGGTCGATTGGACGCTGACAAGTCCCTGACCTCCCACCGCTCCCGGAATGGCTTGGCGTGGATGTGTATCCCGAAGTATACAAGAACAAGAAGAAGAGCATACGACTGTAGATATTAAAATATTCATATTATTGAGTATTATCCTTTATCCTGAGAATAACCATTATATACGACTTGTCTTCTATATCTACATAGACGAATGCTACCAGGCACATCCCTTGATGTGGGAGAGTCTCGACCTGAGCGATACAACATGCGTCATCGCACGATAGGCTACATAGTTATGAAAGAACCATGAACTAGTTGGTTAATCCCGGACAATCTTAACTGAACGGATAATAGAGAGCACGTAATCCTGAGCCCATCCTATCCCAATCAAGGGGGATGATGAGCGTCGCCCAAGGAAGAACTGCAAATAACCGCCGGATGTCATATGTAAGACAAGACGCTAGGACGCGTGTTACGGCCGTAAGACTCGCCTGATTCGATCCTTAATGCGGGGTTCATTCCATCGCAGAGTATATAAAGGTGCAATAACTCGAGCAAGGTTCATGTCTCAAAGCGCCTTGGAAAGTCCGTAAGTGTTGCTTCTCCTTTCTTCCTCACTCTCTCTCCTTTTGCAATGAAGATACCCTCGGTGTGAGAACCATGATCATCCATCAATCGCGTATCGCGTACAATTAAGCAGATTCAGATGCTTTTCCCTCCTTAGATTATGATTCAGTCAATATTCAGCTGACGCGGAGTACTAAATCCCTCGTGCCAGGCGCAACCGTTCCACGGCGTTAGTAATCGATGACACGTCACATGACTTCACCCAGGCCCTTAGAGAAGAGATGAGAGCAGTCGGAATGGGGTGTGTATATGGCAAGAGGGCGGTAGAATGAGATTGAAAAAGGCTGATAAGTATATTCGTCGCTGAACTGTATACTATGGCACTACTCGTTATGCAACAATTATGAATGCTACATAGACTCCTTATTCACATCTTCGGCCAAATTCAACAAATTCTACATTTCATACATGACATTTCCTATTGATTATTCAACTCATATATCATATTATCATCCGTCATACTACCATCCTATTACTGTGCATGCTGGACGCTGCCCTTCTCCGGATCCTCGGACTTGCTGCCGGTACCGCGGTGGGCCGTCACCTCCGCCATGTCCGAGTCATGCGCGACATCAAACTGCCGACCCAATCGCTCGGGGCCGAAGAACGTGACGATAATCACGTACGCATACACACAGCCCATGAAGATGCAAATCACCTTGCCGTACTGGTAGCGCTTCTTGCCTTCCTCCGTTGGCGGCAGCGGGAAGCGCTCGCCAATCGTCGATTCAATCGTCGAGCTAGCCGACGAGACGAGATTTCCAAGCTGGTAAGCCGTACCCACAGCAAAGGTGCGAATCGCGCCCGGCGACAGCTCCATCAGATGGATGGGAATGACACCCCACGCGCCCTGCACACAGAACTGCTCGAAGAACGCCGCCGCCATCACTTTCTCGGACGTCACGAAGGTGTAGGGGTAGAGGAGCGCGCCGCCGACAATGCTAATCACGATAATGGAGAACCGGCGACCGAAGATCTGACTGGCCCAGCCGCACAGCGTACCACCAGTCAAGGCACCCAGGTTCGCCACGACTTGGGTTACCGTCACGGCGGTCTTTGAGAAGCCAAATTGATTCTCCAACATGGTCGGGTACAGGTCTTGGGATCCGTGCGACTAAAAGAAGAAGGCATGTTAGCGAGATCCACCATGGACTCGTCGTGTCGGCTTTGATATGCTCACCATAAAATTGAAACCCGCCATCAGCAAGACGAGGTAAATCAGCAACAGCCAGTGTCGCTTCAGCGCGACCTTACCCTCCGTCAGGAAGGTTCCTGTCACTCCACCTCTCACCTCCTCACGAGTCGCCTGGCGCTCACGGAACGCCTGGGTTTCGGGGAGACACAGACGGAAAAGGATGATGAGAACAGGAGGGCAGGCGGCGAACCAGTACAGGGGTCTCCAACCGTGAGAAGTCGTGCCCACGAGACCGCGGGCGAATGCCGTCGCCAACAGGTAGCCGAACGCATAGCCCTGTTGGAGCAGACCTGACACGATACCACGCGCCTCCATAGGGCAATCCTCGAGCGCGGTTGCCGCAGCGTTTCCATAGAGACCACCCATGGCGACACCGAAGAGCGCGCGACAGGCAAGGAATTGCTTGTATGTATTGCAGAAACCGGTTCCCAGTTCCAGCACGATGAACAAGATATTGTTTACCACGAAAGGCCATTTGCGGCCCCAGCGATCCGAGGCGATACCGAATGTGATGGCGCCCACCGATCGAAGCATGAGCACAAGGGTGATACCCCAGGTGATGTCCGTGACGGACTTGTCGAACTGCTCGGCCAATTCGGCGGTGGTCAAGGAGACCGTGAAGAAATCAAAGGCATCCCAGGTCCAGCCGAGGAAGGCGACCTACACATGGTTAGTGGGGATGTGACAGTACAGGCCGTCGCAACGTACCAGGAAGAAGAGCCATTGTTGGCGATTCAACAGGGTCAGCGCTTTGAAAGGGTTCGGAGCCGGGTTCATCGGCGGCACCAGCGTCGGGATGCGAGTCAGAAGGTATTTTCCCCACCCGACAGAGTGAGTTTCGTCCCCATCGACGGAGCGGACGGGTTCCGTCATGGCATCGTTTCCCTTGGTCGCGTCCGTCATTTTCTGGCGACTGGGAGCTGTGAAGAATGATAGAGAAGATCCTGCAGAGGGAAGAGGAAGAGGAGACGCGGAAGGGATGGGGGGATGGGAGGAGAATAAATAAGCTTATGAGGAGGGGAGCTCCTGGACCGAGAAAAAGCAAGCCACCAGCCCTTACCCCAGCAAGGAATCAAGACAAAATCGGACACGAGATAGGAGGCCCCGCAAAGGCGAGTAGAAGTAGATGCCGATCGCGGCCGACCACGGGACGAAGCTGATATCAGACTGGATGAAGCTTTTTGGGCCGAAGAGAACTGAACCAGACTGCAGGAATCTCTGATGTCCATGGGACAAGAAGTCAAAACTCTAGAATTCTTACTTTCTCATCCTCTCATTTACCTCTTTTAAATGAGTAGAGGAAAGTATTTGATCTGGCTATGACCACTACAGACATAACCCCGTGACCTGCCAAGGCCTTCTCCAGATTCCCCCAACTTTCTTTCGCTCCACTTTCTCTCCAGATCCGCAGTTCGTTTCTCGCGTGGACTCTCTCAAGCTCTCCTCCAATCCTCCCGTCTTACTTAGTCCTTCCCACACTGATCCCAACTCTTCTTCACCTTTAATGTCGCCTTCTTTACCTCCTCTCCGAATCCTTCCATGCTCCGACCACCAGCTAGTCAACAGACTAAATCCTTTAGCTGGGACCAGGCTGTCCGATGATCGCCTTTCCCAGCAATGGTCCTCTCGCGGGGTAACTCGCTAATGACTTAGTGTACGGTCACTAGACTCGTCAACAACCGATATCGTATCCAATTAAGGCCCAGCAGTCGGCGAATGGCGTTCAGGGGAGCTCCATCCCCTCTCGCCACAGCAATTTAAAACCCTCATCGGTGTGGATGTCGGTCGGACAAAGGCCGGGCTTGACTCAGTGTTATCCCCCACAGAATCGGAGAAAAATCACCTGGATGGCACTTGATTGAACAGAACAAACTTCAGGGCCCATAACTCACACTTTCATGGTGATGCCACGCGAGGAGTACGGAGATTTTCCGTCATGAACCTTTGGGACCGTCCGTGTTGTTAACTCTATGTACATCTACGGGAGGGGCGGCTTGGCTTGCCCAGAAGGCTTGAGTCTCTTGACTTCCCTTGGCTCTGGTGCCACGTCCGGCCAGAAAGCTTCTCGCTCATTTGCCGAAACCGTGTTCTCGTATTGAAATCCGACCACATGATGGGTCCGTTTTTCCTCCATCAACGAGGACAACTCCTCCACCGCATTCTTGGCATACAACATTACAGGGGTCTTCCTCAAATCACAAACCAACCAAGGTCCAACCAACATGGAGAGTCTCAAGGAAAGTTCGGATTTCAATAATCCTGGGGTACGGGTCTACCCGATTCTGCCCGATAGTCTGCTGGAGTAAAGAAACCAGACAACCTTGGGAACCTCTACGACTGCTCCACTCCCGATATGAACCAGGCCAAGGAGTGCGCCTGTGCAACATCCCGTTCACATAACCGGAGTTCCTTAACCGAAACGGTGCTTCCATCTTGGGCTTCTTTCTGACCTATATTTCCCGTTCTCGGAATACAACATAAAGGTTGTGAACGTAGATAGAGAAAAGCTCGTCCATGTTCCTCTCCAAGGCGAACCCATCATCTCCAGGCGCTAGTTCAAGCTCATAGGTCATGACAAGTTGAGCAAGGGTGGTTCTCAGATTCATCAAGGCAAGCGGCTTGCCGATGCAGCCGTAGGAGCCTGGTTCTGGTTAGTGGCTTTGCGGTGCTGCAGGCTTCACAACGTACCGGTGCTGAACGGCGCATGTGCCGACTTATTTTTGACCATGTTCGGGTACAGGTACCATCGCTCGGAAATGAACTCCTGCGGCTTCTCGAATGCCGCCTCCGCTGAACGGGTTGTCAGTTCGGACAACAATCACTCTTTCAATGCGGCTTACATCTCCCGATCTCTCTGTGGGGGCTAAGAATGTTCATATCACCCGGCACATATGTCCCGTCGATGTCAAGCCCCTCCGGTGGCGTCTTTCGGGGCAATTGAGACGGGACCCCAGCGTGCATGCGCTGCACTTCGTTGATGAACCCATTGAGGTGTCGCAGACTGGCGATATTTTCGTGAGCGTATTCTCCGCCTAATTCCCGAGGGCAGCAAGCTAGTTCGTCGCGAAGCTTCTTAACCTCTTTGGGCCGACGGGCCAATTCGTATATAGCAACGGCCAATGTCATTCCGGTGGTGTCGCTGGTCTGGTGAGTATAACTCGAAACATCTGAAGAGGAAACTTACCCGCCGGCCCCGATAAGCAGAAGTGCATCCCCAAGGAGCCGAGGAATATCGTCGGGCGTTGGCAGCTCTCCTTTCAGGGGCGCCAGAAAATACGAATAAATATCAGGAACATCCGGCTCCGACTACTCGGGTCAGTATTGCTTCGCACAAGACCGAAGAACGTTACCTTCATCCTTCCCATCAAATCCTGCCATATACGGTCATTGAATTCCTTCCATCCCTGGCTCCCCATCGGAGAAGTCACTATCAATCGATAGAACCATGGAGGGTACATGTTCCGCATCCCCGTGTTTGCGTCAATGAAGCTCTGCGCTACGGGAACACGGACGCCCTGCTGTAGGCCGCCGTAACTCTTCCCGAGGGCAAGATCGCTGATCACATCGTAACTGTACCATTGACAGACCTCGCTAATGTCTAGTGGCTTTCCGTCATCGCTGGCCGACGCAATACGGCTCATGAACTGCTGTCGATAGGGCCGAATTCGCTTCTCGTACCCGCGCACCGCCGACTCCGTGAATCCAGGGTTCCAGATTCGCCGCCGCTGATGGTGATCTTCCTTGGAGCGCATTGTCTGCATGGATAGGACGGGGTAATTGAAGTCGTAGAGCGGGCCTTTGATGCACCGGGACTTCAACCCATGGATCGCGGTGATTGCCTTTGGGTTGGTTACCGATACGTCTGAAGGTCCTATCCGGACGAAGTCGCCGTATTTCCTGTGCAGATCCTCGAGGATTTGATATGGAGGCTGATGTCGGATCTTCATTGGCATCCAGAAGCCCGAGATCCTCGCACCAAACGGACCTGGGAATCGTCGAAGGGGATGCAAGAAAAGACGGTATACTAGAAGACTAGTGTATAGTCCGAGGAGATGGATGCAAATTAGGGAGATGCTTTGTCTGGTTGCATCAATGACCGAGGCCTCTGCATCATAGTGAAGAAGCGCGGCCCCAGTAAGAGAAAGCCCGACATAGGTATAGAAGTAGCGGAAGGGGTAGAGATGGTGTTCACCTCTTCGGAAGTAGAATATGTGAGCCACAACGCCCGATATGAAGGCAATGGCCTCAATGTTCTTTTGAACCCACATTGTGTGGGTGCATTGATTTAGACCTGGTATCTGAGCAGGACTAAGCTGTATATAGGAACAATCCCAGTCCTTCATATGTGGACACGTTCTACGCCGCCTATGTAAGTATGCATCTGGAGGTGGAACTCTACGTCGGTCTATTGAGTCTCTGCGTGGCATCTGAGACATACATTTCTTATGGCACGTTATGCGCAAGCCGTCCTTCAGGCTCACATACAAGAGCAGGATGCAATAAGTGAGACATTGCTGCAAGTTATCTATGACGCATGGCAGATGTTACAGGCCTATAGGCCAGACAGAACTGACCCGTAAAGTACGCAATCCATATTAACAGGTTATTGAGGATTAGACGGCGTTTTTATAGTGTTGATTTCTACGTGGTGGACTTTGTATGCGACTGTCTCCTGAAAGATTGGTGAGTGTGCATACAGATTTATGTGCATTACTAATGAGCCTCCTGTACCACGAATTTATCCCCACGCACCGATACCTCCACCACCGCCCTTCTAGCCGCCTTATCGATAACGGCAGAAAAAATGAATTTCAAAAAAATGGCGGGGTTCCTGATCGTCATCTAATCGCATCGTGAGATCTATTCTCGACTCCATCGCTTTCCAGTCTGCTTCTTAAGAGCAGACAGTCAATTGTGATCCGACCGGCGTTGCTATCACACTCATTGAACATCCGGCATGTCCTCGTGAAGCTAACGCTGCACCGTTCTTCGCATTGGACTTCCATGTCACACTCCCTTGCAGGCTTTCGACCCTGAACCAACCTCCTGATACCCAAACTCACCGAAACGGCACGAAAGTCGGTGTGGAATACTCATATTCTTGCTTTCCTGATATCGTACCCGTCCTACGAATTCTCCGACTGGACAATCCTACCTCCAACCATGGCCGAAACATCGCCCACTTACCCCGCGTCTCTGAATACTCTGTTCGAAGAGCCCTCGCTAAGAGAACAATTCGACCCGGTCCGGCTAGCCGATGCAGAGATAGTCCCAACATTGCAGTTGCCCCTAGCGCAATCCATATTTGGGCACAGTGCCGACGAGACAGCTCTCGATCGCGTATCTCAGGGCGAAATCTCCTATACCACGTTTCTGGCTGAACAGACCAAGGCCGCTGTCTCTGGTACCAACGATGACTTGAACCCCGAGCAGAAACGCTCCCAGTTGCTCCATATCGGACTGGCGGCTCTCTTCGGCTTCTTACAGTCGAACGTTACGGGTCCCCCGTTGGCGTATCAGCCGGCGGGGGTCATCATCCCTCCTACCCTGCGGTCTGATGCGGCCAAGCTCCGCGCTCTCCGCGCCCACATCATCCGCGAGCTCTCGGTGGACGGTGAAGCTGCTTATAAGCTGACTCCGAATGTTGAGCTTTTTGCCGTTGCGAAGGCTATCCTGGTCGATGCGGGTGTTCTGGTGGAGGATGGTCCCCTCGCTGCAAGGACGGCTAGAACACGCGTCAACTTTCTCCACCAGAAGATGCTGTCTGAGACTACTGGAACTCTGCAGGACGCCATCTACAATGATCTCGAGGAGATTAGTAAGGTCATCCTCAGTGGCAAGTCCACCCCACAGGAGAAGGGCAGGTTCCTGATCGAAAGGGCTACCATCCACACCCACCACGGGTTCGATGCCAAGGCGAGGGCGGACCTCGAGCAGGCCTCCATCCAGCGGAACTTCCAGTTTGCTCTTACCGGAAAACTGGGAAAGAGAACCAAGTTCCAGGAGCGTGATACCAGCCAACTGGTCATCTTGGCCAAGAGTGCCGATAGCGATTCGACTGAGAAGGTGGAGGAAGAACAAGATTCTCAGCCCTCAGGCCCGAAGAACTTGGATCTCAACGATGACACACTTTTGGAATCTATCTCATTCACCAAGGACGATGCCCAACTATCCCAAGGGAAGTCCGTCACGGTACAGGACGAATCGACACTTCCCCCCGCCCTGGCGTCTTTAGACGCTGGCGACCAACCCAAGCTTGATCCTGTCGACTCCGCTATCCTCCTATCCATTGCATCCGCCATCACAAACACCTCTCCAGATAACGGTCTAACACGTGAGGAAACCCATCCTTATGCCACGCGCGTTCTCGAGGGTGGTAGCTCCAACTGGCAAATCTACACCCAGGGTCTGCTCATTCGAAGCCGGATTGAAGGGTTCAGATCCAGAACCGTTGAGCGATCTGTCCTGCAGATGCAGGCGCTTGTGGATCAGGTCATCGCAGACACCGCCACGCTCGATACGCAGGCCAGTGCCTCCGTCGCGGAACCCACCACCTTCCTCCCCCGACCCGAGAAATCCGAGTCCGCGTCAGCCGCCGAGCGACTGGAATATATCTGGATCCTCAACTTTTCGACCCGGTGGGACCTCGAGGCTGAATTGGCCTCTCGATGGGTGAACTTGGGAGGACTACGGACCGCCCTCGATATCTACGAGCGTCTGCAGATGTGGGCTGAGGCCGCGCTCTGCTACGCCGCGACGGAACGGGAAGAAAAGGCCAAATCGATTGTCCGTAGGCAACTATACGAGCCTACCAACAAAGACGTCGAAGATGAGAATGACAAGTACGAAGGACCTGAGCTGTCTCCCCTCCCGGCCGATGCGCCTCGCCTGTTCTGCATCTTGGGTGACATCGACGCCGATCCGGCCATGTACGAGCGTGCATGGGAGGTTTCCGGGAACAGATATGCTCGTGCCATGCGGTCCTTGGCCCGTCATTACCTCACGCTGAAGCCCCCAGCGTTGGATAAGGCCGAGGAGGCCTACAAAAAGAGCCTGCATATCAACCGCCTGAACCACGGCGCGTGGTTCGCTCTGGGTTGCGTGCAGCTAGAGCTCCAGCATTGGGACGACGCGATCGAGTCATTCAGCCGGACCGTCCAGATGGATGACACCGACGCCGAAGCATGGAGCAACCTTGCCGCGGCCATCCTCCGCTCCCCTCAGCCCGAAAACTCCGCCCCCGAGGTCAGCGAGCCCCTTGCTGACGAGGAAGGCAACGCAGAGAAGGCCCCCGCGGACCCGTACAAGCGCAAGCGTGAAGCCCTCACGGCGGTCCACCGCGCGGCGCAGCTGAAGAACACCGACGCCCGGATCTGGGACAATGTGTTGACGGTTGCGGCGTCGATTCCCCCGCCGTTCACGCCGTTCCGTGATGTCGTCACAGCCCAGCGAAAGGTTATCGAGCTGCTGGGCCCTAAGAAGGGCGAAAAGGCTGTCGACCTACCCGTCCTGGGTTTGCTTGTGGACCATCTTGTGAGAGCGTACGACTACGACAAGCTTCTTATCAATGTTAATGAAGGCTCTTCCACCGCGCCGGAGTACGTCGTTCGCAAGGGCACCATCGCCGGACAGATCCTGTCCCTCATTGACGACTCCGTCGTTCCTCTGATCACTCACTCCTCCGCGCTGTGGCTTCTTGTCGCACGCGTGGAATCGTTCCGAGGGCGGCCCTCGAAAGCTTTTGAGGCGCATGAGAAGGCCTGGCGTGCGACTGTCGCTTCGTCCACGCAGGGTGCGTTCCAGATGGGCGACGAGAAGAAATGGATGGAGGTGGTGCGCGCCACGGAACGGTTGGTTCGGGATGGATACGCAAAGTATGGCCCGATGGACAAGGAAGGCCAGGAGAATGCGGACGGTGATGCAGAGCTTGTTGCGAAGGATTGGCGGTTCAAAGCTCGCAGTGCCGTGCGTGGCATCCTGGGCAAGGGTAAGGAGTTCTGGGAGGATAGCGAAGGATGGAGTCGATTGAAGGAGTTGCAGTCGGAAGTTGGAAGTACATAGACATGAACATAGATAGACTTCAGTGCATTGATGTTTTATGAGCCAATCGGAGTATAGCTGTATTTCCTCTGTTGATTATTCTTGAATCGCCAACTATGATGCTTTTCACAACCAGGAGTATAATGCATGCAGCATCAGGCCAATCTTAGAACAGCCGTTCATCTTTCCTATAGGAGCGAATCATACCCAACATGACCGCTAATATGTAGACTAGATGTGAGGTCAGGGGCTAGGGAAATCCTACTAACTCCTGGCGTTAACTTGTAAAGTGGAAGTAAAGATCGAGATGAAGCATCTGTGAGAAGCGAAGAAGATGCTTACTGATGCCCCACATTCCTTGGCGACTCCGAAGCGTCACCAATTGAACCCCACGTCCAAATGTTGCTGGACTTGTAATCCACCAGTATATAGACCTTCACCATGCCAGAATTTGCATTTCAGAAGCCGACAATTATCTCCCGCTATCCCCTGGTACGTGCTCAGCCATGCAACCTTGTACAACGTGTCTAACGGATGACCAGGACACGAAAGACGCCAAATGGAAACGACTAGTCAAAACGGTCTACCTAGACCCGCTGGGTAGACAGCGGACATGGGAGTCCGCAGAGATGCAGGTAATTGCCCCTTCCATGGCAATCCTGAATCTCGATAGAGGCCGGTTCTGACCATGGACAGACCCGACCAGCCGGCAGCCCCGTGGACGGCGTCAGTATAGTCGCAATCATCGACAAAGACACCGGCCCGGAGATCCTCCTGCAAAAGCAGTATCGACCAGCCCTGGACAAAGTAACCATCGAGATTCCAGGCGGTTTGATCGACCCCGGTGAGACCATCGAGCAGTGTGCACTGCGTGAGCTTAAGGAGGAAACGGGGTATGTCGGGGTGGTGGACCGCACGAGTGGGATTCTGTTCAATTGTGAGTGTGGAATTCCGTCTCTATCTCTATCTATTCTGTTCGAGAAGTACTGATGATTGAAGCCCCTGGGTTCTGTAATAATAACTTCAATCTTGTCTACGTGCGGGTGGATCTGTCTCTGCCTGAAAATCAGAATCCCAGTCCCCAGTTGGAAGAGGACGAGTTGATCGAGTGTTTCACACTTCCTGTGAAATCGCTCTTTTCGCGGTCGAAAACGCTCCAGGATGAGGGCTATGCCATTGAAACGCGGGTCGTGGCTCTTGCAGAGGGTATCGAGATGGCTAGAAAGTGGAGTCTTTAATCTCTATCTTTTCTTTTTACGAGGAACTAGAATGAATAGATTAGAGCTCATAGACATCTGACTGTGGCTACCGATTGTGATCTGGCTATATACATGTGGTAGCCTCGTATGCCAGCAAACAGAAAAACCGCCAGATGGCTCGATATCAAGATAGAATTGATAGGTATCATTCCACGCGACCCGGCCTGGGATAGATGGGACCTGTCTGCTGACTGTGGTGGATGTGGCTATCGATATGGGACCAACAACGTGCCTTAGTGCGCTTGCTGAAGATATCTTTCCTTCGTGTGTTGTAGAATTCCTGAGTGTCTGAGTGATAATGACCAGACACAGTCACCAGTCGTCACTAGATGCCAAAGTCTATCCATTCCAGTCATGTCTCCGCCTCGAGAACAGCAGTATCCTCTTTCGCCTAGACAAGGTGCGCCTACAGGAGAAAGAGAGAAGACAGTTCCCGTAAAAAGGCCAACGACCGTGACAAGAGTGGCAAGCTGCATGGTCATTGTCAGAAATAATGTAACTATGGTGTACGGAGCGGTGGGAGGGCTAATGTGGTGTTTATATTGCTTCGTCTGGTCGAAATCAGAGAATTTCCCTGCAAACGATAGTGCTCCGTTCGATTGACATAAAACTGTTGAATCGTCCTGATGTAATTGACTCGACATATTATTCCTGTCCAAGCACTCCTATCCAAGCTAGTCTGGCTGTAGATCAGACCGTCTGTACTTCAGCCGCAGCGGACTAGGACAAGTAATTTCGCCTCTGGCCTAATTTGATGAACAGGGAGGGACACAGTAGTTAGTTATAAGGTATGGTTCCTAAATACAGTCTCGTTGGAGACCTCTTGGAATGATCCTATCAAGTAGAATCTCTAGCTTTTTAGAGCTCATCTTGGTTTTACCATCATTTTGGCAAATAACACCGGACACCGCGTGAAGGTGTGAGCATGTGGCTAGGACACATCGTCCGGCTGCTGTGCCTATCGCACAACATCACTCCTGGGGTTCTTTGAACAAGAAGCCAAGAATGAGGTGAGGTATGATGCACTCCCGCGCATCCTCAACATCAAGCTCCTAGAGCTCTCAGTTGGACCTCAGTTGCCAAAGATGACAATCCGTCACCTCAACCATACCTCATCGCTTACCGCGACGAGGTCAGGATAATGGCTGTCCAATTCCTAGATCTTGTAAAGATCACGTACTGGACGCTGCCCTAGTAGCCAGGCGCCTAGCGCCTGACATACATTGCATAGACCGACACCAGGCTCCTCTGAGCTGCGCGTCTAGACTTTGCATAATAGGGGCTTCAACCGCAATCGCTGTGACTACAGACGATTGGCCTATTGGCTGCGCGATCAGCAATTATTGCTTTCGCACACGGGCGGCCCTGAGACTTCGACACCCCTAATCGTCTAATATAGGCGATAGTAGGCATCGTAGTGTATACAGGTGAGCAAACCAAGGGCACCATTACCATGGCGACGCTCGGCAGCTACCTCTGGGGCCTTGCAGCTTTCATTCTCGCATAGAAGTCCACCACCTGCCCCCAGAACGGCGACAGTTGTTTGAACCGCGAGTAACTGCTCTCGCTCCCTGGGTGTTGGCATTCTGTCAACTTTGTTGACGAATAACCAACAAGCCTCACACAGAAGTTTTCCAGGGAGCTTCTGGTGAATCCGGAATGTTCGCTAGTAATGGACAATACGCCTATACCTTCGAACAGAGGATGGTGGTAGCTAGGACTCCAGCCGACCACAACCTACACCGGAATGTTCGCTGGAAATAGACTACACGTCCATCCCATTGAACAGAGCAATAGTGGTAGCTGGGACTCCAGCTGACCACAAGCTGCACCGGCATGTTCGCCGACAATAGACTACAAGCCCATGCCTTCGAACAGGGCGATGAAATGGTAGGTAGGACTATCCAGCCGACCATCATCTGCGCAGGGCGCGTCAGCACCCGCAGATGTAGCGTCCCGAGCGTCCTTGCGTACGGGAACCCCGCACGCACATCAGCATCTGGGAGCTTCCCCGTGCCCAGTATCTACTGCGAATATCGCAGAGATACAGGCCAAGGACATCGCCCGCGTTTCCATCCCGGCGTGTTAGGCGTCCATTCTGGACGCAACGCCTCGGTATACGCTATCACATGCTGCGTTGCAGCACTGTGACATGGACCTTGCGACTTCGTCATATAACGCTGCCGCAGAAGCCAAGGGCGTTCATCCCACGTCATGGGAAGGACAGGAGATTCAGAGATACTCTGATCTCCTCAGTCAGTTGATACAACGACCGTGTGGCCCTGGTGGGTCTAGGCGAATTTTTGCCAAGCTTGTATAGCGTGGGGTCGTAGACGTGGATGCCTATGTTGGTTCGGTGTGTCGCCCGAGGTCTTGTGTTAGCAATCATACCTCTCTAGCCAGAAAACAACACTGTTGAGACCTGCCTGATTGCCATAAGAGAAGCTTTCATTATTGACAGACCAGTCGAGAGTGAGTTGAGGTAAATTTTCGGAGATGTGAAGCCTGCAGGACATTAGTCCCGAGAGAATATTTGTTGTTGCTGGAGTAGGGTTTTATGATCAACAACAGGTGCCGGTGATGCATACTGTTTCCTTACCTATCCTGTGTAGTTACTGGGTAAAAGAGCTACACCGACAAGTCAGTGGTAGGACTGTATTGCAGAGACACATATTGAAAGAAATGGCGAAATTTCAAAAGGCTGGTGATGGGAAATATGTGGGAGAGTTGAGTTGGGAGTTGATGGGGAGAGGGAACGGACCTAGAAACAATGAAAGAGGTGGAACACTAGGTCACGTGATCAACACCAACCCTGCTTTGCGGATACACTGTATGGTGCATCTGGATAGCTTCAACACCATCTGCTTTTGCCTACGCATCACATTCTTCTGCTATTACGTGGACCTATGCTTCAGATCAAGTGTCGGAAGGCAGATTACTACGTCTGGACAACTGAAGGAACCTGAAACTCATTCGATCATTACATCTATGAACGTCAATATCAATGAAGCAATCCACAACTAAAGCATCACTTTTAGAAGTCATCCTCGTCGCTAAACACCTCCTCCCCGCGCTTACGCCTAGCCATTCTCTCTTTCTTCTTCTTTCTCGCTTCGGAAGACGTAAGCTTCTTCTTCTTCTCGACTTTTTCGACCTAAAACAGCTGTTAGCATATCTCGGCGACGGAGGGGAGTTTTGAGGCCGGAAAAAGCTCCCAGGGGCCTTTTGGACCTCCCGGAACTCATGGCGACCTCAAAAACGGCAAAAACGTACTTTATTACCATATGCGTCGAATGTCTCTTCCTCATCCTTCTTCTCAGTAAGACGAGGACCAGATCCTTGACCCTGGACCCAGTTGTGGCCACTAGGGGTCATGCGGCCGTCCATAACGGACCAAACTTCCTCGGTGAGGTTCTCAGTGAACTCACGAGAGTGGGTAATGATGACGACACCACCCTCGAAGGACTTGAGGGCCTTGGAGAGAGCACCGAGGGAGTCACGGTCGAGGTAGTTGGTGGGCTCGTCCAGGACGATGACGTGGGGGCGCTGCCACGAGCAGGCGGCGAGGACGACCTTGACACGCTGACCACCGGAGAGACCGCGCATGCGGGAGTGAGAGACAAGCTCGGCATCGAGACCGAACTGCTCGCAGTGCTGCTCGATTTCCTTGCGGACCAGGGGACGGAACTGACCGCTGGCGAGGGCCTCCTTCTGGTCAACGTCGGCGACCATCTTGGCGTGGGACTGGATGATCTCGGAACGAGGAATCCAGGCGTTGTCGTTGCTCATCATGGGAGTCCACTTCTCGCTCTTCATGCCGATGTTCTCACCCAGCAGGAAGGAGCACTCGTACTCGTAAGAGTTCTTGAACTTACGACGGGAGTGGATACCGATGACACGACGGGGAGTGCCATCGATCTTGTAGATCTTGTCCATGGCCTTCTCGTCCTCGTCGGTGACAATCTTGTTGGCACGGTCCATGGTCTCACGGTCCTCACCGGTCTGGAAACGCCACTGGATGTATTCGGAGGGAGTCTTGTCGAGGTGGTTATCGATGTGGGCGAAGGCGTGCTGCTTAATGTAGGCGATACGGATGTTCTCGTGCTGATAGACCTCACCAGCGGTGGGGATCAGTTCACCAGTGAGAACGTTCACCAGGGTGGACTTGCCGGCACCGTTGGGACCAATGACGGCAATACGAGAGCCAAGAGACACCTGGAAGGAGATGTCCTGGATCTGGGGGCGGGGAGTGCCAGGGTACTGGAAGGACATGTTGCTGACACGGATGATAGCCTTGGCCTTGGTCTTGACACCCTCTAGGAAACCGGGCTCGGGGAACTTGAACTCGAGATCAGAGGCACCCAGCTCGTAGTAAGAACGAGCAGAGGGAACCTTCTTGACGAACTCGCTCAGGGAGCCACGGTAACGCTTGAGCTTGAAGCGCTCGTAGTGGACGACGTGCTGGATGACGTTGTCAAGGAACTTGGAGTCGTGGGACACAATGATGGACGTGCAGGGAGAGTTGCAAAGGTAGTTCTCCAACCACTGGACATTGCGGACATCGAGATGGTTCGTCGGCTCGTCAAGGAGAAGGATATCAGGCGCCTCGAAGACGGCACGGGCAAGAGCGAGCTTCATCTTCCAACCACCAGACAGAGAGGTGATGGGGCCCTCGAACTGCTCACGGAGGAAACCGAACTCCTCGAGCTTAGCCTCGACTTCCTCCTGCTTGGGGTCGAGACCGACTTCGCGGAGCTTCTTCATGGTCCAGCCAATGACGGTCTGCTCAGTGTCGGCAGCGTCAAGGTCGTGCTCGACGTAGACGGTCTTGACCTCATCCTTCTTGGGGAAGCCCTCAAGCTGCTCATTGTTGATGGCACGCATCAGAGTGGTCTTACCGGTACCGTTGGGGCCGAGGAGACCGTAGCGCTGACCACGCTTCAGACGAAGGTGAGTCTGGTTAAGCAGAATCTTGGCACCATAAGCGAGGGAGAAAGTGCAGTTGCACAGATCCTCGCCCTCCTCCTCGTCGGAAGGAACGTCGTCGCCAGCAGCGGCCTCGGGAGAAGCCTTCTTGCGGAGAGCCTCGGCGATAGGGCGGGCCTCCTCCTCGCCGACGATGGCGGTGATGTAGGGAAGAGCGTTCTGGGTCCAGCTGGTGATGTCGGAGTCCTTCTCATCGACGAGCTGACCACCGATAGCACCAACGTAGGTGATAATGGCCTCGCTCTGCTCAGCCTGGGCCTTGTACTTGGCGGAGAGGATCTCCTTCAGGATACCGGAAACGGTGGCAATGTCACCGGCGGTAGAGATCTCGGGGATCTTGCCATCCTTGACATCACCGACACGGGTGAGGGTGTCCAAGGCCTGCTTGGTCTTGCCACGGGCTTCAGGATCGGCCAGAGTCTGGAAGTTCTTCTCGAGACGAGGCATCAACTTGGGCAAGAAGGGAGCGACGATCTGAGGGTCCTCCACGAGCTTACACATGTTGTCGACGATGACAGCGGACTTACGCTTGATGGCAGTCTCACGCTCAACGAGACCACGGTCAAGCAGGGGCACCATGATAGCCAGGGTGGGGCCAGTGACATCGGAAACGAAAGTGGTAGCACCCAGCAAGTGAACGGTCTCGGGGACGTTCTCGGGCTTGGCGATACAGCGGATAAGCTCGGGAATGAACTTCTCGATATCCTTGTTGACGATCAGACCGCAAACCTTCTCCATGGTGGAGTAGGCAGCCTTCTTGATCTCAGCCTTGGTATCCCACATGGCCTCGGAGACAACGGGAATGAGCTCAGGAACACGGAAAGAGAGCTGGGCGGGAGCAGTCTCGACCAGGCTGTTGATGCAGTCAAGAGCGCACATCTTCTCCTGCCACTTCTGGGCCTCGGTGACGGACTCGAGGATGGGGGGGAGGACAGCCTTGACGGCGTTGCCGTTGATGCCCTTGACGATGGCGATAGCAGCACCCTCGGCGGCCTGCTTCACGGGAGCCATCTTGTCACCGACAGCGGCAAGGACGGGGCGAAGGAGGGAGACAAGGTGAGGCTCAACGCCGGGGGCGATGGTGGCGTGAGAGGCGATGGCACGGATACCCTGGCAAGCACGCTCACGGGCAGTGGCATCCTTCTTGTTGGCGAGCTGCTTCTTGAAAGCGTCGACGGCCCTGGGTTATGTTAGTTTTCTGAAAGCTGGAAAATTTCGTACAAGTCGGGATTCACATACTTGAGAGGCAGAGTCTGCTCGGGGATGGGACCGCTGAGGTAGTGAGCCAGGTTGTCGCTGGCGGCGTGGGCCTCGTCAGCAGACGAGGAGACGCTCAGGTTCTTGAGCAGGTCCTCGAGGACAGCGACGGCCTGGGCAGTCTCCTTGCCGGAGACCGCAGGGACGGAGGAAACATCAACAGCAGGCATTTTGAACAGGGAAAAGTCGAAAACGAGACCGTAAGAGAGAAAAGGAAGAACGTTCTAGGAGGGTATCTCAATCAAGAGGGAAAGGCCCACGAAAACTGCGTCCGAAACGATCACGCAGAAGACGCTCTAGACTGGCCAGAGAATTCTATCCTTTTTTTGTCTAAACCGAAGACAAAAAAGAAACAAAAAGGTAAGTCAAGAAAAGAAAGAGAGGACCAAACCTCTTGGGATAGAAGAGATGGGAGAGAGTATGGAGGAGGGACAAGAAAGGAGAAGGAGGGGAAGAGGTGGATGGGGGCAAAGATATTTATCGGTTTGTGGCCCTGGATTTTTTTTTGCCGCCCGACAACCAGAAGAAAATTTTTTTCTTCTTCAGTTGGCCCCGCGCTAGCTCCGGAATTGGCCTAGTGGCGATGGCGGTCGAAGCAACCAACCCGATGAGGCCTGTGGCTGCGTTAGATCAATCTGGAAGTGCTGATTGGCGGTTGTTCAACTGAAAATGATTTTCAACTGCTCTTAGTAAGATGTTCCTAAAGAAGTTCGTCTGTCGGGTGTAGATGGATGTGACGAAGAAGGGGCAGTAGATACTAAGAAAATTCTAACACACTACGACGGAAGAAACTTTCGGTTGCCTTGTGGTGATTGCCTGGGTGATGATGACGGACTTCTGAGATCGTTATTGGATACGAGCGACCTTGTTGGCCTGAGGCGACTGCAATTACCGATGTGATGAGTGGCTATCGTTGGATATCATCAACAACTTCCCCTGATCGCTTGGATAATTATTGTTTAGGAGTGTTTTGATTTATTCTTATGAATAATAATTATTATCATCATCGTGTGTTTCTGAATTCAAATCATCCCTGCCTAGTTGACCTTCATTTCGGCCGTTACAGAATCTCACCTCCTATCGCTAGTCCACAGATGGACATCCCTTGATCCTACTATCGATAAGTCCTTATCCCCTGACAGGCGTGAATCCGGGGACGCAACAACACGGCCAATCCGCCGTGTTTAGTCTCCGTCCCCGTGTATGCAGATTCCAGTGCTATTTCTGTCGCCACCGTCAGATCGTTCTCTCCAAGGCTGGTGGCGCAGCCCCCCATCTCGACTCCTGTTGGGAGGTCTAGAAAGACAAGCGACGAGAAAATAAAAATAAACCCCAATGACAAAGAAAAGAATTTTCGTCTCCAAAATAAGAAAAATACAAGAACAGAAAAAAGAAAAAGCGAATAAAAGTTAGAGTTGCGACGTTCCATGGCCGAACATCGATCCCTTTCCGTTCTCGCCCGTCCCCCAAGATCTGCCGTCAGCAACAATGTGACTATACAGGGCATCAGGTCGCTCAGACCGCAGGAAGTGACTCCCCAACCAGGGAGGTTCGTCCATGGAGGTGATCACAATCTCCAGGGGTCATGTTCATATACATAGTTTGGGTCTCGGTAGGAGGCCACCCCGGATTCCAGACACCATATCAAGAACCGATTTGGCAATCCCGGAGGTCTCCTTATTCGAGCGTCAAGCCCGGATGATAGCCAAATCGACCGGATGAAAACAAAAAAAGGGGAGAACAGGGATGTCTGCCGGGGTTCAACCGCCAGACACCTGCGCGATTACTCGTCGCATTGCCCCGGGCTGAAACGATGGCTGTCCAGGGAAGCATGAAGGACGCATCACCGCCATTTTTGGTCTCACCGCCAAATGCGCCTTCAATCATGTCGTACTTCCATCAGACGGTGCATGAATCGGCTGTACGCGGTATGCAACGTTGCTGATCAGGGCGATATCGACCAGCCTGGTCCCCCTTATCGGGCTTATCCACTTATCGACCATCAGATTTTGGCGATGGGCCCTTCACAAGTTGGCTTCACTAGTCTAATTCTCCGGATTGCCCCTTATCCCCCGCGAAAAAGCCGGAGATGGTGGCAAGAGTCAAGAGAAAAAGGATTTAAGCCCTTCATTGGTGGGTCAAAGTTTTAACCATGCATTCATTAACTGTATGGAGTTCGGGGCACAAGCATTCTTCAATAAATTGTTTTATTATTTTTTTTCTTTTCTTTTTCTCCAAAAAAAAATCGGTTGCTTTTGTACTGTAGGTCCGAGAAGGATCCCTTGCTCCGTACTTTTCTCAGTTCATGCTCATCAAATTAACTTTTCTTGCTCTTCTCTCTCACTTGTCTCCCCCTTTTCCTCTCGATAGTTCGGTGATTGTCGGCTGGACGGCATTGCTTCTGATTTAGTACCACATTCAGATTCACGGGATTACCGCGGTTCATCCGATGCACTTCTTCTTGCCTAGATCTATTGACGACTCTCATCCCCCGAGAACAGTAGCAACGGCGATCAGTTGCTGCCGTTGATGCCTTACCCTTCGGGAATCCCATCGCCACCCGTGACGACACTTCATCCAATGAATCTTCCAAAACAATGTCACTAGGTTATCCATTACTCTTACAATCCGATTCAACTCGTGGATCCCAGGCACGGGTAAAGGCAGCCGTCAGGCCGCCCTAAGAGGCGCAATTTGCCACCCCGGCATCTGCCTATCGACCTCGGAAGCCATATTGTTCGGGTAAACTTTGTCTATCGTTCGCGGTAGTCAAGTCATAATGACCGAATCGTACTGGTGGTTTGTTTGCCCAAGTCAACGAACGACGAACAGAGTCATCCCTCACAAGCTATGAGGCTACGACGTCCTATGCCTAGTTCTGATTGAACACAATCTGATCTCATATCATGATGACATTCCCGGCTGAACTAAGAATACAAGAATGCAGCAATCAAAACGTCAATACCATCTCCTGCGACTGGGTATCCTGATATCGTAGTCGTGATCATTCATACCGACGAATCATCGACCAACCGGTGTTGACACATCCGACTAATCGCTGTCAGAGCTCGACGAGCTGGAGCTGGAGCTGGAACCACCGCGCTTGTGGCCCTTGTGCTTCTTCTCCTTCTTGCCCTTTTTGTGCTTCTTGTGTCTGTTCCGAGTCAGTTTCCGTCAGTCACTATACCTTCCACTGGGAGAGAATCCACATACGCTTTATTGGCCATGTTCAGGCCCACAGCGCCAGCCAGTGCGCCGCCTGCGGTCGCCATCTTGCCGTGGCCCAGCTTATTTCCCAAAAGCGCGCCTGCAGCACCGCCGATCAACGTAGAGCCGAGGCCACGTTCGCCTTCCGCGCCAGGCATGGGCTCTTGGCCGTACTGGGGGGCGTGTCCGGACGGAGCGGCACCGCCGTAGTATGACGCGCTCTCGCCGCCGTGCGATTGTTGCTGGGGAGGGTAGGGAGAATGACCGCGATCTTGCCCGTAGTTGTGGTCCTGGGGGTATCCACCGTGCTGCGGAGGCCCGCCATAGGGAGGATACCCTTGCTGTCCGTAGGCAGGGGCACCGCCGTATCCGGGATTGGGAGACTGTTGGCCCTGGTGAACACTCCATGTTAGCGGTTCGTCCGAAGACAACGACAATGCATGGAAAGAGTGGTGCGCTTGTGTGCGCTCTTCTGCAGCTATCCGCGGGTGCATGCGACTAGCTATGCATTCCAAGCAGTGCAAGAACAAAGTTTTCTAGGTCCGTACCATTGGGGGATAGTAGCCCTGCTGCTGCGGAGGCTGGCCATACTGGCCCTGCGGGGGATAACCACCAGGCTGGCCCTGGGGATGTCCATAGCCCGGCTGTCCGCCGTATTGGTTATAGTGCTGGTTTGCGTAGGGGTCAGACATGATGAATGGGTGAGAGATAGGAATGAGTGAGATGGAGGTGAGGTCGCAAGAGAGATTGAGGGGACGACCAGGAGGGGTACGATCAGCTTTTAAGTGATTTATTCTATCAATCAGGGACAGCTGACAGATGAAGGGAAAGAACCACGACTGGCTCTGCGGGGCAGTGGACACGCCATTTCCAGGGGTTCTCGGTAATTAAAGGCTTGAAAGAACACCCTCCTCATCAAACGAAGATCAGTCTAGAGGGCCCCCTAACCCGGACGGGACGCGATGACGACTCATGGCTGTACTTGACGCGCGCTGAGGATACGCATCCAGCTGAATGAACAAGCCTGGTCTACCCTGCAGGGACTTCCCATACGGTGGGACGAAGCAGAACATTCGGATGAGCCACATGGTGGGGTGCCCAAGCCCCTTCGGACCTCCCCGGATGTGTGGTCGGAGCAATCACAGCAGAGAGACGCAGATAAGACTGAGATGACATTCAGAGATTCTATTCATGACCAGACCCAGGTGGTCAGCCCCGTCTCAGCCACAATCATCCCGCATCATCGCGGGGCTGTGCAAGTCTCCGGAATTATACGAGCCTACTCCGTGTGATCACATTCAGGAGGCGTTTTATGATGCAGAAGCAGCCTGTGGTGTCTCTGACTCTTTAGCACGTTTCGAAATCGAGGTCCTGCCCCGCCTCATCAGGACTACGGGAGGTCTTTGCAACAAGTCGCGATGTATATCACTTCTTCCAAGTAGCCGCTACCTGTATTCGGCCAGGAGTTCTGGATCTGGCACGTTGGTTTTGACTAGTCTAGTTCCCAAATCTCCAAAGTTCCCTGGACCGTTGACCATGTGAACTAGCTCTCACATGGCTCAATACTGGCCAAAATATCTTAGTGACAGGTAGGAAAAGTAAGATTCCTAGTCTTATAAGAATAGCCGGTCCCCTGCTCTATACTTTAGGTTATGGAGGTCGGCGTGTCGAGACCTGGCCCATCGATGATCTTGTGTCGAATAAAGGATAAGGATTACTTCCTCAGCTAACGCATGGTACATGCGGAATGTAAAGGTAGACAGAAACTCCATATTATCAGCTTCTTTGCCTTATTACTTGCAGATATTAACAATGATATCAGTGTGATCAACCATACCAGCTATTCATACATATGTACATACACGACAGAGTAGGTGGTATAATGCCTTTCGGGCCGTTTTATTATGACCGAAATGGAGGCCACGGAAGTCGAGTTAAGGCTTTCATAGCGTTGCTTTGGTTCTCTCCCTTGTAATATTCCCTTTCAGATCAACTCCTTCAAATATGTTGGTCTTTTCATCTTTCACCTCAGCGTGAAGACTCGGGATTGGCCTCATTGTATCCCACATGAACAAGTGCTTTCGTCCCGTAGGGTCTAATACCATGCGAGGCACCAGGCACGATATGCGCTTCCAGAGCCGTGTCATGAACCTTCGCGTGATATTATGAGGCCGTCCGTTGGCATATAACCTAAAAGTGTGGCCTTTCCGTGGGCCGTCTGTTAAGAACTCAGTGTCAAGACTGTGCTGTGACGAAGAAATGACGGAGGTAGTCCTCTTCTTTGGCGGCTTCCATTGCAATCTCCCGGATACTAGCCCCTCTAGGACTTCTAGTTCAGCATCAGGGAGCGGAGGAAGCAGCGAGTCCAGCACGGACATGTACCATTGTTGCCTGATATTTTTTCTGCGAGACATGTTGACGGGACGCCCCCAGGCATTGGCTTTCGGGATGGCAGGTTCCAAATGCTTCACCTGACGGTGGCTGAGCTGGGATATCACCCCATTATTATGCTGAGATTTCAGCAGATCCATAAGAATCGCAGGGGGCTCCCAGCCGTCTTCATACATGCGGGGCTTTTGGATAAGCTCCATCACCGCAGCCGTGTTCGCCGGGACTTCTGGGGGCACCAGAGCATCCAACAGCGCTTTTCGCCGCCTTCCTTTCCGTCCATATGCTAATCGAAGCACTTTTTCCAGCTGTCGCGAATACCCTTGGTTCGCGCGCTCCAACAGCTTTAGCTTCTCCAGTCCGGTTTTGTAGAGCTTGCAATGCCGCTCCAGATCTTTATTGAACGAGGGTCTGCGGTCGTCAGCATATCGTCGAAACCGGTCGACAACATATTCGCGCATATAAGGACGTGCGATAGGATCCGGCAGGTAGGAGCATTCGCGCAGTAGGGATCGGTAGAGATGTAGCCATTGCTGGGGAGGGATCCATCCGAGGTGATGCCGGCTAAGCATGGTCATAAATCACGTTGGGGAAGTAGCTGGCATGCTATCGAGTCGATCGTAAAGGTGGTCGGACCGGAAAATGAAGGCGGCGGCCCAAAGGGGAAATACCCAGTTGGACTTTGGTTACGCGAAAGCGCTAGTCCAAAAACGCGACCTTCAGGAGCCCCGCGACTTCTTCGTGATATCCAGTTGCATCCTCTGCATACATGGCTTAGACGACAGATCCCCTGACGAAAGACTGTCTCCATATACATCACCTCTCGATTCAATTTTCATGTCCACACACTCAACCCCTGTGGTTGTCTGACCCGACCCGCTTACCCATCCCTTTCGCGATCGGTGCGCTAGCCACGCGCCTCTTCGCCCCCCAAGCGCGACGGCAGATCCTAGAACAGGTGCTTTCCCCACATGCTTCCGGCCTTTCGCTTTGTCTTTTTCTCCTCGCCCTTGAGGATTAGCATACCATCTACTCGCGGTTTTATTGAGTGTGCTAATTTTCCATCTTCAGTTGCGTATATGGTGTCTGGGTTGGAGTCCCGACACTAAAAGTCGAACCTTCGCTATGGCTTCCAACAACCACCAACCACCGCGTCCCAGCTTACCGATGTCATACTCCCAAAGCAGCATCGGTTCGACGAATGGAATGGCGTTTTCGCAGTCGCAAATGGGATCTTTTAATGCCTCCCAGTCGGTCGCTTCCACCCCTCGGGCCACTCCTCCTCCGAAGGGCTCTCAACAATCCGCCATGTCCTTCAATTATACCAATGGCTTGCACCACAGCTCAAGGGGTAGCTTCGGAGGATTCGAGGATATGAATGGTTATGGAACTATGGTTCCATATAAAGAAGATTTCAAACCTCAGATCTACAGAGTCCGTCATCCCTTCCTGGCCGCCTCAGCCAATCCGCTAATTCACTTCCTTCATAGGCCGTTTACTCGAACGTGTCAGTCTACGAGATGGAGGTCAATGGAGTCGCAGTCATGAAACGTCGCTCGGATTCCTGGCTGAATGCCACTCAGATATTGAAGGTCGCCGGTGTTGTCAAAGCCAGACGAACAAAAACACTCGAGAAGGAAATCGCTGCTGGCGAACACGAGAAGGTGCAGGGAGGCTACGGCAAGTATCAAGGCACCTGGGTGAACTACCAGAGGGGAGTGGAGCTATGTCGCGAATATCATGTCGAGGAATTGTTGAGGCCCCTTCTCGAATACGATATGGGTCCTAACGGCACCGCCAATTCTACGCAAGACTCTCTGGACACCCCGACGAAGGAACAGGCGATGGCAGCGCAAAGGAAACGTTTATATAGCAGCATGGACAACCGGAGCATGTCGCAGCCGCAACAAGGGACCTTTTTCCAGAACATCTCCCGCACCGCCGCTACCGCCGTCAACGCTATGAGCAAGGCCCGATTCGAGTCCCCTGCCGCGCGAAGCGTCGATGGTAGAAGACCGAGCACTATTCGAAAATCGTCCGCCCAGATGAACAGCCAAGAGTCACATATGCCCCTGAGCAGTCAACAAAGCATGTATAGTGTCACCTCCGACAGTGGGTTCGGAAGCAATGTCAACAATGGCCGATTCGGGCAAGATGGAATGGCCTTCGAGCACGAAGAGCCCGCGGAACCACCACGGAAGCGTGTCAGGTCCTCTTCAAACCATGCGATTTCATTTGGGCTTCAGTATGAAGCTTCAACACTGTCAATGCAAGAACCAACGCCCACCGAACCGAATGATTCTTTCTATCAGGATATGGACATTTCGACCTCGGCGGTGATGGACGACAGCAAACGCGGGGTGGAGCCTCTCCCTCCTGCCACGACACCAGAGCGATTCCAAAAAATGAAGCTCATAATGACCCTTTTCCTTGACAAAAAGGCGAAAGACTTCTCTACACACCCTGCATTGATGCAACTTACTGGCGAAGATCTGGAGATACCGCTCGATGAATACCGCAACAATGCTTTGCACTGGGCGGCGATGCTCGCCCGCATGCCTCTTGTCCACGCTCTAGTTGCCAAGGGTGTGAGCATATATCGGCTGAACGGTGCAGGCGAAACGGCATTGCAGAAGTCTGTTGGTACACGAAACAATCTTGATTATCGAAGTTTTCCGCGGCTATTGCAGGTGTTGGCCCCCACAATTGATATGGTTGACTATAGTGGGCGAACGATACTTCATCATATCGCAGTCATGGCTGCTACTGGAGGCGGTGGCCATGTTTCTGCAAAACACTATCTTGAAGCTTTGTTGGAATTCATAGTCCGTCATGGTGGCTCTTCTGTGCCGCAGGAGGCTTCGAATGGACTAGAAAATGGGGCGAACCATTCTCAAGGCAAGGAAGTGATAACCCTAGGTCGGTTCATCTCAGAGATTGTAAATCTGAGGGATGATCAAGGTGACACAGCGCTAAATCTGGCTGGGCGTGCACGCTCGGTACTCGTGCCTCAACTGCTGGAAGTGGGCGCCGACCCTCACATACCGAATCATACAGGCCTTCGGCCTGCAGATTACGGAGTAGGAGTGGATATGGTTGACGGCGGCTCACAATCCCAAGGAAATAAGAGCGATTCTTTTATGGACCAGCTGGCCAAGACAAAGAAGGAGATTTTAGATGGTAAGGATCGCACGAATGATTGACGCTTTCTGTCACTAACAATGCTCTAGCAACACTGTCCCAGATTAGTTCAATTGTGCAAGAGACGATAAGCGGCATCGACAAGGAACTGGCCGCAAACCTGGCTAAGAAACAAGAAAAATTCGAACACTGGCACTCAAAGATACGCGAATCCGCAAAGGCTCGGCAGATTGAACAGAAGCAACTAGACGACTTGAAGCGCAAATCCTTCGATCGTATAGAGCTAAGCAGACGGTTTAAAAACCTCGAGAGGTCTTCAGATGATCTTCTTACGACGCTGAAGAACCTCCATGGCGGCTCATTCGATCCTGCGAAGGTAATTACAGTCGGCGAGGCAGACAAAGTGTCCGGTATCGACATTGCTGCATTTGAGGCTTTATTCCCGAACAACTTTGACCCTGCCTCTGGCTTTTCTGGAAAGCAGGTTGCGTACCTAAACTCGCTATATCCGTCCGAGACGCTCCAGCAGTTGATACAATGCTACCAAGAATTCAATGAGGAGATATTGACGGAGGTCGATCGCCTCAAGTCCAAGAACGTGGTGTTGGGCCAGAACTATCGTCGAATGGTGATGGCTTGTACGGGCTGGACGGCAGAACAAGTCGACGAAGCTGCAGAGGGCTTGACACAGTGTGTCCAGGAGCTCAATGATAACCCAGTCCCCGAAGATGAAGCCATCGAAATCCTAATGAGGGATCGCGGACAAGACTGGTGACGACGCACGAATTGTGAAATTTAGAGGTACATACATGCATACGATTGGGCTGCTCGGCCCAACATTCTTTTTCAGTACGACATAGCGAGTTTCTTTCGTCTTTATCTGCTGTTTGGATTTGGTGCAGATGATTATTGTTTATACTGTACAATCGTTGGATCTTGGCATTTGCTTCATTCAGTTGGGTTTTGTTACATGTTCTGTGCATCGATGTCTGTACTTGCAGATACCCTAATGTCATATTATGTTGTCTTCATCATGGCACAGTATCAAACATTTTCTCCAACATGTTTGCTACCTGTGAGACATCGGTTACTCCGTAATTGAACGCGTCTTGCCCCTCTTTCTCCGCCGAAGCCAAGCAAAGGATTCAACCACGCCTATATAGGCGCTTGGCTTCTAGCTGTTTCTGGTCATCCCATACTATCAGGCTAAATGTCTCCTTTATCCGATATTGTTATCCAGACTGTCTACCCCACCTGGGTTTGCTCACAAGGACCCTCAGGGCAGAAAACATGATGTATTTTCCCGGCTGCTGCTCTGAACCCTCTAATAAGAGGGCCATCTCCCTCATCTCGGTGCCAGATCCTCAGACCAAATCTATTCCACTCGATAAGTGGAAGTCGTGCTACCAACCGCTTAGCAGTCCGTGATAGAACTTGCTAAAATGACCGCCGGAACCGGTATTCTTCGAGTTGAAGGCAACAAAGTTGTCGACAACAATGGCACTGAAGTTCTTCTTCGGGGAGCTGCTATTGGAGGCTGGATGAAGTATGTACAATTGATTCCAGAATGACCACAGCAGCTGATATTGATGGTAAATTAGCATGGAGAATTTCATTACTGGATACCCTGGCCATGAGAAGCAGCACCGAGCCGCGATGCGCAAGGTATTGGGGCCTGAGAAATACGAGTTCTTCTTCGATAAGTGGCTGGAATATTTCTTTACGGAGGCCGATGCCAAGTTCTTTGCTGGGCTGGGACTGAATTGTCTTCGCATTCCATTTAACTACCGCCATTTCGAAGACGACATGAACCCCCGCGTCTTGAAGGAATCCGGATTCAAGCACCTGGATCGGGTCGTGGAGCTGGTTAGTCACCCTCTTAAGTAATAGGATACTTGTCAGTCCCATGGTGCGCTAACTATCTCATAGTGTGCAAAAGAAAAGATCTACACTATCTTGGACATGCACACGGCCCCCGGTGGTCAGAACGGAGACTGGCATTCTGATAACCCGACCAGCTATGCCGCCTTTTGGGATTTCAAGGATCACCAGGACCGCACCGTTTGGCTGTGGGAACAGATTGCTGCACGGTATAAAGGAAACCCGTGGGTTGCCGGCTACAACCCTCTCAACGAACCGTGTGACCCCGAGCACGTCCGGCTGCCAGCGTTCTACGACCGCGTCGAAAAGGCCATCAGGGCTGTGGACCCTGACCATATCTTGTGGCTGGATGGGAATACGTTTGCGATGGAGTGGAAGGGTTTTGATAAGGTTCTTCCAAACTGTGTCTATGCTATGCACGACTACGCGGTATGTTCACCTTCCTGCAGATGGAGGATCTGGCTAACGCGTTACCTAGTCGATGGGCTTCCCTACTGGACAGAGATACAAGGGGACAGCGGAGCAAAACGAATACCTGGAGCGCCAGTACCTCCGGAAGGCCGAATTCATGACCCAGAACGGAACGGCGACCTGGAACGGCGAATTTGGGCCCGTATATGCCGATCCTCGAGTAGACGAAGATGCTGAGACGATCAACCAAGAGCGATACAGCCTCCTCGGTCAGCAACTGAACATCTACGACAAATACAACATCCATTGGTCCATCTGGCTATACAAGGATATCGGTCTCCAGGGAATGATCTATACCAACCCCGACAGCCCCTGGAACAAGACGATCCAACCCGTCCTAGAGAAGAAGCATCGCCTGTGGCTTGATAACTGGGGCAGACGCCCATCGAAGGAGCCTGAAGCGGTGCTGGCGCCTATGGTTCAGTGGATCGACAAGGTCTGTCCTCAGGCCAAGGAGACCTATCCTACTCCCTGGATGACTGAGCGTCACTTACTGCGCAATGTGTTCCAAACGTTCCTTGCCAACTCCTTTGTCGATGAGTTTGCCGAGTTATTCCGTGGAATGAATCATGCACAGCTGGAGGCTTTGGCGCGTAGCTTCCATTTCGATCAATGTGTTCAGCGGGAAGGACTTAACGAGATTCTCCGACAGCATGCTAAGAACTGAGCGTGGGGGTAGTTTTGTGTATTCTAGAAGTTAGGCAGAAAAACACGCCAACGTCGACCTAAGTACACGTTCTCTTCTCCTATATATCCTTCAGCCTCAACCAGATCACATCAGATTCTGCTACTGGGCCTTGATGGCCGTCCGTCTTACTCCAATTGACCAGACTTGCTAGGCCAGCATCTCGCTCGGGGTGGCGGCTTACGGCCTTGAACTCCCTTCCCTGCGCTTCTTCTGTTTGGAGATAAGCCCCTAGCCCAGCCCAACAGGCTCGGTTGCCATGATGTCCTGGATGTACTGTGCCGTGTAAATCGTATAGCCAAGCCTAGACAATCCTATCGCGTTCACTTGTAGAAATGCAAGGATACAGTTTGCTTGAATGGCCTCCAATCAACCAATTGCCCTGTCGACTAGATATAGACTTGAAATTGTATGTTTTGTGCATCGACACTACGCAGGACCTATGTGATATTCCGATACTGAAGAAGCCAACGATGTATTCTCCAAGCCGGTCGTTCCCGTTGAGCTTAGACAGAAGTCCTTGCCATTTTGATAGTTGGTCAGAAAGGTTGATTGGCACTATTAAAGGAAATCTTAACCTTAAAGAGAAGACAAAATATATGTAGTCTAGATACTCTTCTCGGTAAGCTAGGCAGAACAGAGAAGTTCAACTAGCATAGCGCATACAATCACTTAAGATCTTCTGCCAGGCAGTTACCGTCGTTTGAAGCTATACAACCTTTCCTAGTGAAAGAAGGAAGGCACACTGTACAAGTTCCTGCTTGTTTCCTTCGACCTGGTCTTTGAAGGTGGTGGTGTCCTACACTAAACGCCGTCGACCTCCTGTTCTGCACGGCATCCGTCCTCTCCCGGGTTCGGCCGTTTCTCGCCTCGAACTCGCATAGCATCTGGGCGAGTCACTGATGGACTTACGTGCTTCGTTCTATTATTCATCGCTGGCTTAAGTATACACAGAATCACTCAGACTGCTTAGTCGAGTGACCAATCCCATGCGAAGGCAGAGACAATTCACCATCTAGCAGTGCACTCGCTGATGGTACGGAAGTGAAAAGATCATGAGTAAGTAAATTCCGTCATAATTTACCTCCCTTTTATTATATAAATTTAATACAAGATATTCATATCTGCTTAGTCCCATTCACATGCTGATGGCTGAGCTATATAGATGCGGTTCTGGCAGGCCGTCCCATCTCCCCTCCATCTCCCATCCATCTATCTCCATCGCAGCAGCAGCCGCAGCAAGTTGTTTAATAGCTCATTACGCTATTGTCATATGGAGCTGTCAACCAAAATGACCATTAGCTTACTCGTGGCGAGAAGCACTGTCGTTACATCGAGACCGCGGCCGCCGACACACAGGCCCAGGTAAGCTTCCTTTATCTCTATCTATATGACTGAATTGACCAACAAGATATAGGTCTTCAATGAGATTGGCTCTGGAGCTCTGTTGCAGGAAGACCAGCGACCCAGAGTTAGCGGGTACCTGTGGTCATTCTATGCAACAGGTGTCAGGCATGTCATCCGGCCCCCGCGCAGCACGTATGATATGCCACTATGTTATCTTCAGACAGAACTAATAGGTATATAGCTGTCTCGCGGACAGAAACGCCGCCGCCAAATCGAGAACGCGGCCGCCGAAGCCCGCACTCTGGTAAGTCTATAGTTAACTCGCTTTAAAACTTGATATATTATAGGTGCTGGATGAGCTCCGGGCGGCAGGCTACGCCGTCCCCGAGGAGGAGGAACTCGGGGACGTGCCGCCTGCCACCCCGGAGCTCGCTCCAGCCCAGAGTGCGTGACGAACGGAGCTGCGCATGGAGCTAGACCGCCGCCGCCCCGAACTTCGCCAGATCAAAGAACACAAGAAGGAACTGCAAGCTCGCCTCGAGGAGACTAATGCCCTCCTCGGGGCCAGAGTGCGCGGCGAACAGAAATACGGATGGAGATTGAGCAGCACCGCTAGCAACTGCGACAGCTAAGAGAAGGAAGTTACAGAAGTGCAAGTCCAAGAAGGCTCGTGCACCGTGCCCCCGCCGCCGGGCGCCTCCTCAAAGAGGGCATTGAAAGGATTCGCAACGAAGCCCGCGAACAAGTAGGAAGTATTATGGACTATACATATATATTAGCTGCTAATGTATAAGCACGTGTACAAGGAGCTCAATCTGGAAATAGAACTGGATGAGCCCGGTCCTGCCGCCGCAGAGCCGGCGCAGGGGCTCACCACAGGACAGAGATTGTACTGGGATGAGACTAATGCCCTCCTCGAGGCCAGAGTGAGGGAGTTCCAGGCGGTGGCGCGGAAGCTGAGAAGTCTGATTCCGATGGCACGGTTGGACGTCCATAGCCATGTATCACACCTTACGTACCACTACCTAGGCTGGCGAATTTTCAGATGCTTTGATTATCTTACAACAGATGCGAAAAGGTACTAAACAGTAGTGCTTTAGATTACCTCCGACGTGAGGCAACTCAGATGCTGGGTCCAGCCATCCTGTGGATATCTGTTTCGATATCAGAACATGACAGACAACTATCCCATGGCCATATTATTCTCTTGAGGATTCTGGAACTACCCACTGGTAGAGATTACAGACATATACAAGAGGACCTACCTGGTAGAAATCCACTCTCGACAAGGACGGTCTCATATTAACAACTGACAACTATGATACATTCCCCCCAACTAAATCGACTTCAACTTGGATGCAATTGACATATACTACTCCTCATTGCGGATCCGCTCTACCTCCTGTTTGAGGAGGGGCCCCTCGGCGGTGGCGGGCTGCGCGGGGCCGGGCGGGAGAACAGGAGCAGGAGCAGGAGCAGGAGCCGGAGCCGGAACAGGAGGGGGAGCGGGAGCGGGAGCAGGGGCTTCCTTGCGGGCCTTCTTGACCGAGAGCTTCTCGGGGCCGCCGGGGCTGGAAGCCTTGCGCTTCCTCTATGCTTATTGTGAGTGTATTGCCAACTATGATGATGGGAATGCAAATGATTTGTGCAAGGGCCAAATTATAAGAAGCTCGAGGCGATGAGACATTACGCATGAAGAAAGGTCAAGACGTAAGAAGAAGCCATGGGAGAGAAGATCGACTCATAAGAGGAGTGTAAGATCACATCGAGGGACGGCCAACAAGGAAACAACAGATTGTAAGGACGGAGTAAGTACTTACTGCGGTGCTGGTGTCACCGGCGGTGGACTTTTTCTCACGCTTGGAAGTCATGGTAGAGATTTGGCAGCGGAAGAGAGGGTGCGATGATGATGGAGAAGAGAAGAGAAGAAAGTTCTGACGAGGACGGGGGGCAGGACTTAGCTACCTGATACCTGCGTACGCGCTGATTGCGTCATGGGAACAAAAACCGTTGAGAACGGATAGTTTGAGATATACTAACGTTTCAATCGAGAGTCATCGTGCTCCTATACAAAATGTATAGAGCTGCTATGAAGTGTTAATAGCCTGTCAGGTACCTCGCGAATCCCATAGTGTAAGGCTAGCCAATGATATCGCGACATTCTTGGAAGGGAGGGTTGGAACAGGCTACTATTGGCAGATGGGACCCGCAGTCCTAACGGTGTCGATCATTGCTACTATCGTTCGCAACGCAAAAGATATCGCTCTCCCTAAGAGGTATGGACATACGTACTCCGTACTGTATGTTGGCTTGGATAACCACTTGGGCAGGCTCTTGTCGCAGCTCTGTACGGATGTAAGGGACCTGGATGAATGTCCGGCAAAGGAGTCGCTCGGTCGAGGAACGTGGATCCGAGAACATACGGGAATGAGATGGGGCTCTTTTCCTCGGATGCTAGCTTCCCTATAGGAAAGAAGAGGCCTCTTAACAGCCATAGCTTGGCAGTCGGGCTAACTGACATTTATTCGCCTGATTCAAGGGGTACGTAAGGTATCAAGCGTTAGGTAAATCCACTATCCCCGACAACATCCCAACGCCACTTTCTCCGGTCTTAGAATACAAGCTGATTTCGAGGAGTATCTGCAGGATGTTACTACCCAACTTATTAAACTTGCAAATAGTCCCGAACTTCTACATGTGGACCCTGTCGATAAGACCATTGCATTGGAATACCTGGCTCTCTTACACCAGGTCAATGTTGTATATCTTTTTGTAGTGAGCATCTTTCATGTGCCTTGGTACTATGGAACTACCTCATTTCAACTTTCCTTTTCACCATGCCACAGAAACTCTCGAATAGGACAGAATCCTCCCCCTTCAGCCATCGAATTATCACTGTAGTACCTTTTTCTTCAAGAGCCCCAGTTTTCTTCACCTGCACCTTGAAACCCAGAGCGGCCTTGCTCTCATCTATTGAAATGATCGTCTGTTCCGCTTGTCTCATTTTCCGACGTGCTTGACGAGACCACACATTCTCCATTGCAAAGCCAACGCCGGTACCCAAGTTTTTGCGCCACGTCCACTGAATAGGGAAAGACGCGAGCTCATCGTTGAGTCTTTGACTTACCCCGTCGATGGTGTCGTCGGGGACGTAAAAGGTGTATTCTGAGGGAAATGGAAGCAGGTGTTTGGGAAAGTG
This sequence comes from Aspergillus pseudoterreus, assembly GCA_002927005.1. Classification (NCBI taxonomy): domain Eukaryota; kingdom Fungi; phylum Ascomycota; class Eurotiomycetes; order Eurotiales; family Aspergillaceae; genus Aspergillus; species Aspergillus pseudoterreus. The sequence goes on from PIJX01000062.1 coordinate 63,342, forward strand.
GGTAATGTTTCGTGCGACTCCCTGCATACATGAGAATCATAGCTTTGGTTTTCAATTGAGAGGGCCATACCACAGTTGGACGCAGATCGGCCCATGACCATGCTATTGCCCACCGCTTCGTTTTAGATCCTTGGACAAGTTCCGTCACCGCGTAGTTGTGATTCCCGCATTCGATCAATTTCTCGACAAGGACGGAAATGCTACTTAGTTTTCCAAGCATGGAAGTGTACCAGAGGACTTTTTCACGAAGGTTCAAGCTTTCTTCGATCATTCGCGACACGAATTCCACCTCACCACCGGCAGTGACCATCTCAACTTCTGCACCAGTACATGCCTGGACTTGTTAGCAGTAGGCTATCAAGACTGTGGTTGTGTCTTACGGAGAATGGAGGTCGCTCTTTAGCTTGCGCAGAGCCAATCATCTCCTCGCGCGAAGTATAAAATGGAGGGTTGCACATGGTAAAGTCGAGACTAATGCAGTTAGTGTATGCTGTGTCGACAATGGTTAGGCCATCATACCTATCAATTCCAAGTTTTGTATGCAACGGAATCAGGCCATCACTGGGATCTGTTTTGACTATTTGGATGCGATCTTTGAGGCCATTCTCAGACACATTTTTTGAAGACGATTTTACATTGGCCTCATCAATATCTGTATGTCGTGAGCACTGGCTGGTCATATAGGAAAACAGATGATCTCACCGGTTGCGAAGAACTTCCACAGGGGTCGTGTAGCGCAGCCTAGAAGAGGATAGATGCTGCAACATCCAGTGCCTCTACGCGAATTAGCTCATGTATCGCATATGACGACTAGAAGAAGTACATGTCCAGGCCGATGACAGCTCTGTCAGGGTCGTAGTCATCGCGATATTCATCGCCTGTAGTATCCAAGAGATCTTGTATCCACAGGATATAATTTAACCTATGATTAGGCATTAGAGACATATGATACAACCGCAATGTTCACTGACCTGTTTGGGACCTAGATCACGCATGCTTAGCCACATTCTAGTAACCGAGATTGTTCACATACTGGTGGACATAGTCGGTCCTCCGGGATTTCAACTTGTAGGTTAAAATCCCGTTTCAAGAGACTCGTTGTCAGTTGCCTGTTCAGGTCAGCCACAGCGGCGAGCCAAGACAGCGATACAACCGACCTAACAGCATCGGGATCAGTAAAATCCAATTGGCCATTCGGTTTCAAACTAGGCTCGCTGTTAGTCGGGGAATAACACCGGACTGTCTTGGACGACTCACTATTTGGCGAAATCAGGCGACTGCAGCGCTAAGGCTGTGAAATCTACGTCATCCTTGTAAATGTTGCGAGCGGCCCTCATTGTCGTAGACCTCTTAACCTTCAGTCGGCTGGACCCGGATGGTACCTGAGTCCTCCGTAGGTATCCCGTGGACGCAGTGGGGCAGACAGCGGAATTCCAGCTATGAGGGGAAAAGGGAAAACAGATCTGTCAACCACGTTGAAAACAAGGCCACGAACCGGAGGAGGGGAGAGATCAGGCTGATGTTCGTGACGGTATCGGAGGGGAAGCGCAAAACCTCAGGCCATAAGGCTGAAAAACGATCGGAAAATCTAAAAAAAGCCCTCTGATGTCATTGGCCCCGAGCACACGCGTCGATCCCCCTCTTCTTCTTCCGAGTCCCAGCCTTTTTGTGTTTTTTATGTCCTCTCTTCCCGTTCTCATCACGCGGCCAGTTAGTATCCTTCCCAATTGACCGTTCCTCCGTCGCTCTTTCAATCATTATCGCCCGGCATGGACAAGTGGAAGGAGAAAATCAGTGGCCTGGAGGAGCATTTCAAAGGTATGTAGCTCCAGTCCACCAGATCTCGCGAGCTGAAGCTGACACCAATTGCCACAGATACCAAACTGGAGGATGTCAAAGAGGGTGCCCACCACTTCAAGCACAAAGTTGGCAAGTTCTTCAACATCGTCAACCCCAACCATCGCCATGACGAAGAACACGAGCAGGCCACGGACCGGAAGAGGACGGAAATCGCCGAATCCCACCGCTTCCAATCTTTCGCTCCTATTCGCGAAGGTAACAAGGTGAAGTGGTACGTCGACGCTTTGGACTATCTCTGGGCTGTCTCCATTGCCCTCGAGCAGGCCAAGGAGGTCATCTATATCGAGGACTGGTGGCTTTCTCCAGAATTGTTCCTACGGAGACCTCCGTACGAGACGCAGGAATGGCGACTGGATCAGGTGCTCAAGCGTCGTGCTGAAGCGGGTGTGAAGATCTACGTGATCGTGTATAAGGAAGTGAGTGTGTCTCACCGCTGAAATGAGCCATTTGCTGACTGTGTTAGGTCAACCAAGCGTTGACTTGCAACTCGGCACATACTAAACATGCTCTGCGCAACCTCTGCCCTGAAGGTAGTCCCGGCTATGGGAACATCAAGATCCTGCGTCATCCGGACCACAACATCTTCGAGAATGCAGCGGACATGACATTGTACTGGGTAAGTTCGGTCGCCCAATACGCGTATCATGACTGACAATTGTAGGCCCACCATGAAAAATTCATCGTCATCGACTACGCCCTGGCTTTTATCGGTGGAATCGACCTTTGCTTTGGTCGCTGGGATGCTAACCAGCACCCGTTGGCCGATGTCCATCCCTCGAACATGAAGAACGAGATCTTCCCCGGCCAGGATTTCAATAACAACCGCATAATGGATTTCCAGAGCGTGGGCCAGTGGCAAGCGAATGAACTCAGCAAGGCAGAGTATGGCCGGATGCCTTGGCACGATGTAGCCATGGGCTTGATGGGAGACTGTGTCTACGATATTGCGGAGCACTTTGTCCTTCGGTGGAACTTCATCAAGCGGGACAAGTACAAGCGAGATAAGGGCGTGGATTGGCTTACTCTTGAGGGCCGCCTTGGTGACGACGAAGACCTTGTCGCTGTGCAACGTCCCAAATATCCTTGTGGTGACTATGTCCAGCATCCCTTCCAGCCGCTGAGCACGAAGCCTCTTGGAAAACAAGGCAACGCACGAGCTCAGATCATCCGCAGCAGCGCCGACTGGAGCAGTGGAATCCTAACCGAGCATAGCATCCAGAATGCCTACAAGGAGATCATCAGCAAAGCGGAACACTTTGTTTACATTGAGAACCAATTCTTCAGTAAGTAACATTGGTGGTTTTCGTTACAGTGTACTAACACCGCTAGTCACTGCTACTGGTGATCAGCAGAGACCCATCCTCAACACGATTGGACGGTCGATTGTTGATGCCTGTGTCAGAGCGGGCAAGGAGGGAAGAAAATTCCGCGTCATCATTGTCATCCCAGCCATTCCCGGATTTGCTGGCGATCTGAGACAGAATGAAGCTACCGGCACCAGAGCTATCATGGATTACCAGTACAAGTCCATTAATCGCGGCGAGCACTCGATTTTTGGTCAAATTTCCGCCCAGGGCGTGGATCCGAAACGTGAGTGTGCTTTGCCATACCGAGTAGTCAGTACTGATTTTCCAGAACACGTTTTTGTCTTCAACCTGCGCGCGTACGACCGCATCAATAAGACTCCTGCGTTGGAGGCTTTGGAGAAAGAAGCCGGAGTCACCTACAATGACATCCAACGCGGAATCGCTGAGTCGATCATGAGCGATAGTGTTCATCCTGCCGTGGGTAAAGAGGGTGACAAAAATGAGGTTGACTACGACAACGCCCAGCAGGAAAGAGAGGAACGCCTGGCCAAATTGCGCCGATATGAGGAACAGTCTGAGCGTCACCAAGAGGACTACGGCTACAAGAGCAAGGACACTGTCGCTCACACCACGATGCTCAGCGGCGGCAAGATGTCTGATGAGCCTTGGGAGGGTGACCCTGAAGCCGAGAAAGATAACTTCGTTCAAGAGGAACTCTACGTGCACGGGAAGGTGTGTATCGTGGATGACAGGATCGCCATCTGTGGTAGCGCGAACATCAACGACCGAGTAAGTTTCGTGTTTAAAACAGCCGTGCGCTAGCTAATTATTCTACAGTCGCAACTTGGCTATCACGATAGCGAACTGGCTATCGTGGTCGAAGACCAGGACTTCATTGACAGCACGATGGACGGCAAACCGTTCAAGGCTGCGCGTTTGGCTGCGACGCTCCGACGCCAGCTGTGGCGAGAACACCTTGGACTGCTGCCTGCGCAGGACTACGATGCATCGCAGCATCCCAACGCGCAGCCTCCTAACGTCTGCATGAACCAGATTCTCGAGGGCCCGGAGAACGACTTCGTCACTGATCCCTTGAATGATGCATTGTGGGACACCTGGACCGGCCAGGCCAGCGTGAACACCGAGATGTACCGGGTACTGTTCCGGGCAGACCCGGACGACAACATCAAGAACTTTGAAGAATACGATCACTTCCGGCCCGCAAAGGGGCGCAAGATGGGACATCTGTTCGATCCGTACGTCCCTGCCAAGGATGTTCGTGAAAAGTTGGACCAAATCAAGGGCCATCTGGTGTGGATGCCCTTGGACTTTTTGAAAGACGCCGAAATGGCAGAGCCTGGCTTACAGGTGAATCAAATTACTGAGGTGAGGCATCCACAGTTGCAGTCGTGCGTACGCTGGTGCTAATGGATCTCGCAGAGTATCTATACCTGATCTGCATGGTATCATTCTTGGAGATATTAGGTTTATTTGGATTGTTTAGTGCCATTTTAGGCTAGCGGGCCTCAAAATGAAGTTACGGAGACCATGCGAGATAACCAAAACATGCAGAGCATGTCGAATATGGATTTGTCCAATGAGACGTACAACTAACGACAGATTAGCAATGTAGGGTTCGCTCACTAGCAAATCGCGACTGCGTTGTCTCCCTAGTAAGACCAGATCCACATGTTATGGCGTCAATCAGGGAACTCTTCTTATCCCTTGAAGGACGGTTCGAACGGCTACGATCATCGCCGTTGCCCTGAGTTGCTTGTTGGAGGCATCCCTTGCTGTTTGGCACTACTCAATCGGCTGGATATGTAGATCCCGAGACAGATCTGGCAGAATACGTGTTCGTTCTGGCTGGTATGCACATCGGATGCATGGGATGCTAAGACTGTAGGGCGACTACGAGGGAAGGTTCTAGTCACCAAGTGGTCTTGTACTATCGTCTCGTGCAGAAGTACGTGAAGAGGGACGGACATACATATCAGGCACTAAACATAGAAGTGGTCACCAGCCGGGACATTCTTCAGGCCATTATGGTTATAGTTATGCCTGAAAAAAATTCCTCGTCTCAGCACGGAGCCTCCGTCCTTGCAGATGCCTCTTGACCTCATTCCGCACCACCGATGCGTTGTTCCCATTTCCCCCATTCCTGGAAACACCCCGGTTACACCACGTCCACCTGCGGTGAACGCACACATAGAGAAGGAGGTAGGGGTCGTGGTAGCGGTAACGCCGGCTCCCTCCTGGCACCTGATGCTGATGTCTGATGGAGTACCTGCCTGCCCAACAGGTACCTGGACCTACCTATCTCCCTGACGCAAACGTTCCATGTCACGGCCGTTCCGCTGCCAGACAACCGTGTGCGAGCAAGAGTCGCCAGGTGTAACTTCTGACACACCCTGGTCGGTTCGTCTGTCTGCCAACGGGGGTGGCTGATAATATCACTGCGAGATTTGGCATGCGTTGCGACAGCTCATAAACCTGGCGGGCATGCTTGTGCCTGACCCTAAGACTAAACTGGAGGAACGTCCATGCCGCAGTCTGAAGAAATGTCAATAGACGAATGTGACGACGCTTGGTCGCGCACAGACGCTCACATACCACCAGCTCCGATCCAATCCAATCCAATCCGATCCAAGAACGATCGGTACTTCCAACTGGTACTTACGTAGCAGCGGACCGGGCCAGTTCCGACACAAGGTACACCGACACCGTCCGAGTCAATCGCATCCCGGTCAGCTGAACCTGGCAGTTCAGGCCGAAGCTTGGCATTGCACATCTGATGCAACTTGTTCTACGGCAGAGTTCTACAATGAGGTCAGGCCAGGTCAGGTTGAACCGGGGGTCGCACAGATAATATCGCGTTGCCGCATTAGATTCTATATTCTATCCAGTCGCTGCACGGTGAACACAATGCGAAGGGGAGACCAGGAAAAAGCAAGCCAAAAATGAAGAACAATACCCGAAAGAACACGACAATGACAGGTTTTGTCCCAACCTTGACACCGAGCAATGCCTGCAAAAACAACAGATCGCGGGATGATGCGGCCGTTCAGCCGGGTCGTGCGTCATTAAACAAATAGATAAAGGAAAGTAGACAGAGAGAGAGAGTCGAGGCCTGAGGATATCTACCCCGGGCGCATACCCAGCGAAGGCGTCCCAGGGCCCTTCCGGTTGGATCAGGATGTCACGAAATCCAACTCCGGATTGAACGATTCGAAGATGCATGTGAAGTGTCCAAGAGAGAGGAGAAAACCAAGCGACAGGTGAGGGGGAACGAATCCTGCCAGACCACCCCAATTGGGCTGCAGAGAGGCGTTCGGATAGAAACTCATTCCAGCGAGTTGCGCGGTCTACATGGCTCGATTCGGCCGTCAGCTTCGCTTTTGCAAGGTCACACCAATGGGCTTGTCGGTGGCACCTGGCGACTTACTTACCGGACGGTGTACAACAACCGCGGCGGACTCCCAATGTCACCGAGCTATGCTTTGGCGTTATGGCAGGCGTTGCAGCGACAATGGCCACAAATCTTGCAGCGCCAGATGGCTACAAACGGCCCGGAGTTGCAGTCCGAACACCGCCAGGTGAGGATGTTGCCATTGGTGGCCTGCACAATGGCAAAGACATGGCCGGAACACTGGTTTGCCATTCTGACGCTACTCCGGGGGGGTTAGCTGGACGGTCATGGGAAAGAAGGCTTGTTTTAAAGCCCGTCGTCTGGAGGGTGGGCTTGCCTCAATCTGTCAAGAAAAAGTTTGAGTGGGTTCACAAAGAAGCTTTGCCTATCACTCTGATCCACGGATTGGCTCGGAAAGGGCGAGGGGCAACGACCGCCTTGTCTGGCGCAAGGGAGGAGAAACCCGAAGGACGGTGAAGGCGGAGGCAAGACGCAGGGCGTAGGAATTGAAGGTCAAGAATGAGGACAGAAGCAGAGGTGCTGGGGGATGTAGTGTGGGAGTGGTCGAGTCGGTATAGAAGGCAGAAGCGTTGAAGATGAAGATGGGAACAAGAGACGATGGGAGGACACTCCATAGCATATATATATATATATATATATATGGTATATATATAGGGAAATCTTTCGAATGGAACCAAAAACACCGGGCTCCTCAAGGAATTGGATACATAGCTTTCGGAATGATGGTCAGTCAGGGCTGTTTCTAGAAGTACAGACCAAGTGTGGGTGTGCGAGGTCCAGACCAGGAAGACGAGGGCAATCGCACTGCACGTACCCGATCGATGACGATGGAGCTGGAGGTATTTTTGAGGTGATTTTATTTTTCCTCGTCCTCTGGAGGATGAATTGCGAGTGAAGCAAAGGTAAGGTAAGGTTGAAGGCACATGGACCAGGGGAGACTGATTGCTGGGACGGAAAAAGAAAGGAGAGCCCCATATAGTTAGAGGTTGATCTAGATGATGGTCGAATCGATGGAGAGGATTAGGAATAAGAAGCGTCCATAAAATAAATAAAAATAAATAAACAAATAAAAGTAGAAGCTACTTCTGGGGGAGCGACTATCAATTGATCCTAATTTTCAATAAAATCAAATAAAATCAAATAAATAAAATAGAAAAATAAAATAAAATAAAATATTATAATAACCCCATAATCTATAATATCCCAATAATGCAACAATAACATTCACGCAATGCACCCAATAAGGATTGTCCACTCGGGCTGGGAAAGATAGATTGGACTGCTCAACCGTACCTATCTACTTCCAAATTCCGCCGTCCTTCGCTGCGTCCACCACTATTTTAGCCCAAGCCCCGATCTCTGGATCTGGGAACGATCGAGTCCATCGTCGCCCCCCGATTGGTCATCGTGTTTTACCGACTCGGCGGTCCTGGGATCTGGCGTGGAGATCGTGCAGCAGTCGCTTGTCCTTGGGTCCAAGAACAATCATCATCATAATAGACATCCGGATCTCCATCACGAGCCTTCAGCCTCTGGCGTCTTATGTTAGCCAGGGGGACCTTCCTTGCGGCGTTCCTCCGTGACAAATTGTCGGTATACCTATCCTTTGTGGACGCGGTCCGTTTCATATGACACAAATGAGGACGCCGGAAACCCTCCCGAGTTTCGTCATTCAGACACCAATCGGACGTCATGTCTGGTCCCCATGACAATCTTAGCCCAAAATCGTCTGTTTGCTACTACCATCGGACACTGTCCAGGGGACATCCGGACATCCCGCCCAGCAAGGAAGGCCGCAGGCCAAACGTTCTCGAAGGTTGGGGAACATAGGGTTCACCGTCGCGGCATCCCAGCTGGTCTGTGCAGGACTCGGCATACAGATCATGTACTATTGTCACAGTTGCATGTCAAATCGCCATTCTCCTCCGTCTAGGGGAGGTGGGTGCAGAGGGGCGGTGGGGTGATGCCCACGACTGGGAATCAGTCGCTTCAATCCCACTGAAACTCTCGCCCACTAGCGGCGAGGGCTATACGACTTCCGTCTCTTGGTTCTGGGGCCGATCGCGGCGGGACTTTGCAGAGGATCCGCCAGCTAGGTTCGTGGCCCAAGTGGCTTTTTCTCTTTCACCCGGCTGGGTTTGCGCCTGACGGCCATCCTAGCCCGCCCCAGTCAACCATGATGGATTTTCGAGCATGACAGCGCCCAATGGAGATATACCGGACCGGCTGAAGAAGCCGCGCAGCTCGACGGGGATATGACCGACCTGTCGGCTAATCATAGCGGTGCGGGTCACTATCTTTCAGCAGCGCGAGCGGACTCTGGAACGGTGACTGGTTAGTGCCTCAGCGGAACAACCACCATCCAGGCCCCGGAGGAGACGGACAGGGGGTTCTATAGCTGTGTCTGTTGACTAAATCGCGGTAGTCCAAACACTAAAGAGTAGATCGGGCATCCACCAACAAATCACATCCTCGTCGGCTCTCCTGGCTGCGGTTTCCGAGGCGATTGAATGCCGATTAGGTAAAGGATGGATGGATCCTCGCAATCCACTCAAAACGAGCACGCGGTGCATCCGGTGTCCTGAGAACGCCCCCAGTCCCAGAGAAGCTAAACAGGAGCCCGGCGCGCTGGGCCCTTTTGGCCGTATGTACCACCTCCCGCAGGCCACTCCCAGGCGCTAGGGCCAATATTATCTCCACATGGCAGCTGTCTCTGGAAGGGTATGGATTCCAATCGACGCCCCCTCTCCCTTCCTCGTTCAGCTGTCATATGGGACAAGAAAAAACTCTAAGCGAGCGTCTCGTCCACAGTCTCTACTGGCTGTTCGGCTCGCAGCGGTAGCTTGACCCGTCGTATTCCATCCACGATCAACCCTGTGCGGTCTCCAGCAGCGGCAGACCGATGACCGCTAGGGTTTCTGCTTGGACAATGCCGAGGAAAAACAAAGTCCCTGTTAATGAGGTATGAGTAGGAATCGTATCATACGCGTGTCCATTATCTTGATTTGGAAATGACGACGCGACACAGCTGAAACTGGAACTTTTGCATCCGATCTACCGGACGACCTTCCGCGACGTATTTCGGTCCCTCGGTCACAGCCCCTTACGGTGGGTTCTGGTGGCTCGCTAGATACTAGTCTTGTCCAAGCGTCCATTTATCTCTGCGCCGCTAAAGTTTCCACCGAGCTGGTTAACTCAACTTGGTACTTTGGCCGGTTGACAGGTCGGCTGGTGTGGGTGCATAGCCACTCCTTTTTTCTTTTCTTCCCTAGGAAGATCCTGGGAATCATTTCGTCTCCTGTCATGCCCCACAAGCCTCATCTTTATTTTCCGCAGAAGATATGCCTCCCAGTGCATGAGAAACATGGATGTATGTCGTCCACCGTCTTGGGCTCCTGGTGGCGCTCTGTAGATGAGCCCCCCCCCCCCCCCGGCGGACCAGGGCTAGAACAACGGTATTCTCTGCACCCAGTGCATTGTTCTGACGGGCGAATAAATGAGGTGCCTCGGACTCGACGTGCTTTCCCCGAAGGTCTCTACGAGAGCTTCGACATGCAATTCGAGCTCCTCCCGCCGTCGTTTTGACCACTCGGCCTTGCGCTGCACACCGCCAGAGGCGATCGATCTGGCATCGACCCATGCTCCCGTATATCCAGCTCCCGCGGAACAGCAAACACCCAACGGCATCGTTCTGTCAGTCCATTTCTGCTGTGCGACGTCAATGTGAAAGTATCTGAGGTAACCCGCGAGGCAGATCACCGAGTACCTTCTGTGCATTCCCATCGACCACGCAAGGACCCGGTCACATTGACACTACACCGATACAATCCTCGCAGGGTCTGATAGTCACCCGATGGGCTGGTCTCTTGGATCCGGCGAAGATCTCAATCAACTCCATACGTGTACATAAATAAAAGGGATGCTTGCAGAGACAGGCCCGCAGTCGCAAACAGAAACACATGTAATAATATATTTCACTACATAATGAATGTTCGAGATGTTCTCTTGCATCACTCCCACTGGCCGAAGCCGGAGGGCCAACTCAGGAGACCTAGCCCTCAGAGAATGATGCCTTCATTCCTCGAGAACTCTGCAGCCCGCCATTCCCGCGCCAATCGGTGCAAAGAACAGAGACTGACAGAGTCCATGTATGCTCTCCCAACGCTCCGTTAAGAACACCTTGTTGAGCGAGTCCAGAGACAAGTCTCCTTCCTCCCAAGATGCTCCTGCAGTACCCAAAGTGGACTGCATCGCTGGTGTAAGGGGTGTTCATTCTTGTCGGATCTCTCACCGTTAACCCGACAGGACGGCGCAAAACGCCACTTTGTCACGTAGTGTTCTCCACTGCATTACCTGTATCGGGTAGCAGGATGTGACTGCATAAGGAAGTTCCATTTGATCGCCGGTTGGAACTAATATGGTAGGTATCATAATGCACGTACGGCCAGTACACAATTGCTGCCTGTAATGAAGCAGAAAGGTCGCCTATCAGGGAAATCGGAGTCATCAATTTTTGTCGTCAGTCTTTAGCCATCATCTTCTTAACGTCAAGGTCGCATATAAACACATCATACTGGTAAGCCCGGTTCAGGGGCCATCAGTCATTGAAGTGGAAGAGTGTCGAAACACTGCAGTCAGTCAGTTTAGGTCACGATCGTTATTTTTAAGAAAAAACGGAAACGCACCTTTCACCATAATGATGACGCCGGATGCTCTCCGCAATCAGACTGGAGATGTCAATGACGACCAATTTCTTCGACTTCTGCATCATCTTCGGTGAGATGGGGAAGGTGTTGGTCACGACGATATAATCAATACAGCGACAGGCTTCCATCTGCTCAAGGGACTCGTCGCCAAACAGTCCATGGGTGGCGATGCAATACACTGTCTTTGCTCCGCCCCTCTTAACAACGGTTTCCGCTGCAGCGATCCATGATCCGCTCTTATCAATCATGTCATCGACGATGAATACAGTGCGGTCCTTGACATCACCGACGAAGGTGATAGTCTTTTCCCGCTTAGCAATGTGCCCATGGCTGCCCTCTTCATCAGAGGATTCCGCAGCATCAAAAGAGCCGCCAAGGGCATGATCTCCAGGGAGCGAAGGGGTATTGGAGATGACCGAGTTCACCATTGAATCGGGAACACTATCCGAGTTCTCCCGGTTAGAGCTATAGCCTGCATCGGCAGACGCAGGCGCCGAGGTAGGGCCAGCCGTGGGGTAATCATCATCTACGAGATGGCCCTGCACAAGCCGTCCGGTGATCACATCCTGAACCCGCACGTCGGTATACTCATGAGCAGCTTCCAGCTCGGAGGGACGGCGGGCATTGGGGAGTTCAGGGAATAGACCGTTAACCATCTTGGTAGTTTCGGCTTTGTCGGAATCGCTGGGTGTCTCGTCGGACTGGCAGCTTTTGGTGCTTTCCTGTACCCGCACAACAAAGGGGTCCTGATCTTTAGGGACGGGCGTGGCCTCATCCTCGATGGAATCAAAGAAGACAGTACTGTCTGACATAGCCATAGCCACCTTGGGACGGCGCCGGTCGGTTGTGACGATTCCAAAATTGAGCTTCAGCGTATCCGCTAACGAAGTGACCCGTTTTGTACCTCCAGCGTTCTTACTCACGACAACGGCTTCCTTCCAACCCGGGACGTGCATACGGATCCATCGGGCGATATAGGGTTCGGCGAACAGGTTATCCACGGGCTTTCCGAAGAACCCCTGCATTTGGGAAGCCTAGAATGATCCGGTTAAGAGTTGATCCAAACCATGTGTACCACGTAACCCATCACGAGGTGACCCATTGACTCACATGCAAATCCATAGTTATCACATGGTCCACCCCAGCAACTGAAAGCAGATTCGCCAGCATACGAGCGGTGATGGCGCCACGGTGACTCTTCTTCTTAGATTGGCGAGAGTAAGGGAAGTACCTCGATCGTGTCAGTATTAAATGTGCGGCATCAAACTAGGCAGGCAGCATACGGCATGACCGCTATAGAGATCCAGGTCAGCTATTATCCAGTATGAGGACGGAAAGGGTTGTCGGGTTGTCCAACTTACCTGTGATGGATTTCGCGGAACCACCTTTACACGCCGAGATCATAATCAACAGCTCCATAACGCTGTCGTTGATCTTCGAGCTCCCACTCTGAACAATGTAAACATCTTGGTTCCTTACAGAAACTCCAATATTCACACTGGTCTCGCCGTTGGCGAATTTTCCCAGGTCTGCCTTGGCAGGTGAAGTACCCAGTCGCTCACAGACCATCTCTGCGAGGACGGGATGGGACGTCCCAGAAAAGATCTGAATTCCACGCATGATGAGAAAGTTATGTGGTCAAAGAAGACATGGACGAGGGAGTGAAGAAGAAAAGGGAGGGGGTTACGAGGGAGATGAGAAGATTGGGGGAATCATCTCACACAGCCAAAGAAAAAACAGGGAAAGGAATAAGGGAAGAAAAAAAAAAGTAGTTAATGTCGGAACAGAAAAAAAGCGCAGCTCGTCTTGGGTTTTTGTGGGCCGCCGTAGTTGTGCTGCCCCTCCAGCTGATAGATAAGACCACAAGCCCCTCGTCCCGATGGTCTTCTAACAACTCCCCATACGTTTCGCCAGGATGTCGCAGAAATTTCCAGAAGTTCAGGGAGGAGGCTCTTTAATTGTAGCCTGGCAGGTGAAGAATAAAAATGTTCTGGTCGTGGGCGGTGGAGAGGTAAGTCGTTATCAGCACGCCAAAATATACATTCCATCTCTTGCTGAACCGTGCCAATAGGTAGCTGCAGGCCGCATTCTTCATGCGCTTAACGCAGATGCCCATGTAACTGTCGTCTGCCCGGCCTCGGGACTCAATGCTGAAGTGGCCTTTCGGGTATCAGAGGGACAGGTCTCCCACATCGACCGCAATTTTGAGCCGGCGGATCTAGACACCGCCGACATGGTTCTCTGCGCCATCGATGACCCAGAGGCGTCAACGCGTGTATGGAAGCTGTGCAAAGAAAAGCGCATCCCCGCCAACATCGCCGATGTACCCCCCGAGTGTGACTTCTTTTTCGGGAGTGTGCATCGAGACGGTCCATTGCAGATCATGGTCAGCACCAATGGAAATGGGCCCAAGCTTGCCAGTATCATTCGAAAGAAGATCGCCGGGACTCTTCCCGACAACACGGGCGCGGCGATAGACAATGTGGGCAAGTTGCGGAAGAAACTTCGGGAAATTGCTCCTGATCAACATGAAGGACCCAAGCGGATGAAGTGGTATGTCGATGCTGCCTGCTCTCCCCGATTCAAATCTAAACAGTGGTTTAGGATGTCTGGTGTATGCGAGTCATGGAGTCTGGATGACCTGGTGCGGATGAAGGAGGAAGACATGTCGAAACTACTCGCCCATTACGAATCTGGAAAAATCCCGGCTTTCGACGAAATCCGGTCTACTTAAGGGGTCTGCTTTGTAGTCAACGTGTGCACTGTTACTATACGATCTAGTTGGTCTGCGATTTGCTAGGGCCGGTTTGGAAAGATAGGCGCTTCTCATGATTGTGCTATTTTGTACATATATAAAGACCAGCTCACGATAATCGGAATGCTAACAAAAGAAGAAGCGAAGCAGCTAACTCTACACTTGGTCACTGCTGTAAACTCTTCAAGGGCAAGGATATCCAAAACAAGTTCAGAACAAAAAGCAAGACTAAAGCAGGCGCAGTATGTAGTCACCGGCCCACACTTTGTTTGCGGGGATGAGAGACGGAGCCCCGTGGAGTGCTCGAAGCTTGCGCGGGCACTCCAAGTTTTGCCTCGCCGGTCCTCCGGAGCAGAGACTGAAGGGCAATACGGATCTCAGGGTTCAGATCACGACTTAACAAGTCAACGGCCAAGGGATAGAAGGTCTCGACATGCTTATCAAACCCTTCAGACGGAAAGTTGGTATAACCTTCCAGGACATCTACGACAACGGGACGCCACGCTACAATGTTGCGATGTTGCGAGTCCTCGTCGAGACGAACAAAGCTGCGGATAATGTCGGCACAAAGACTAAATCATTGATTAGCGAGTGCTTCTCCAATATCGGCAAAGGGTATTCTTACGGAATGAGGGCAGCCTCTGTCTCGGAGCGGCTGTTTTTCCTTTCCTCCCGCTCGTCATGATACATGCGGAAGAGGATGTGAACATAAGTCGCCGCACTTCCGCTCTCCTGCTTCAGAAGGTTTGGCGGCTGCTTCATGAATCCTTGACGCCAAAGCTGCATGCGGAGCTCCTTGTCCTCGTTGAACTTCTTCGCGAACTGATAGCTCTTCTTGAGAAGCGCCATCAATCGCAGCAGCTCGTTGCTGGGGATTTGCGCATAAACCTTATCATTCGAGAACAGTTCGTGAACGGTCTCAATCATAAGTAGCTGGAGCACGCAATTCGTTATGATGCGGTTGAAATAACGGCGCCGAGCCACCGTGACAGCAGCTGGCTGCTGTTGCAAGTCCGCCTGCGGCCGGTAATCCTCGAGTTCTGGTGACGCAGCAGTAGGCATATCTCCTTCCTCGTGCTCCTGGGCCATACTCTGCAGGCCATTCGTCTTCGCAGAATCAGCGAAATTTTCGGCAGTTGATGAAATGTCAGGAGATTCTGCGGTGCCCTCCTCAGCAGACTCGCCGTTCGCTGTTTTCGGCGACACCTGTTTGGACATGGTGGCCGCAGCTGTGAAGAGTTCGTAGGCAGTTGTTTTGCTGAAAAGCTCAACAAACGCACCGACAACCTTGGCCCAGTGCTCTTGCTTGAACTTCATAACATTCTGCAAAATCAACTGTTGCAAGCAATTGCTACCGATGCGTGCAATAGTATCGTTTTCTTGGCAAATGCACAGGGTCAGAAGCTCCAAGATGCGTCCGAGCATGTACTCCAGCGCATCGAAGTAATGCGTAAAGAGGGTGATCATGTTTCTCAGCGCTTGGATCATTGTGGTTGAGAGCCACACGGAGAGTTCCTCATGATTAGGGACCTTGGACATTTCGGACTTGGACTGCAGCACAACGAAGATAGGATAAAGGAGCTGTCTCCAAAGAACATCCCAGAACTCTTGAGGGAAGTCGCCACCATAGCGAATTAATGTCTCAAAAAGATAGGTCAACGCCCTGATTTCCTGATTAGTATGAGTTTTAAATCCCAAGTAAAAGGGATCTTACCGTGATCGGACTTCAAGGTCATCACCGGTCATCAGTACATCTTGGAAGGCGATCAGAATTGGATACCAGAACTGTTCCTCCTTAGACTGTCGACTAAGTTGTTTAGCGAGATTCGTAGCCTCTTCGTACGCCTCTTCGGATGCTCCACCACGAGCAGAAAGGGGACATTCAGGGGTGCGAAGCATTTTTGTGACGGTCGATTTCAATGTTTCGATAGCTTGCAGCGACTTCTTCTGGAACCTCATGTTCTTCGAGAACTCCGTGAGGCACACGACAAGATCGGGGAAAGCGCCCTGCGTAATTACAACCCCGAACCGGGTGTTGTAGATCTGGGAGACATGTTCAAAAGCCATATTCACAATACCCTCTGTCGTACATTAGTATACTCTTAGGAACCGGAAAATGATGGACTGACCGTAAGGTTCGCGAGCAGCCACAGTAAATACACCGAACATAGTTTTCCATCCCGAGCGAATGTTGTCGCCGCGGGCCTGAATCATCTGTATGAGGCATCGGAGAATCATGTCCTTTACTGTAACAGCATTACTGTTGGCCATGACATGCTCAAACGGCTTGAGGAAGTCTTTCTGGAACTTGAATCCTGGGAGCTCCTCAATCTCCATAAAACGCATTGAGAGCTGTCGCAGAGAGTCGAGGGCAAAAAAGACCACGGTGGTATTCGAGTGGCACCCGACATGGTTGAAATGTTGTCCAAGGACTTCCCAAATCTTCGACCACTCGATCCTGACTCGCGTCATGTTGTAATAACTGATCTCCACCAACTTTTGCAGACTGTACGTGCGAGGGGAGTCGGTCTGTCCCGAAGATTGAATTTCTTGCCAGCTGACTTCACTCAGAGCCCGGACAAAGTCGATGATAGCTTCGTGGGAGAGATTGGCTGTATTGGTGAAGATTCTATCCACACCTCTTATCATCTCCGCCGATCGGCTTTCCATGGCCACCTCCGTGCGGAAGGCAGTAGGACCATTCACGGAGCGGGGCCGAGGACGCCTTGTACTTTGGATAGACCTGCGAGACCCATCCGAAGATGCCTGGGAGACGATGCGAGCTCGGGAAACGTCAGGTAATGATCCTTCATCGACACCGTCGCTCAAAAGCTGGAGTCGATCAAGTTGGCTGACACAAGTAAGAATTTCCCGCCAGGAGCCCTTGAGGTAGTTTCCCTCCGAAAGCGCCACATCGAGCAGCACTTTCAGAGCCTCCACGTTCTTGGCTACCATCTCTCTGACATTTCCCAGATTCGTGAATTTGGCCAAGGCCGTCACGAAGGCGACACGGGGGGTCTCCAAGTCGAAAGAGCAGCTAATACGGATGGCAAGCTTCATCCCCTCCATACAAAGCTTGATGACCTCCAAGTTTTGTGTGTCTTGCATCGGGGCAGACAGGCCGGAAAGGAAAGACATCCAAGTGACGTTGAACATAGAACCGACGTGTCGGACTGACGTTGCCGGAATAAATCGCGACAAAGCCTCCTTCACAGCGGTCTTCCGCTGGGCTCGAATCAGACTGCGATATAGCTGTTCCGTCTTGTTGGCCATTTCTTCAGAGGCTTGAGCATACTTCTCGCCTTGGATGTCCCTGCCTACGGTTGCGAAAACCTGACCTGCCCTGGATGCCAAGCCGACAGGGGCAGCTGTAGGGATTCCAAGGTTGGCTGCTTGCTCTCTTTCCGTGTCGAGAACGATCTCATTCGACGCAATCTCATCAAAAATAGACCCAAGGTATTCGTCAGGCAAGTCCTGGTTGTCATTGATGCCTCGGTTGTTTTTAATGAAATCCTCCTTGGTCATGCGACGTCTGACCTTCGAGCTATGCTGATCCGTGTTCAGCATAATGACGGAGTATGCGAGGACGTATGCAGTATCAGCGTTGGCAAACGCATTGGGGTTCTGAGTGACGTAGCGCTCCGCAAACTTGAGCATGAAACGATCAATTTTCTGAGCCTCGCCAGGCAATCTGAAATGCTGCAAGAACTGGCGGAGAGCATCTACGAAGCGTCGCTTGGCAAAGTCCATCATGTCGACAAAAGCGTGCATGATGGCGATGTTTTCAGCGTCCCCTTCGCCGAGATACTCTCCAATCATTGCTTTGTCCAAGCGTTCGTTTCTGAACAAAAATGCTGCGAGGTCTTCGGGCGACTCTGAGCGTACGAAACCTTCCTTAACAAAAAGCTTGATTCCCCGTTTAGGCTTGAAATTGAATTGCTGGATAGCATTTGTCAGGGCGATTTTTCTTTGCTTGACCTTCTCCATCTGGCTTGGGTCATCTTCGGCCACAGGGGTGGAGCGTCCAGTGCTGTCAGCGCCTTCAACGCGCGGCGAGGCCAAATACATGCCTGCGTTCGTGTCGAGAGACTCTCTGGAGTTATCCATCGACTTATGCGACGGTATGTTAGGGATCGGCATTTGATCGGCTATGCGTTGCGATGCCCAGTTATCCAAAGACTGCAGAATCTCCACCAAGCACTCGACCGCTTGATTCTTCAGGACGTATTCTGAAGGTACCCCCTGCAAGATTGTTTGCTGGATATTGGAAACATTCGCGGTCGTGAGGGATGGAGGGAGAGTGCCCCGCTGATGCCAATCTCTGCCCGTGCGTGAGATCTTCGTATGATGTTCTTGGTATTGTTGTTGCTGCACTGCATTCACAGAGACCGGGATGCTCGCATATCTGGAAAGTTGTTCGATGACGTTTTGGAAGATATTCTCCAAAGCCGTCCGATCGCAGTCATAGTTGAGATACATCTCCACGAGAGCGCGAGGATCGTCCGCTAGTCTTTCTAGCACTTCCATGAAATACTGCTTCTGGAATGCGGGGGCATTCCGCTTCTCCAAAATTGCTAGATAAATCTCCTTCAAGAACACCTCGAGCTCTTTCTGCATGGTGTTAAATCAAATTCAACTGGATGAAGAAGAGGGGAACTGACCTTCATCATGACTCTCATATGTTTGAGCATGAGCCAGAAAATCTCGCAGCAGACTTCAAACACACGGGGCACTGAGCTGGAACCATTCCGGCTGAGACTGAGACATAAGTGTGGGCGGACAGCTTGTAGGAAGGTCATGGAATCCGAGCTGTTGGAGCTTTGCTTGATCGTCAGGAGGGGAGACGTGAAAGTGGAGACATGGCTGTTGATGAGATTATGGATGAGATGCAACGACAAGAGTTTGGACCTCATATTTTGGGACTTCAGATCCTGCTGCTGCTCATGACTGAGAATCTTGTGGCTAAGCTTGCACAAAGCTCGGAAAACCAGAAAAGCATCCTTGACATAGACTTCATCGTCATCGTCTTCTGCAGGATCGGTGTCCTCTCCGGAGATACCAGACGAGGGTCGTGCCGGAGTCTGGTCTAACTTGGCGCGAGTAACGGTGGTAGGGGCATTGTCATGGACAGAAGCGACGTCCTTGCTGGATTCGAAGCTCTGTAACGTGAGCTTCTCGATAGGCTCTTTCGTAACCGGTTGGTCTGACACTGCAGCAGAGGCAGCATCGGACGCGGGATCCTCCTCATTTGCCTGGGGGTTGTCACCCTGCTCGAGAGTCACATTGTCGGAAGAACCACCCTGCCCCTTTTCACCTTCGCGGAGACGCAGCTCCTTAAGATCCAGCCGTACTCGAACTCTGTCAAAGACCGTGCTGACCATCTGCGTCAGAGACCCCTGGGCAATTTGCTGGTTCTGACTCGATTTGGAGTATATGAAGATGTTATAAATTTGGCGAACGGCCTTCAGGAGACCCGCTCCATGGACCACGATCTTGTCGTTTAGCACCGCCGCGAGAAGAGATTTAATAATTTGCTGCTGAATTTCAATCGGCGTGGCTTCGTTTTCAAAACAGTCACAAATTGCATCGATGGCACGCTCGATCAAGGGGATCTGTTCCGGTGTGCCCTGGGCCTCCGGAGCCTGAATCGACGGGAAGGCGAAGTAGGAGTAGGTAATTAGCTTTCCAATACAGTCCAGTGCAGTGACCTGAAGTGGAATGCTGAAGCTCTTTGTTGCGAGATGAAGAGGGCGGAAGATGATCTCAGGATCAATGGGTTCCCGATCCGATTGTTTGACATTTGTGAGGGCATTCTTGACGGCATCATCCAATTCCTTACTCTTCTTCGCCTCCCTAGATTGTCCGATTGTATCAAGAGCGGTCACAATGAAAACTGTCGAGCTCACAGTGACGGACCGATGCGTAGCAAATGTAGCCGTCGTGGATCTCGAATCCGAGCGCAGTCGAACATCTGGGACAGGCTCCTCTTGTGGGGGTATGGAACTCGCATCGGTCCTGTCGCCTGCCGTGTCCTTCTCAGCTGCAGGGTCCTGTGCTTCCCGGGAGTTGTCGGCATCATCCTCCGTTTCATGCGCCTGAGATTCGGGCTCATTCCCTGGCTCTGCGGGCTCCACGGCAACAGTCGGAGGACTCGGAGGTAGACCGACAGCGTCCAATTCCTTCTGTGGTTCGGTACGGTCTGTCACTTCACTGACTTCGATTCGTTGACGTTCCGATTCATCTGGCAAGGCCGGTTTGTCCTCGGGAGCAATTTCGGGGGACTCGGGGTGCGTGGATACATCGACACTGTTCTCCTTGTTTTCTGTTTGGGATGGCTCATGAACCGAGCCATTCTCTACTTCCGCCATCTATGCGAGACTCCCGTGCGGAGTACCGATTAAGGAAGCAACAGACGAGGAGTCCACATGGACAAAAGAAGGAGAAAGAAGTGAATGAATGAGAGGAGGGGTGAATGCAGGAGAGAGGGAGGGAGTATAGGTATCAGCCTAGTGTCAGTTCCGCAGTATGGATGGAGATTAGTCTGGCCGCCTTTGGAATGGCTGCGTGTCTTCTCCCGCGGACGGGCAGAATGCCAGAAAGGTACACACGGCTGACTCAGCCCGGTCGGCATCCCTACGGCGAGCGACACGGACCACTCCCGTCGCACGCAGCTGACGTAAGCGCCCAAATTGGGGCGACGGCGGCAGCCGGCGAGAACTGTTCCGATGGCTCACCGGGAAGCTCAACAGAAAACTTCCTAGAGCTGGGTCTCCTCAACTGTTTGATATACCGGGCCTTTCCACCTCTCAGTCCCATCTCCACGCCGTCTAACCCACCCCGATCCTTCTTCTTTTCTCCTTGATTGTGCCTCGGGCCTTTTCTTTCTATTAGAATTCACAGCATTTGGGCACCATGGTTGCCTCTGCTGTCCGCATGCGCGCTCCCAGCGCTATGTTCCTCAAAGGCGCCTCTTCTCTGAGGAGGCCGCAGGCCGTTCACAGATTCAAGGAGACCATCCAGTATGATGCGCCCGATCCATGTTGCGAGCCAATCTTCGAGAATTCGATATGCTGATACGTTTTGTTCTCGTCCCAGACCTCAATTGCCTGCCTTCTCCGCCCTTTCCCGCTTCTACGCCTCCAAGTGTATGACATTTTCCCGACCTCTCCCATCCGTTTCGTCTTACACGAACACGCTGTCGCAAACTCGATTCTAACAATGCCATCTTTACAGCCTTCCCTCCTCACACCATCATCAGCATGCCTGCTCTCTCCCCCACTATGTCCGCCGGAAACATCGGAGCCTGGCAAAAGAAGGCCGGTGATACCCTTGCGCCTGGTGATGTCCTCGTGGAAATCGAGACCGATAAGGCCCAGATGGACTTTGAGTTCCAGGAGGAAGGTGTTCTGGCTAAGGTCCTGAAGGAGACCGGTGAGAAGGATGTTGCGGTCGGCTCGGTAGGTGGCCTCACGCGAAAATTTTCACCGTTGGGTGCTCTGTCCGATGCATGTTACTGACCGATCATTTCCAGCCCATCGCTGTCCTTGTGGAGGAGGGCACTGATGTCGCCCCCTTCGAGTCGTTCTCTCTGGAGGATGCTGGCGGTGATAAGCCCGCCGCTGCCCAGGAGAGCAAGGAGGAGCCCAAGGGTGAGGCTGCTCCCGCCCCCACTCCCGCCCCCGAGCCGGCCGCTGAGGAGCCCGAGTACAATGGAGAGAAGCTCCAGCCCAGTCTGGACCGTGAGCCTTCCATCAGCCCCGCTGCTAAGGCTCTCGCTCTGGAGAAGGGTGTTCCGATCAAGGCTCTGAAGGGTACCGGACGGGGTGGTCAGATCACCAAGGAGGATGTCGAGAAGTACAAGCCCACCGCTGTCGCCGCGGAGGCTCCTTACGAGGACATTCCTCTCACTTCCATGCGCAAGACCATCGCCACCCGCCTGCAGCAGTCTATGCGCGAGAACCCCCACTACTTCGTCTCGACCACTCTGTCCGTATCCAAGCTTCTGAAGCTTCGCCAGGCCCTTAACGCCTCTTCCAACGGCCAGTACAAGCTCTCCGTCAACGACTTCCTCGTCAAGGCCTGCGCCATCGCCCTCCGTAAGGTGCCCGCTGTCAACTCCAGCTGGCGCGAGGAGAACGGCCAGGTTGTTATCCGCCAGCACAACACCGCCGATATCAGCGTTGCCGTGGCCACCCCTAACGGTCTGATCACTCCCGTTGTCAAGAACGTTGGCGGCCTTGGTCTGTCCAACATCTCGAACCAGATCAAGGACCTTGGCAAGCGTGCCCGTGACAACAAGCTCAAGCCCGAGGAGTACCAGGGCGGCACCTTCACCATCAGCAACATGGGCATGAACGCCGCCGTGGAGCGCTTCACCGCTGTTATCAACCCCCCTCAGGCCGGTATCCTGGCGGTTGGTACCACCCGCAAGGTTGCTGTCCCCGTCGAGACCGAGGAGGGCACTGCCGTTGAGTGGGACGACCAGATTGTTGTAACCGGCAGCTTCGACCACAAGGTCGTTGATGGCGCTGTTGGTGCGGAGTGGATCAAGGAGCTGAAGAAGGTCGTCGAGAACCCCCTGGAGATGCTCCTGTAAATGTAGATTTGCGCTGGCTGATGCATTAATCCGACCCATCCGGTGTATTCGCTATCTACGATTGGAGTTTCTTTGGTCTTTGTGTGATAATATGTATTAAAATCCACGCTAGTTTCTGCGATCTTTGTTGGTACAGCTTTCTATAAATCTACTGCATTTTAGACTATTCTTAAGACTGATATATGTATATCTCCTTGCATGAATCCACAGCTAGACACCGCAGGACGGACACCGTTGCGAACTGCGCACTACAGGAAGCGGATAGGCGGGTATCGTCGAAATATCGCAGATATAAGTAGGAAGTGTGTTTGCAGGATAGGCCAACAACAGGGGTTTCATCGCGCATCTAGGCTGATTGCAAGCCACGTTCACTGTTGACGACGATCTCAATTGCGATGTGAAATATACAAGCACGTCAATAGGGCCATCGCTAAAAAGGAACACAATGACGAGGGGAGTGGAATGATGCTCGTGCGAGTCTTGGCCAAGCAAGTCGCATGTGCCATGGCCTCCACCCTACCCGGCGACGTGATGTCATCCTTTCGAGGTCTTCCCCCAGGTTCACTCGCTATAAATACCACCCCCATGACCATCTCTTAAAACTTTCTTCTCCTGCACATCCGTACGCGATACTATATCTACCCATTCATATCCCATCTCCGTGGTTCCTTTCCTGTAGGTGGTGCACTCATCCAATACTAGACTGGCTCTCGTCTCTTTAGTACCGATCACTGTTTCTTGATCGCAAACTGATCTCGTCGCAGCAAGGCTCCGATCTCGATCCTACAAGATGTCTTACGCTGAAGCTGCTGCTAAGGGTCCAAAGCAGTCCCCTGAAGAGGTATTTTTTTTTCTTTTCTAGTGCACTTTTCTGGACACCCGAAATATGCTAACCCTTGCCTTGCCTAGGCGTAAGTCACGACCAAAACTTCACCGATGTACCTCACGATCATCATCTAACCATCTCATCCATACAGTCGAGCTCCTCAGGTTGAAAGAGTCTATCGCGATGAATCCGAGAGCACCGCTTCCCTAGTGGACGTGGACTCCCCTCACGTCCAGTCCGTCGATCCCGGTTTCCTGAACCAAGAGGTCAAGACTACCACACAAGCCGAGCGCCTAGAGCGAGAAGCACAGGCCGAGGAAGAGAGTAAGGCACAGGAGAAGCGTAAGGCGAAGGCGAAGCGCAGGTCGTCCGCCGTGAGCCGCAACAAGGACAACCCGGTCTTCATTGGCAACGCCGTCCTCCTGGGCTTGGTCGGTGCGGGCCTGGGCTTCGGCGCGTACAAGAAGCACGCCGAGGGCAGTCTGTCATGGGAGACGGTTGGGCTGTGGACTGGCGCAGTGGGCGCGTTTGGAGCCGTTGATTACTTTGTGAGCAAGTGAGTTTTTGATGCATCTCGCGTGAGGGAAATAAGCTAACGTGGGCAATGAACAGGTGGTTCCTCCAGAACAAATACCCTCCTAAGTGAACAGACCTTCAGCGATCGATCTCTTCTTGGATTTTCGATTGTTTCTTGTTTACTTTTCCTAGATTTCATGTCGGCGCTACGTGACTGTATTGTATCTTCTGGGGTTAATATTTGATATATTTACCTAATTCTGTATCAGAACCTATCCCCTCTTATGAATACCTGCGGGCATTACGTAGTAAAGATTTCGTAGCTTGAAGGAAAGAACATAAGGCTCTCAGGGTGGGAATTTCCAGATCCGGAAACATGAGGCTATACGGAGGCCAGAAGCTGCAAGGCTCCACCTTAAACAAGGTTTACTTACCTGTCAAACAATACAGTCCGAACAAACAACCTGGATGGGAATTTGCATCACGTCCTAGATCGCACATCCAGGTCAGGGTCTTGGTCGGATTTCAATCTGCGTGGCTGAGGGGGCCTTGTGTTTCGCCCAAGCAAACAGCGGCTGACGTGGATCCGGGTGACTGGTTCTTGTCGCCTTCTGTTGCCTCGTTTTACTTACTCTCGAGAGAAGAAGTAGGGCGAATATGCCTTGAGGGAGGATTTCGTCTGGGATCGGCAGCGTGCAGTGAGTCATCCCGAGAGCTCACGGGGGGATATAAGGGAATCTGATCGCTGCGTATGCATCATGGATGCTCCTGCATGGACGCGACAGGGTTGTGAATCCTCCAATAAAGTGATGCTGGCGATGATCCGGTGTGACCGTGATCGACATGGGAAGGTCTAGACAGAAGGTGGATGAAGTCGGTGTGAGGGATTATATAGCGGATGGATCTGGCCCAGCGTGAATGGAAGTTGAAGAGAAGATTGTCAGAGTGTAGAAAAGTACTCAAGAGGAATATCGAGGCAAGTTGTCAGGCGAAGAGAACCAACTCATCTCACCGCCAGAAGTCGGCGCTTCGTCGTCAGCCAATAGGTTTTCCTGTTCGGGAAGTAAGGCGAACAACCAGGCAGTCACTCGCCTGCCTGCGTCGTCCCTGCCCTTCCTGGTATTTCTTCTCTTCTCCTCTTCTCCTCCCCATCTCCCCTTCTCTTCCCTCTATTCTCTGCCATGACCAATTCCCCATTCCTCCCATCCTCCTCCCCCTCCTCCCAGAGGAACGATATTCCAACTATGGCGGATTCTACCCCAACTACAACCTCTACGCTCACCCCCGCGGCCACAGCCACGAATACGAGCTCGTCCTCAACTGACTCTAAGCTGGAGGCTGAGCCGTCCGTTGAAAATAACCACAATCCCGCCAAACCAGATTCCACACCTCCAGTTCCTGTCTCGGAGAACAAGAAGTCCCAATGTAAGAAACACCCGGGCAAAGAATCAGATCCCAGTGCTCGGAAAAAGAAGAAGAGCTGCAAGGCCTCATCGATCGCCACACCCAGTAGTGATAGCTCTTCCAGCTCCAGCACCTCGGACTCCTCTGACCAGGACGAGTCCGACGACGAGGCCTCGAGTTCTGCCTCGGAGGTGGAGAGAAAGCATCACAGGAAGCGGTCCAAGGCCAAGAAGAAGACTTCCAAACATAGTCGCAAGAAGAAGTCCAGTTCGCGATATCAGTCCGACTCCGAGCTGGAATCGGACCCCGATGACGACGAGGATGAATCCTCCATGGATGAGAAGACTCTCAAAAAGCTGATTCAAATGCTCAAGCTTCGCAAGGCAAAGAAGAACCGCTCCAAGGAGGATTCTACCGAAGACCCCTATGGAGATGATAACGAGAGTGAAGACTCGGACGACGTGGACCTGCGCCTCGCGAAACTAAAATTGAGTCGTCAGGGTAAACACCGCCGGAAACGCCACTCCGATAGTAACAACGATTCCCAAAAGAGAAAACGAAAGAGGGCTGCGTCCAAGATGGCGTTTAAGCGGGTTGACCAATGTTTGTCTACTCTTCTCCCCATCTCAAGCGCTGATCCGACTAACTCCGGAAACAGTATGGGATAATACCATTCATAACTACAAACTCACTGAGACTGTCGATGACCCTACAGCCAATGAATGGGACCAATACCTCTTCACCGTGCGCCGCAAGTTTGACTGGGATAACAAGTATCTGGAGACGGTCGTCGACCTAAAGAGCAAGCATTTGCGAGATGCGCTTGCGAAGGTTATGGATGGCGTGAAAGGCGTCAGCTTAGTGCAGGAGACCGCCGTGGTCGACCCAAATATGCTATTCCTGTACCTGGAAGAGACCCGCCAATACATGAAGGATCTCAAACAGCAGGCGAAGACCGAGAAGAAGAAAAAGGCCCGGAAGATCGCCAATCTGAAGGCCGCCCATCTAAAGGTTCTCATCAAGTATCTGGACATCGACTATGCGGAGACAAAGAAGACCCTCTACCCGCTGCTTAACTCAAATATGATCACCTTTGATCTTCTCTGGGCACTGTTCAAGCCCAACACTATCGCGTACTCCACCACTTACGGGAATCAAGATGAGCCGCGCGCTTTCAAGATTGAATACGCAACCAAGGAGTCTTCTTTCATGAAAGGTCAATGGTACAGCATCGAAGGACGCTACTTGGAGTATGACGGGAAAAGTTTCGGGATGGGCAACATGGCCGCTGAAGTAGAAAGCTTCAAAGGCGCCCGCAAGATCACTAGTTTGAGTTGCTACCCGCTGAAGTATCACCGAGAGGCAGAAGAGGTCAAGAAGAAACTTGTCGAAAGGGGTAAGAAGTTTGTTTCTTTGCGTGGAATGAACTACCGCTTCCACAAGGGCATGGCATTCTACAAGAAGAAGCGCTCCGTCATTAAGGTCAACATCAACGGACGAGTCATGATTGATCCAGCTATCCATCGTCGGATCAACCCGAACTACCCTATCAGCACCGTGCGCCCAAAAGACCCTGACTTTCTAGACGCTTCGGATGATGACGACAGTGATGGTGGTTGCTGCTGTGCCGCGTCAGATTCTGACTCCGACGGGTACAGTCATCACCGTCGCGACTCAGATGCCCCTCTGATCCGGTACAAGCTTGTCCGGGACAAGGAAGGAAAGCCTCACGTCGTGGAAGTTGAGCTGGATGAGAACGGAAATGAGATTCAGAAGGAAGACATGGAGGAGGTCGAAGATCCCTCGCAACGAGACTTCACTGAAGAGGAGTTGCTCATCGCCAGCCCAGTGGTGCTGGGTTTCGCATTCAGCGAGAAGCTATGGCTCGAATTCAGCATTTCTGGCATCAGCGAGATCGAGTGGAACGAGGATGCATTTGATTCGCTTGTCCTCCCGGACAACCAGAAATCCATAGTCAAGGCCCTGGTCGAATCACACACATTCTGTGCCGCACAAAACATCGACGATGTCATCCAAGGTAAGGGCAAGGGCCTCGTTGCGGTGCTTCACGGTCCTCCAGGAACAGGAAAGACCCTCACCGCTGAGGGCATTGCCGAGTTACTCAAGCGTCCCTTGTACATGGTCAGCGCAGGAGAGCTTGGAACCGATTCAAGGACGCTAGAAGCAGAGCTTAACAAAATCCTGGATATCGCCCACTCCTGGGGTGCCGTACTGCTGTTGGATGAAGCCGATATTTTCCTCGAGAAGCGGACAATCCAAGACATTCACCGAAATGCTCTGGTCAGCATTTTCCTGCGTCTCCTCGAATACTTCCAGGGAATCCTCTTCCTCACCACCAACCGGGTCGAAACCTTTGACGATGCCTTCCAGTCCAGAATCCACGTCGCTCTTCGGTACGGTGACCTTACCACCAAGGCAAAGCGGAGCGTCTGGAAGATGTTCCTGGAGCGTGTGCAGGCAATGGAGGGCGTGCAAACGGCCACGTTCACCGAGAAGGACTTTGACGTTCTAGCGCGGCATAACCTGAACGGTCGTCAGGTAAGTCGAGAACATAGTGGAAATAGACTCATTCCTAACATGCCCCAGATCAAAAACTCGGTCCGCACTGCGCAAGCCCTCGCCGTCAACGAAAAGTCGCCTCTCTCGATGGAACATATCAAACGAGTTCTCGACGTAGCTGAGACGTTCGATCATGACCTTCGCGGAGGTACTGGATATCTGGATGCAATGAGAAGCTACACATGATCTCTTCGTGTTGTTTCGCTTTGAACCGCGAGTTTTGCTATACTTTTGTTAATTTCAAATGTGGTGCATGACCTGGGCTTTGTTTCCGCGACTTACGATACGTTTGGGGTTGATTGGATGCTGAATGGCGAGGAATTATGACATCTGACGAGATAGGGACTGGATGCTTGCCAATGACATAGTGGGCGGTGGACGGAAAGTAGACCAAGAACCTGACAGTAGTTGACGAATGAATTACGCATTTGCACACACGATGAATACGGAACCAGCATAAGGGGAATCAATGCATTAATGTTTTGAGTCAAGGAAAATACGCGTCATCTATCTTCCCATGACATCTATCGAGACCCTCCTTCGGGGGGTTGATGCTCCAAACACTGCGGCGGCATTCCTCCGGATATAAAAGTCGATGCGGAGTGGAAGCATACAAGAAGCGGGTAAGGTAGGCCAAATGACGGACACACAAAATACACAATAGACTGTTATACAAGGAGGAAGGGCGGCCCGCAGCGGCCGGAATTTATTGGTTACATTTAAGGGTTGGCCTTGACGAAGTCAATACCCTTCTGGATGTTCTTCTTGAGGTCACCCAGGCAGGCCTCGAGGAGCTTCTGCTCGTACTCGTTGATCTCACCGACGGGGAGGATCTTCTCAGCACCGTTGGGGCCAAGCTCAACGCGGGAGGCGAAGAAGTCGACGCCCTGGTCCTTGTAGAGAGGGCTGTCGACGAAAGTGGGCTCGATGACGCCCTTCTCACCCTGAGCGGCCTTGAGGAGGGACTCGGCGAAGCGAGCACCAGCCATGGCCATGGAGAGGGTGGCGGAACCGGCACCGTCCTTGGCCTTGACGACCTCGTCACCACCGAACTGGATGCGGTTGACAAGCTCGTCGCGGGTCTTGCCGGCAATGCTGGGGTGGTTGGACTGGGAGAGGAGGGGGACGATGGTCACGCCGGAGTGACCGCCGACGACGGGGACGGCCTCCTGGGCGGGGTCGGTCTTCTGGACCTGGGAGATGAAGCGGGAGGCACGGACAACGTCAAGGGTGGTGACACCGAAGAGACGCTTGGGGTTGTAGACACCCTTGGACTTGAAGACCTCCGAGACGATGGGGACGGTGGAGTTGACCTGGAGGGCCAATTAGAGCGGACCCGGAAGTAAATGGATGATTACTGGTTGAACGTACAGGGTTGGAGATGACGAGGATGTTAGCCTCGGGGGAAGCCTCAGCGGCGGCCTTGGCGAGGTCACGGACGATGGAGGCGTTGGTGTTGAAGAGGTCTAGTAAGAAAATCGATCAGCGCACGGATCTTCGATGATACTAGCTGGCAAGGGAAGCTAGCGCCCTATGGGGAGAAAATCGGGTGGTGCTGCATACCGTCACGGGTCATGCCGGGCTTGCGAGGAACACCGGCAGGGATGAGGACGATCTCGGAGCCCTTGAGGGCATCGCGAAGGCCGGAGGCGGTCGGGTCGAAGCCAGTGACGGTGCTGTTGGTGTTGATGTGGCTGAGGTCAGCAGCGACACCTGGGGGAGCGAACAGTCAGTAAGAGGACGATTTCGATTGAATCGCAACGACGGTCGCTCGGTGTAACCACATACCGGGACCACCGCGGATATCGTAGAGAGCGAGCTCGGAGACACGGGGGTTGAGCTTCAGGAGGAGAGAGAGAGGCTGGCCAATGCCACCACCAGCACCGAGGACGGCGACCTTAGAGGCCTGAGACGAACGAGAGGACAACGGTCAGCGAGGCGCACGGGGAGGAGGATGGATGGAGGCTATTTTTGTGCTGGATTCCAGAAAGCTCCGATGGGCCGAGAAAGTTACACACCTGGCTGGCAGAGGCGGAGAAGGCGCGCTTCTGGAGGAGGTTGAAGGACTGACGAGCGGCGAACATGGTGAAAGATGTGGAAGGGATCTGATCCGAGATGGATAAGATAAAGCAATTGGAGAGGGAGATGGAGATGGGGAGAAGAAGAGAAGAGAAGAGGAAGAGGAAGAGGGAAGAAGCGGGAGAAAAGGCGGCCGGTGAGGGAGGGAAGGAAGGAACCCGCTCGTTTCGGTCTGCGGCTAAATCGCTCCGTTTTCCGATCCCCACGACGACGAGTAAGTAGTTACCTTAATCTTCCAGTCAACGCAGTACCTTGACAGTTGTCAGTTCTGCTTTGCAAGGAGACAAATTCTACAGAAATTGGTATGTGCTGGACGTTATTGTTTTCTATACTAGACAGCCCAATTGCTGGCGATGCATGCCTCGGTCATGGAGTACGTCGCGGTACTTTTTCCCCAGGGCAGACCCACCCCGGGCCCTAGGGTACTTCCAAGTACTCCCGAAGTAGGACTCACATGCAACAGCATACAGACGAAACTGAATGAATGAATTCCATGTCCAAAAAACAATGATATCGTAATGCAATCCGAACGCCTCCGCTTGAAAACACCCAACCCATATCTACCAGAATCAGTAAGGAAAAAGCGAACCCGGCAGGACCCAGCCATACAGAAGACTACCTCAGAAAGTGCAGGACTGCCCAGCAGAAGAGAAAGAAGATCACCACCCCGGCCCAAAAGATCACTTTATCCTGCTTCGCGCGTCGCTCCACCTTGCGGATGGTCTCGCCGCTGACCCCCAGCGTGTTGGCCACGCTGTACAGTCGGCGCTGTGTGCCCTTTAGGATCTCGCGCTGTTGTCCGAGATCCCCCAGGACGGCCCGTCCCCGTTCAATGAACTCATCCAGCTGCGTATTCGTAGAGGACAGGAACGTCTGCTCGCGCAATGCATGCGTCTCCCGATTGTAGTCGGCTGGAGAGGCGCCGAAACTCAGACCCGGCCGGGAAGACGACGGACCAAAGGCGGCGGCGGCCTGGGAGGGTTGTGCATAGGGGTTCTCTGGGGTCGCGGTGTGATGCGGACGGCGACCAAGCAGCTCGTTGCGGTTCGTGACCGATTGCTATTATCCCGTCAGCGATTCCGGATGTCTAAACCAGCGCGCTGTGCAAGACACTCACCGCTTCCTCTCTCTCCTTGCGGAGCTGGTCGAAATGTTGTCGATAGTCGGAGAGCTCTGATCGAAAATTCTTCACGCGCTCAAAGGCCTTTTCTTGCTTCTCGGGGATCAGTTCCTTCTTGGATAACGCGGAGTAGTCGTCTATGGTTCGGGAGAGGGAGGCGAGGGAGGCGGCGATTTGTCCTGCGCGGTTGTCAGTCTTTATTTTATAGGCTAGGGAGTTTGTATGCGTTTGGCCTACCTTGCAAAGCTGCGGAGGATGTCGCAGGGGACTGGGAGAAGGTGTCGAGGTCCCGGCGAATTGCCGAGGACTGCTTCAGGGCGGAGTTGAAAAGGGAATTCTGAAAGGTCGGCCGTCAGGTTGTGTTATGACAAGATTAGATGTGCGACAAAAACATACCATCTTGGGGGAAGCTCGCCGGTTGAGCGCAACGAGATGTGTGGATGCAGACGCGGTACGGAGGGTAAGCTATTTAGGATGTAGAGGAAGAATAGAAAATATTCTTGAATCCCACACCACGCCAGGCACCTCAGTTGGGAGCACAGTTGCAACGTGTTGTCGTGGGGTTGAATGACGCCAGTCGAGGCCACATGTTGTTCTTGCCATTCTGACGTTGCTGACCGCCTCCGCCTTTCACTACCTACTGTACGTACTACTTCCTCTGGCGTACTTTGCTTGTTCATATTGTCTCTTAACTTAGTTCACTAACTGGGGCCTTCTATACTAAAAGTAAGGCCAGATATTCGAGGAGCTCGGAGGAGATCTCAATGCGAAGGCTGTGGGCCAAAGCCAAGCTAGAACCATGACCAGGAGACAGCCAGTCGCAACAGAGGTAACGCACTGCAAACAAAATCAGGTGTCTCATATAGTGGAAATTCAGCATTTGAATGAACGTAGTCCTACAGAGCCTCTAGAAGCTATAGGATATTATCTTGAGCGAGTTACGCCACATGTGCGAGGACCATCGCCTGACTAATACCAGAAGATGTCTTTGGTCTACGCGGAGGAGAATGTGCATGCAGTTCGAGTTGAAAGTAACATTATAATCATATATCTGGAGAGCACCAGGGAGAACTAATAACTCAACTAATGGCATATCAGGTGGCAGACGTAAGGCCTCTGCGTTCTCAAAATCTGATACAAAGGGAGACAGCTCTGGAGTATAGTCCAATGGAGGACTTCACATCCAGACTATACTAGGAATTCATCTCACACAAATTACAAGCTCCCACATGGTCTGAAGTGACAGGAGCAAGGCATAGTCTCAGAAGGGCGTGACTGACCAGCTGGAACGAAAGGCATCCAACAACAGGGTCAGCAGCAAGCATGGGCCGAGAGTAACAGAAGCTCTCGATTCACTCGCTCTCCCCCCAACCACTGGCTGAGTGTTTCTTCCACCCTCTGCTTCTTTTGAACAAACATCCCACCCTTTCCTCTCTTCCCCTCACTTCCTTACTTCTACTCTCCCTCCCATCCCTCACCTCTTCCACCAGAGAAGCCATCCCATGTCCGGTTTCATTGCGATCAACAGCACAGAAGCCATAGCAGCCATGTCCAGTCCCAACAGCGAAGACACCATGGACCTCATCGTCCCTGAGACCACCGACGGGACTGTCGTCAAAGACGAGGCCGCTCAGGTACGCCCCAGTCTACACATCCCCGTCCCCCATCCCTATCACTCCCCAGAGCTAACTGCATCAAGGAACCCGTCTCTTCCACTGAGTCTCCTGTGGAACTCCCCAAGAAGCGTGGCCGCAAGAAGGCTACTGCCACCACCGCCACTGACGAGAACGCCGAGCCTGAATCCTCTCCCAAGAAGACTAAGGCCTCTCCATCCAAGAAGAGTCTCGGTCCTATCCCCACCAGCTTCGAAGCTGCCGGCGTGACTGATCGAATGATCCTGCGCATGAGGGACCAGGAGAACCGCAACTGGGGAGAAATCACCAAGGCCTACGTCGAGTACACCGGCACCCAGGTTGGCGGCTCGACCCTTCGTATGCGGTACACGACTATGAAGGCCAACTTCACTTCTGTCTCTGACGAAGATGTAAGTAGTTGGCTTCCGACGTTGGGTTCCATGGCTAATGGTGTATAGGGTGCCCGTCTTCTCAAGTTCAAAAAGGACATTGAAGAGAGGTTCGAGCAGGAAAAGTGGCACCGTCTTGCTGAGGCCATCGAGGCTGACGGCGGCGACAAGTACCCTACTGCTACCCTCCAGAAGAAGTACAAGGAGCTCTCGAAGAATGGCGCTGCCTCTACTGAGGAGTGAGGGCTGGTTTGCACTGACTGCCTCGTGGATTGGTCGTTGGTCGTTCGTTACTCGTGGATAGGACGCCTTCATAGCGCTGGTATCAGGAAAATATCTTCCAGGAAATGTACCTAGAAATGGCATAGCACAGCTATTGAATCCACTTGATTCGAGCATCTCCATGTTTCATGACAATCTGCTTATCGCTAAGATAATCATTTCTCATTCATTCCCGAAAACCGAACTAAACATCAGACCCGCTATCCGGATATCGAAAGAACCTCCATATACACGCCAAGGTATCTATTGTACCAGACAAACAGAAAAAAACAGACCAACCATCGCCTACAGAACGCTCATTTCCTGACGCCCATCACGTATACTCCAATCTGACTCCCCGTTCGGAACATGTTTCACAGACTCATCACTGTCGGCTCGCGAGATCATCGCCGGCCGGATCTTCGCCCCCACAAACCCTCGTCGGTCACGACCCGTCCGTCCCCGGCCCAGCCAGTTGTGCTTCAGCGCTTTGCTCAGTCCTTCAATCTTCTCCTGCGCCCGATCGCCGGTCTGCACGCTGGCCAGGACGCTGACACACTGAAGCATCCGCCCGACCGTTTCCGTGATGACGTGCGACGTATCTGCGGCCGACGTGGCCCGATGAAGGATGGTCGGTCGCTGCGACGGTGAGGAGAACGACTGGAAGATGAGCTGGTCCGGGTTGGAGGATGTGTTGGACGCGGCGCGGCTGCGATTGCAGCTCAGCGAGTCAGACGAATAGCTGCCCGCCGTAGTCAGCAGCGTGGAGGACTGCGAGCCGTAGCTGCCAAAGCCACCGTCCAGCGAGGCTGCAGTCATCGGGCGTCCATTGTTACTACTGCTTTTGGTTGTCACACTCAGCGCCGCGTTGCCAAGATTGATGCTGTCCAGGCTCAATCGAGAGAACGTCGCCTTCAGCCCGTCGTAGCGGTGCAGGATGACCTTGTCGCGGAAGGCGATGAGAACCAGATTGCGCACCTCCAGTTCACAGCCGGGGTACTCCCCTTCTAACGCCGACGCCCAGAACTCGTTGGCCTCCCGTAGGTTCATCACCGACCCGCATCCGCGGAACTCCAAGTCCAGGGGCAGAAAGACGGCCTGGATAAACGGCAGGATCGTGCCAAAGACCAGCATCCAGATCTGTACTAGATGGGGCACAAGTTTCTCGTCGGGTACTCCATTCAGGGTATGATTCAAGGACATGAACCCGGTCTCCAGTAGCTCCCGCAGGTCGTCGACAATGGCCGTCGGTGTGCGTTTTTGCACGCAGCGCTGGATGTGGATCAACACCAACTTGTTGAGGTCTTCGATGGCAATGCGGACATCCTCGCCGTCAAAAATGACCAGCAATTTCGCCTTCAGGAAATCCCATGCGTCTTCTGGGGTCATGTTATTGAGGCCGAACCCTTGGAGGGTCTCTCGTAGAGCTGCCTCGGCGAGAACCCCAGTCGACCCTAGGGACGAGGGCCCTGGAAAAACAGCCGGAGTCCCTGCCGTACCTGTAGAATCATTTTGCTCTGACTCAGCCAATGCCTTCTCTTCTTTTTTCTTCTCCCGTAGGGCGCGCCCGCCGTGGAGCAGGTCCAGTCCACTGACTGACTTACCGAAGGTCGTCGCAACTGCATTGGGGGAAGCGGGGGTAAAGGAATAGAGCGATTGAGGAGCATTGGGATCCGACGGCTTCGAGTTACTCGATGCCGACGAGAGGGGAAGATTAAAGTGGTCAGCGTGATCTTTCAGCTTCAACTTTTGCCGCGAAAGAAAGTGGTGCTTGTGGGCCTTGTCCTTCTCTTTTTCCTTTTCCTTCTCGCTGGGCGCCGGCTTATCCGCCGGGACAACTGTAGTCGCCGATGCATTGGACAGGTTATACATGGATGAGTTGTTGGATGGGAAGGTCTCGGCCAAACTGGTGGTTGACGCACTGACGATGCGCGACAACCCACTGGCGCCGGCGAACCCCATCTTACTGGGGGACGGCAACCCTCGGTCCTTCCCGAAGGGATCCTTATCCCGACTGATGCCGATGTGCTTGGGCTTCGAAAATAGTTTCATCTTGGACTTTTCACTCTTGGGCTTATGTTCACGCTCAGCGGGTGGTTCCGTCCCCGTAGGCTGCAACGTGGGCTGGCGGGGAAAGACGAGGTTGGCGGCGGTGGTCGCTACATGGGCATGCCCTCCGTTCTGATATGTTTGACCTGATGAGGCGCCCCCGGAGCCTGGCGGGGGTGGTACCGGTGGGTTGGCGGAGGGCGGAGGGGGAGGAGGCGAGATGCTGCCGCCCCTGCGTGACTTGGAACCATCGTCGGGGTTATGAATGACGGTGTGCGACCGCTTCGGGGGAGGTTGCGCGGTTGACTGCTGCTGCATAGCCGCCTGGGCAGCGATCCTCGAGGCAGACAGGGTCGTATCGGTCATGGAAGCGGTCGGCAACGACGGTTCAAAGAACCCTTGCGAGTGGTGTCGAGGGCGGTGCTTGGGCAGATCCGCCGGGTGCGCTCGACCCGACGGTCGTCTGCTGGACGGATCATTATGCGGCATGAAGGAGGCAACGGGGCGTATGGAGGAAGAAGAGGTGGCCGCAGAGGAGGAGGGATGGATGGCGTTGCTGACCGGGACGGCGGTGCTGTTGATACTGGTCGACCGGGGGGGCCGAGGTGAGGCTGTGCCGTGGTCCGATGAAACTTTGGTGATCTGAAGCGGTGGTGGGATGGCCGAGATGGTGGTCACCGAGGCGATGGACGAGGCATCACTTCCAGAGGAGCCAGGACGGTCCAATTCGTCGTCGAGAGAGTGGCGAGGAGGAGGACCCGGAGAGGGAGAGGGATGGTCGGGCGAGACGGGGGAGCGCAACATGACGATGACGGCAGGACTGGCGAGTGGAGAACGGGGAGGAATTGATTTAAGACAGATTCGGCGTTCATGTCGTGGACTGGAGGCCCATATCGACGGTGAGGTGTCGGAGGAGAGAATTGAGGGTCCTTGGAGACGAAGAAGTCGCCGTGGTCGGTGTAAACAGCCAGGCAAACTAATACTGAAGGGATCAACTCGTCCCCATCGTCGATCCTTTTCCCACGCCGCCTTCCGATCGCCCCGCCGCATTTTCACCCACACTCTCTTTTCTCCATTCGACCTCACCGATTGCGATCATCCTCTCCAGTCTACCGCTTCTATATCTCGACGAAACACCATGTCTACTTCTCTGCGCGCCGTCTACACCTCCCCTCAAGATCCCCCTTCCCGCTCCTTCGAGCTCCAAATCGTCTCGCCGCCTCCCGTTTCGTCCGAGGCTTCTCCAGAAAACGCCAAAGCAAAGGTCGCCTATTTGTCAGAACTGCGGAAACTTGCCTCGACCATGCAGGACGACATCAACGTCTTCCTGACGGCCCAGATGGAGGAGGATAAGAAGGCCGCCGAAGCCCAAGGTCGCAAGATCTCCGAAAAGGAAGCCCAAGAGGAGGCGAACTACGGAGAAGAGGTCGTCGAGGAGGACGCATAGTCTCGCCCCCCGCCGCTCCTTTCTGCAATGGCCCATGATATAAATGGAGTCATATATACTATTGGATCCTGGCACAATACCGCTATCCTGGGGTATCAAAGCGCAGATGCACGCACCATCTCACCGTCACCGCCATAAAACACACCGACCAGAACCACTGAGCGAAGATATCGATAAAAACAGGCCATGAAGCAAACCAACACAAAACCGAACATGGAAAACGCAGAAATTCTATTTGCAGGATCAAAATCATATACCCGCGGTAACGCGACTGGCACAGCCAAGATGAACCACCGTATTGCTGTATCAGTCAGTAACGGCGATCAATGCAACAGCTGAGACGGACCACTTACTCTGGAAATACATTGATCACACTACCTCCGATCCGTTTATGACAAATGCCACAGACCCTCTCCTCGGTGATGGTGACATGGCGCGATCGCGATGATCGGCTATCGATGCCCTCGCCCACCAAGAGCTGCGCTCGTGTTTTGATATTTTCCGCATTCTGCAGGTTCGCCACGATCCGCGTCTCGTTGAGGATCGAATTGGCTGCCCGCATACGACCTTTGAAGTAAAACTCGAGCTCTTTCACCGGAAGCGATTCGGGGATCAAGTCCAGCGCCGAGTTGGGAGGCAGACGGGAACCGTGCTTTGCAAGCACCTCGATCGCCGGTCCATACTGTGGTTTATACCCATGCGGTGGCGTCAAATAGAGAGATAGCAGTGTCAAATAGATGGTTGACTTATCCTCGTAATTCAAAGTCGCTGTACAGTGCGATGGCATCGCCTCGGTGGTGGCCGCATCCTCAGTCTTGTGAACGTAGTTACAGTACCTGCGCACGGTCAGCCCCATTGCAGCAGTAGGTGGAGTGGTACTCACTCTTCGGCCTTTGTATAATCCTCCAGCTTGAAAACGTAGATCTCCAGCGCCTGCCGATGCTGCCCCATCTTACTAAAGACGATGGCTCTGGCCTCGAAAAATTCCGAGTCTACAAAGTCAGAATTTAACCCACCGATTCTCATTCCAGAGTCGACTTACCATCCCGATCAAGCTGGTCAAGCAGCTTCGCCGGCGAATACTGTGAGCTCGACTTGAGCATCTCAAGGAATTTTTCTCGCCATTCAACTCGTTCTTCGTCACTGGAGAATTCCCATTCCTTGGTCTTGTCTTTCTTCAGATGTTCCAAGTAGAGGGTGAGCAGCTTCTGGTGGAGATCCGGAGTCATATCGTTCAACTCCCCGATAACATGCTCCAGATACCGAACGGCCAGGTTTGCGTCGATCTGCTGCAGGAAGCCCAAAACAGGTTGTCTCGGCAGTGTCTCCGCGTTTTCAGTGTCCGCTAGGAAGATCTCCATGCCCAGTTCTGGAGCCTCGCGGATGGGCCATTCCGCAAACTCGAGAATCAGATCGATATTATCCGGCGGCAGGCTCTGCAGGTAGCCAACCGTCCGTTTCGGGCCACGGAGCTGTGAGCCGTTCTCTTCCTCTGACTCGGCCTGGCCAAATCTCCTGAGAAGCTCCAAGGCTTGGCGATGCAGTTTCTTCCCGTATAGAAAATCAATCAGGTCGTTGTGGCGGCCGGCCTTCTCCAACCATTCCATCACCACGTCTGGGTCACAGAAATTGGCGATCCGGAATAGAGAGCCGGCAAGGAACGGCTTTGCATACATATACGCTCGGAACAGGGTCGTATCGACGAGTCTTGCCTTCTCTCGTAATCTCTCGCCAAAGTCATAGTCGCCACTCTCTTTCGTGACATCTAGCAGTTTCATGACCGAGTCCGTGAACTCGTCGTTCGGCGCGTTATTCACCGGGTCAATCACCTTGAGAGACCCGTCAGGGTTCAAGAAGCGCTGGAATCTCCGCCGAACATCCGCGAGATACCGCTGCAGTTCGTGGGTGGCCTGAATAAGGTCTTTGCCATGGAGCGGTTTGTCACAATGGCCGTCTTCAGTGCGCTTCCCACGAACGCTGCCCGCATCACTCATATCGTCGGTCTTTGTTCGCAGAAAAGACCTGACAGATGGGGCGTACTTCGATACAGCATGCTCCTCCGAGTTTGCACCATCCAACAGAGTCTGGCTGTCTTGCACTTTTGACTGATTATCGCTGCTGCTGTCTTCCGATTCTTCTTCCTCATGGATAGATGAGAGGTCGCCGGCGATAGTCTTCGGGTATAGCTGAATAACCATCTCTGGCGGTGCCGAAACCTCCGTGAATAAGTCCATGGAATCTTGATACTTGCGCTGGCTAAACAGCCCCTGTGCCTTTTCCAGCTTGATATCACGAAGGCGGCCTTGCTTGTCCCTAAGAAGGGCATCTTCCAGCATACCCGCCAAGCTGATCGCTTCATCGAGATATCCCTTCTCCACAAGGGAGTCAATCTGCGTGTCGTAGCTCAGAGCTTCCATCCTCCAGATCACACGGTCACTGGCTACCAGAAAACCCTTCCCAGCGTGCGCCAGGCTTATTGTAGGCTGCGGAATATGCAAGATATTCGCCGACGGCAACGGTATCGACTGGAGTAGCGACAGAGTCTCTGGGTTCCTCACCTCCAACACACCCTTTGATGAGTCGTGCAGCGCAAGCAGGAACGGGTACGTGTATCCGATATCCGCCGGAGCGTGACTCCATGGGATCTGCCTTCGTCCAAGAGGGCGGCCGTCGAGGTCGATAAACTGCGTGTTAATATCCTTCGCCAACAGCACCTGTCCCTCGCTGAGCCGAGTCGCCAGCGGTTTCGGTGCCGCTCCCCCAATCCCGATATAGCTCATGCTAGCGACTCCGACGCCGGTGAGCCGACCCGTCTCGGGGCCTCCAAGACCGCCAATGCTGCCCGGTCCGGACAGCTCCGTCACCGCGCTGTTCTCAATATCCACCATCACGAAGTTCGAGCCGAGCCCGACCACCAGTTTTGTCCCAGAAACCCACGTCAGGGCCTTGATGCCGCTGACCAGGCTCATTTCTGCCGTATCGTTCTCCAGCTCCATGTCGCGCCATGACCAAAGGAGGATCTTCCGCTTAACCGCAACCGCCAGACGGGACACAATCGACGGGACGCCGGTTTCGGGGTCGCTGACAATGTTCG
The DNA here is from genome assembly GCA_002927005.1 of Aspergillus pseudoterreus. NCBI lineage: Eukaryota > Fungi > Ascomycota > Eurotiomycetes > Eurotiales > Aspergillaceae > Aspergillus > Aspergillus pseudoterreus. The sequence goes on from PIJX01000062.1 coordinate 103,395, forward strand.
AGGTCACCGCAAAGGCCGTCGCGCCTTTCGTTCGCGTCAGCTGCTCCTGCAGCTCGTAGGTCTGTAGGTCGTGGATGGAGACGTAGCCGCCCGACAGCGAGACTAGCAGCTTCGCCTCTTTGATCAGGGCGAGCTGCTCGATCTTGTAGCGCGAGAACTTCTCCAGCTCGCGGAGGAGGTCGGTCTGCTTGGGCTTTGCGTTGGCCGCCGCGGGAGTCCCGTGGTCCCGGTCCCCGTTCCGGAGTGTTCCTCCATTCTCGCCTTCGGCCGCGTGGTGGTTATCGGGGTCGGGAGGGGCGTCGTTCGGATCGTGGGAGACTTCATTGACGCGATAGATGCGTAGGCTGCCGTTGTTTAGACCGGCGAGGAGCCGATCTCCGTACGCGAGCACCGATTCGATCCTCGATTTGTCCCGGGGCTTGAGCTCGACGAGGGGCCGAGCTGTGAAGGCAGATAACATGGCTTAGCGGCGAGCTTCCGTGGTGGTCACGCCTCTTCAGCGTCAGCGGATCAGATAGAGGCATGTCCAGGGGAGAAGATCATAGGTGCTGAAGAGCGCAACTACCCATAGTGGTTGGAGCCGCGGCCGTGATCGCCAGAGGGAGTTCCCCGGCTGCCAAGCGATGGTGCTCTTCCTATTGCGTCGTCGCCCGTTGCCGCCCTCATGTGACGTCGCCGCTTCACCTCACCCACCTACAACATGTGGAATTGCCAGCCTCAATTGGTAGAGGAAGAACATGTATACACATAAATACGTGAAATGGAAGGGGATATTCACGGGGATTTCTCTATATTTGGCCATGTGGTATAAGTAGAAGTGGTAATCTAACTATCTGTTTGCTGAGAACCAGCTTGTCCGACCAAGGGGAAGGATCCCTAACCACGTGGTATGTACAGCCCTTCTGGTGAGGGTATTGTGGTTCTACATTACTTTTACTACGTATATATCCTACTTTTTTGGAGAGTCGTGGGCTTCAGTACATCATCTTATATGATCTAAGTTGAATTCTAGGGTCTCAAACACCACCACAGCGGTTCTTGTGCCGGGGCTGCTTGGATAAGATAGAAGTAGAAACTAGCTGTATACTTGGAGCAAGTGAGTCTGTGTATAGAACCAATAACCTATGCGCGGCATCGTCTGAGGTCCCAAGGGTGGACTGTGTATTCGATGTCATCGACTCTACAACAGACATGCAAGCAGCCAGAGTGAAGATACTCTTGACTGTTTGTTGGTGAATGGAGTGCTTCCTAACCCGCAACAAACGCAACCACCGTGACTTCCATGCATGATAATAGTCTTTTATATGCAATCTGGCGGAACACCGGACACCGAACCCACACCGGGCCCGAAATTTTATCTTAGTCATCTCTGATGCTTGGTCGTACAGGATGTGGAAGGCGTACCGAGCCATCGGAGATCTCCAGGCGGGAAGAAAATGCACAGCGCGCTGCAGGAAAACCGAAAACCCCATCGGCCTGGATGCGAGTTCCCATCTCCGAACATATGAATACGCCGTGGTTTGTCAAGCCCGTGACTCATGCTTTTAACCCCGTGGGGTAATCCTGATGCTTCGCCGATGTCCCCTTAGCACGCCATGTCGAGACAGCGGGTATATCGGCCTTGAATCGCTGTTCATCGGTGCCGTACGCACGGGGAGTGAGTTTAATCAGCGTATGGAGAGGCACCTCCATCCACGGACTCTGTTCTTGGGGCGTGTTGTGGAAGTAGGCGTAGATGCATCGGAGGACGGCTTGGTGGGTGACGATAATGACATTTTCACTTCGTTCAAGTTCCATGATAATCGGCTCGAGGCGAATGACGACATCGCGGTACGATTCACCGCCGCGGTAGCGGTAGTTGTACTTGTCTTCATCCCGGGCAGCAAAGTCCTCCGGATATTTCTCCGCAATCTGCTCGTACGTGAGCCCATCGCAAACGCCGGAATCCAGTTCATCGAGAGCTTTCCACTCCAGCTTCTCGAATCCTGTTTCTGCGGCAAGATGACGAGCGGTTTGAATCGTGCGTTTCAAGGTCGAGGTCCAGATGACAATCTTCGTATTGGGGGGCACTCCGGATTTCTTCATCAGACCGGGAAGGGCTCGCGCATAAGCCTCGCCGCGTTCCGAAATATTGGAATCGCCACCAATCTTTCCGGACAGATTGAATTCGGACTCTCCATGCTGTGACATGTTAGATTTGCGGTCTCCCCATCCACATGCTAGGATCACTTACGCGAGAAAGCCAAATCGAACGGGGCTTGATGTGGAGGTTTTGAATGTAATAGACGAGTCGGCTGGACAGATAGTCCTTGATCTGGTTGATGATGACAGTGGATCCCACATTGATGAGTTTTACATAGGTATAGTGCTTCTCGTTATCGTCAATGGTTTCGTAGACCTTTTCGTAATTGCGGATTCGGTTGCGGAAATCAAGAGCCGCAACCTCAGGGTCCTGCCCCTTGTAGTCGGGCGAGGTGGTCTTCACCTCGAGAATATTGTTCATGATTAAGTCCTCGTCGTCGCATATCGATTCAACGAACAGCGCTTCGATATTGGCGTTGGCGCAACTTTCGTAGATCCAACGCCGGCGTTCTCTGGTGGAATTGGTCGCATCGAGGATGGACACGACTCCCTTTCCGGATGCGAACCATTGAAGCATGTCGGCCATAGCTTCTTCGGCCGCGGCTCGTCGCATCTTCTCCCCCTCTGGGTTGTGGGGGTCGAAGAAAGCCGCCGTCGGCTGCGGCGTGTTATGGCGACGATAGCTGCCCACATTGAAGACGCGAGCCGGGATACCCACCCAAGCTAGGTAGCGCATGGCTAAATAGAACTTTAGTTAGCCATTAATTATAGCTAGGGGAGGAACACGTACCTTTTCCAGCGATGAGACTCTTCCCTCTGGCTGGGAGACCGACCATGACCACACATATTTTTGTGGAATCTGACTGCAAGCCACATGGTCAGTTATTTATCGCCGAATCCATGTTTGAGTTGCATTAAAATGCGAGATGGTGAGGGAGGCCATCAACGGGTGCAATCCGCCAGTATGAACAGGGAGGCAATGACGACATCGCTTCAAGTCCGGCAATCCTCAATCCCCCCAAACAAATACACAATCCTCCATGAAAGAAATGTCCATAGAGCATGACAGAGAGCATATAACTCCATTTGAGACATATAACTCCATTTCTTCCATGGAGAAAATCCCCAAAATCGAGCAGTCTTCAAATAGGTCATGGGCACAAATCAAAGAACCAACAACTTACGCTGGCATAATAGTTGTAACCACCGTTACTCTTCCGAATCGCACTCCCAGACGACATGATGGGCAGTTAAAAAAATGACTTTTTTTCCCTCTTGGTCTAATCGGACTTTTGCGCACGAAAGGACGGACTCAGACCTCGGCCAGGGTGGTCGGACCGGACTGAAGCCGGGCAGTCTTAGGCAGAAAGTAATAGAGTCAGTGAGGGAAATAGGGTGGGTATTGATTCTCAAGACGTGAAAATCGGCGTCTTTTCTTTTCGTTTGTTTTTTCTGTTTTTTTTTCTCGAGAATCAATTTTCTCTGTTTTCCGTTTTTCTTTTTCTGCGTTGCGTCTTTAGTCGGGAACGAGCGAGCCAGACCCGGCGGACTCACGGGGAATTGGCCGGGGACGATAGCAGCGGTAATAGTGGCAGTAGTAGTGACGGGCTTAGCACATCGGGCGATGCGGTGAAGAAGTGGGAGTCCAGCACAGACGTCATGCCGCGGGGCACTCTAGGAGACCGAGCAGAAGAAGGGTAAAACAACCGCCTTCTAGGACGACTGCCAGAACGGAATCCTCAGGCGTTGTTGCAATGACTCTCGAATGGTCCAATTTCTCTGGGGAAAATATACGGTAGATGCTGGGCCATCGGACGCCTCCTTCCATCCTCCCACGTGATGGTTACGTTTTCGTCGGGTAAAATCGCAGCCGCGTTTTAGTTTAGGGATTTTCTTACTCAATTTTCTGCTCTGGTGACCAGAGATCCCCAATAATAATAGTAATAGTAATTTCTTTTTTTCGGTCGAGCGGCGAGTACTTGCATTCCGTATTCCTGGTCCTGTCTGTATTGTTTTTTTCTATCGTCGTATAGTCGTTATGTAGATATTTTACTAATTATCCTGTCGATCCATCTCCCATTGACCTCGCAAATCACAAAAGGTCAACTATTATCCGACTCGAGCTGTGTTATATGGGACTCTCGGGATGCTTCCCAGGTTCGCCCGGTCGACAGGCGTCCCAAGGGATCATCTTCCCATCAGCTAAAGCACAGTCACATGCGGGTAGTATCCGGAGGCATGTATGTCTCGGCTCGTTCCCAAAAAAGCCCACCTGGCCAGGACAGCCGGTGGTGAGTCGTGGGGTTTACTGTTTTTCTCCTTTTTGTTGCGTATCTGGGGTTGACGGGTGTACATCGTCAATATCCCTAACTTAGACACCCACCGCAACTTCGTTCGTAGATGGGATGCCACTGGGACGAGCGCTACCCCAGCGGGCCTTTCTTTCTTCAGAGTTGGTGTTGGTCTCGCCGCGAGCTCTCTGCACCCGCAGACTGGCACCCCAAGGACCCTCCTTGCCATTCAAAGCATCCATGGCTGTCTGTGCCTCTTCCACGCTGTTGAAGTCGACGAAGAGGTAGTAGTGGTCGCCGGGCTCGAACCGCTTCGCGGGGTGGGGAGTGAACTGCTTGCTGATGTTCTCACTAAAGACCATGGCCATCAGGATATAGTTCAACCAGTAACTGGGCAACAATGGACTTACATGTTATAGCCCTTGAAGAAGTCGGTGATGTTCTGGTTGAGCGTCTCTTGGTCGATCACCTTGGGCAGTCCGCCGACGTACAGGCGGCGGCTGGGGTCGCTGTTGACCTTGGGAGGAGGAGAGGACACGGGGCCGTCATCGCGACGCCACCGGTCGAAGGCGAGAGGTGAGTTCTTGGTGGCGCTGCGAGGAGAGGCATCTACGCGCGGTTGAGAGCGCTCAGCGGAGGACTTGACCACACCAGGTCGGATCTTGACCGGACGGCCAAGAATGTCCCGGCCGTCCAGCTCGTTCATGGCCCGTTCGGCCAGTTCTCTGGTCTCCAGATCAACAAAGCAGTAGGAAGGGTTCCGGCCGGTGAAGGGATCGATCGCGATGTCGATCCGCTCGCTATGAAGCACTCAGTCTGGGCCACATCTACACGGAATCTTCTCACCCATACATAGGGAATTCGGTGGCGGAGAACAACGCTTCCACATCCTCCGACTTGGCGGTGTAGGGCATGTTGCCGACGTAGAGGCGTCGTCCTTCGGATATGGCCTGAGGAACATGTGGGCTTGGTCGACTGAACGCGACGCGGGAGGTATTGGTCTTGGGGCCTGGGGAGCCGGCGGAGGGAGTGCTTGGGCTCTCCTCACCCTTCACGCGCCAGTTGGGAGAATGGAACGCACGGCCTGTCGTTCTGACACCATTTTGCTGGAAGGTCTTGACCGGTGCTACTAGCAGATTAGTGACTCATGAAGCTTTGAAGTTTGATCTGGGACCCAGCCCCGTTGAGCAGCCCAAAGGTGTACACACTCTGTTGCTGCGGGATGGGACTCTCCGGAGCGTCACCCATTGTGTCGATGTGCTTGGTGATGGCTGTATAAAAGTGAGGGTGACGATAGGTGCAGATGGGTTGAATCTGTTCCAGAGAACGGTCATGGTCAGTCTGGCTCGGAGAATTTACAAGTTTCCTAATTTGACAGGGCTAGTAGTGGTTCGTTACCTCGTGCGATTCGGCGGTGGTTGAGGGTGAGGATGGCGGTGAAAGTCGAAATTGGCCACGTATGGAGGAAATTGGAAGTTGACTCCTGGCTCCGGAACCCCGATAACACGAAATACAGCGTTCAAGTGAACTCTGGACACGAAACTGATGCTGATGCCTGCGTTGAAGAAAAAAAGCGCGTTTACTTTTTCTGGGCGGACAATCGCTGCAAACCGCGCAAACCATGCAAACCACAGGCCCGCTGTCTGGTTGGTCCATTAGCGAATGCGATTTTTCTCCGTCCGCTATAAAAGGCGGCGTTCTTTTTCTTTCATCCCCTTCCTCTGTTCTTCACTGCTTCAACCTCTTCCCAGGAGAAGTCATTGCTTAATGCTGCAAGACCCTCCTGGAGTATGGTCCTCTCGATCTAGAAGAGCAGAAGGGTGTCCAATATACCATTGAGTAGCCTTCGCAATTGCGCGTTTCGCCATATTTCAACACAATCGAAGCTATCGCGAGATCAAATGGCGATCTCCGGATAGCTTCCCTTGTTTTTCCCCTCGTCACTCTCACACTTCGGATGATGAAGCAAGATTTCACACAGACCTGTTCCGAGCTTAAACCGTGCGGATCAACAATCGTTCCAACTGCTGTCTGACGAAGTGTCCCTTCCCTGTTGTTGTTATCGAAAATACCCTAGCATTTGAATAAGAAATTTCTCATCCTTGGACTTTGCGCGTAATCTCTCCCATGTATGTCTTGACTTCTCGCGGTCTGCTGTTGTAGGCCTTGCCTTTTGGAAGGTGAAATCGATCTCGATCCGCTGTCATGGCTGTATGAATGTAGACTCATGATCTATATAATTGTCCCTGGAGCTGCAGTCTTGTCAGTTTGATCTCGCTGGTGACATCATGCCGGAGTGTACCCCAGTGTAAGTATTTTGGAGTAGGCCCTCACCCGCTAAGTACATAGTTTCCGCATGAGGATATCGCTAGGAGTTCTTCCTGTCCGGATGACAGATGATAAATATTCTTCCCCTTCAACCGCCTGATGGATTGATTCGTGGTTCCAGCCCCAGATCATCGCCGTCGCTTACTACTTCGTCTGTTGCGGGGTCCCTCTACCACCGTCGGATCGCGTTCCGTGCACGTCGGATACTATCCAGCACCTTTGACCACGCGCCCATTGGGACCACTTGGTTCGACACTCTTCGGCCACGCGCGGTATCTCTCATTATTCATCTTCCGACAGCGGCTTAGGACGACTTCCGGTCGGATGTTGCGACCCCGATCTAGTGAACGAGGCCGGTCTCAACATCGGTGATGTACTTCTTCCCCGCATGCCAGAGGACGCAACGAATGCGACAATGCTCCGACTGTCTGTACTACGTGCCTCGGTATAGGTTGCTGAAAAGCTGCAAGGGATAGAAGTGGAATATTCCTCTTCTAACCCCCTGCGCTGCTCATTGTTGGATAACCTGTCATGTTGGTACTCCGTACTCCGTATGAGGGACTATGACACCCGTCTTCCCCACACCACCGTCGGAACTGGGGATGGTGACGGTTCCATGTTCCAACCGCAGTACTGCCAGGAAGCGGATCAACGTCTCGATTCTTCGGAAGTACGGCACCAGATTCTTGGTTCACTCTCACTCAGCTGTGTATAAAGCGTGGACATCTCCCTCCTCACTTAAGATGTCTACTCCTCCTCCCCTCCCACCCCCAAGACTCCCGCCACATTGCATATCTCCTAACCTTCACCTCCCTCATCATGCTCGGAAAGATTGCGCTCGAGGAAGCCTTTGCGCTCCCCCGCTTCGAGGAGAAGACTCGCTGGTGGGCTAGTCTCTTCTCGACCGACGCGGAGACCCATGTCCGCGAAATCACCGACATCAACAAGATCCGTATCGAGCATGCCGACAAGCACGGTGTCGGCTACCAGATCCTCTCGTACACGGCTCCCGGTGTCCAGGACATTTGGGACCCTGTCGAGGCTCAGGCGCTGGCCGTCGAGATCAACGACTATATTGCCGAGCAAGTCAAAGCCAACCCTGACCGGTTTGGCGCATTCGCGTATGTACCTTCAATACCTCTCTCACCCACTTCCCCACTGACGCATTCCTCTAGCACCCTCTCCATGCACAACCCCAAGGAAGCAGCCGACGAGCTCCGTCGCTGTGTCGAGAAATACGGATTCAAGGGCGCTCTCGTCAACGACACGCAGCGGGCCGGCCCCGACGGCGACCAAATGATCTTCTATGACAACGCCGACTGGGACATCTTCTGGCAGACCTGCACCGAACTCGACGTGCCCTTCTACCTGCATCCCCGCAACCCCACCGGTACCATTTACGACCGGCTCTGGGCCGACCGCAAGTGGCTCGTCGGCCCGCCGCTGTCCTTCGCCGCCGGCGTCTCGCTGCACGTCCTGGGCATGGTCACCAACGGCGTCTTCGACCGCAACCCCAAGCTGCAGATCATCATGGGCCATCTCGGCGAGCACGTCCCCTTCGACATGTGGCGCATCAACCACTGGTTCGAGGACCGCAAGAAGCTCCTCGGCCTGGCGGAGACCTGCAAGAAGACCATCCGCGAGTACTTCGCCCAGAACATCTGGATCACCACCTCTGGCCACTTCTCCACCACCACCCTCAACTTCTGCATGGCCGAGGTCGGCGCCGACCGCATCCTCTTCTCCATCGACTACCCGTTCGAGACGTTCTCCGATGCGTGCGACTGGTTCGACAACGCCGAGCTGAACATCCCCGATCGGTTGAAAATTGGGCGCGAGAACGCAAAGAAGCTGTTCAAACTGGGGCCGTACAAGGATAGTGAGGCATAGATGGGCGTTGTCATGTTACTCTTCATGTTGCTACGAATGTCACTTTACCATGTATTCTTCACGCCACGCATGTCATTTCCACTCAAAAGTAAACTCCTGATGGTCAAGTAAACATCCATAACTCCATCTTGCCTAATACATGCATGCCCAGCGCATGGGTATCGATCATCTATCATTCCTTCGTAACATCGTAAAGGCAGCGCGCACATAGTTCCTCTCGATCCATCAATAGCCAAGCATATCACAACCTCCACCAGTCAAACCCATTCATCATCCCAAACTTCTCAAGCACGACGCCGCACCTGCCGATACGCCTGGAGGTAAGCCTGCTCACGCATCATCTGCGCCTGCGCCTCGCGCTCCCTCTCCGCCGCCGCCGCCGCCTGCTCCATCTCATACTCGTATTGACGGACCTCCTCGTCCCAGATCTGCTGGGGATTGAGCACCAGCGCCGCGGCAGGGCCGACGTAGCGGCGGTGGGTGTCCTCGTGGATGTCGACCCAGCGCTCGTAGTCCATCACGATGCGGCCGAGGGTGCTCCAGATGCCCACGACGATGCGACACAGCTCGACGCGGAAGACGTTCATGTCGTCGTCGTGCAGGTTCTGGTGCTGGCGCACGATCAGGAAGTCGTCGTACACGAGCGCCTCGAACAGCCGCAGCGTGCAAATGAGCAGCTCGCGGTCCGGGTCGCGGCGTACCTTGGTGCTTCTGTGCGAGGTGCGGGTTAGTGGGGTGTTGTCTGTGTTTGTGTGAGCTGGGGGAGGGGGCAGCACGCACCGGATCATGATGCCGGCGATGTCTGCATAGCGCTGGTAGCTGGGGATGGCGTCCGCGTGGAAGATGCGCCGCACCTGCTCGCGGTTCTGATCGGCCGCGCAGTGCTCCTTGTAGATGGCCTGCGAGAGGTGCGCGATGTACCGGACCAGCGGCTGGGTTAGGGTTTCGAGCTCCGCGAGCACGTCGGCGCCGAGGAAGTCACGGCGGTTCAGCTCGGTGTCGGCGAAGAGCGTGCGCTCGATGGAGACGAAGGCCTCGGCGTATTGGAGGAAGCGCAGTCTGATTTCGGGCTTCAGGGTTTGGTGGCAGAGCACGAGGCGCATCTCGGTCAGACGCTGGATCTTGGTGCTTTCGGGCACGGGATTCTGGTTCGGTTCCCACTTGAAGTAGCTACGCGGGCTGTTGGCGCGGGCGGGCTGAGGGGACGTAGGGTTGGAGCTGGTTGCTGCGTTGGGTGTTTCTTCGTCGGTCTCGCTGCTCGGACTGTTTCTGGGGGCAACGAGAGGAGGCGGCGAGGTGCCTTTGCAGACTTTGTAGATGGTTTCGCCCTGAGCGATGGCCTCTGTCTCGAGAACGGAGATGGGGACGTTGGTCTCGTTGTCGCCGTGGAGGAGTTTGAGGTACTCGGGCAGGTAGATGGGAGAGCAGGCGATTCTTGCGTCGATGGCCCGGAACCGGTTGGCTTCCTGGGCAGTCATGAAGACCGCGTATTCGTACTGTTGCTCGTGGTCTGGGTCTGGCAAGTAGTCTCCGGTCTCGCAGGACTCGTAATAGTCAGGGAACGGTTCTGTGGTGCTGGACTGGGAGGAGCTGCCTTCGTCGTGTGGCTTGTCTGCGATGGGAGCCGGAGTTGGAGTGCTGCTACGGCTGGATGAGGTGCCGATGAAGCTTGAGGGAAAGCCCTTGGCGACGTAGCCATCCTCGTCTTCAGAGTCAGACTGTTCAGCACGGCTCATCCCTTCCTCCATGGCTTCTGCGACTGCGTCGACCAGCTTTCCCTGATCTGTCCGGTAGATACCAAGACCGATATCAAGATCACTGCCCCCGTGCTTGGGCTCTTTGACAGGTCCAGATTGGGCCTTGAGGCAGTTCACACTGAACGCGTAGAGGTTAGATAGATTGTGACGGACATTTCTCAGGTTCACACGAGGGTCAATGGAGGGAAGAGGGGGTCTGGGAACACCAGCAGCCAGGACTCTGCCCGCGGTGACGTAGACGTTCGCAGACATTGTGTGAGCTCGCACGTTACAGGTATCAGATCGAACATACACTAAAGGAGACAACGGCACGAAAGCAGCGTAGAAAGTAGCAAGAGACAACGCAAAGGAACAGAAGGTAGGGAGAAGGAGAGAGAAAGAAAGAAGACAAGGAGTTTGATCATGGCAGGGTCGTTAAAACATGTGGAATCAACTCACTGATCTATACGTACCTTGAGTGTGCATTCACGGGCTGGGGATTGCCGCTATACAACAGATATCAGTGGCGAATTTCTTCTTCACTCACAGTGTTGGTGGCCTGGGCCGGTCTTTGTCCTGCATGATATTAACGCAGACCCTCTCTGTGAATAACAGGATGTTCTGATGGCTGGCCTTTCTATTAAGAAAGACTGGATCTTGCTGTGAACCAGAGATATGAGCGTGACTGGATATAGAAGATAGGTGAATGCCACCCTGCCTTTGACTGTGGCTGATGCCAGTGGTTTTGACGTATTGTAAGAGGAACATTGGAGAAGTTAGACGATGACAGTCAGAAGTCAGCCTGTCCTCCTATACCATAATGATGATGTATGGGTGAGAGAAGCCTAAGATACTCTCGACCTCATGTGTCCTCTTCCTCATGATGCATACATGCCTCAATGAGTGATCATGCTCAGAAGTATATAAAACATCTCGGGTATAGCTTCAGTATATTATAGTCAGACCAAAATGCATGTCTATGAAATAGCCAACAACATTTCAGATGCTTCGCTATCCTACGTCACTACCAGACAGAAAGTCCGGAACGAGGGCTATTCAACTAATACCATCGCGAGGCCATCGCTAGGTCATTCTGAATTACCTATTCCTAATACTAAAGTTTCGTGTACCGCACGCAATCCAAAACGCTCACTATTTGAAGCGCCTAAACTGATCAAACAATGCAGCACGACCCTCCCTCTGGACCCGCCTGAGAAGTAAAGCCGGTCCTGAGGACAGAACAAAACGCTCCGTCCAAAGTCCCGGCTTTTCAGACAAATCCAGAAGTTAGCAAGGGTCAAGATCATTCTTCGCACATTGACTGATTGGCACGTCATTGAAGGAGCGTGACAACTCAAAGTTGTGCGACACCCGGCCAAAAATAAAGCACGAGTAGAGACAACAAGATCAATTATCCTTTTTACGCTGCTGCGGATCTCCCGTCGACGAAGCAGCATCATCCTCATCTTCGTCGTCCGGCAGCGGGACATCCATGACGCGTTCCCCAGCATGTTGCAGCGTTCTCCCACTCCAGGACCGTACTCCTTTGAATACAGTCTGAGGATCATTAGACGCTGATCACCACCCGGCCAGGAACATGACTTACCCAGAGGAACGTAACGACGCCAACCAAAATGACCATCCAACTGATCGAAGCGACTCGGTTCCGGCCAGTGGTCCTGCCATTGCCGAAGACGACAGAGCTTCGAGTGTTGAAAAAGTTCCAGGGAGAAAGGGCAAACATGGCCTTGATGAACGACAGTACGCCTAGGGAGGCTAGTCCTTTAGCAAAATGCTCGACCCAGGAAGAGGTCTCGTCGGCCGGCAACACCGGGTCGGGTTCCAAGATGTCCGAGTAGATGGCTCCCACAGGGTCGAGGTAATAGTTTAGGATCGGGTCAGCAACAAAACCAAGCAGAAATACGGTACAAATTAAGATCACCACGGTCAGGGCGAGCTGGGCGAGAGTACTACCGATCCAGTGCGCCCATTTCAGACGATCCAGTCGATACTGAAAACCACAGGTCGGACAGTGCCAGTAGTTTCTCTTCCCATAGCCGGGATCGGCATGGCGCCAGGCCTGAAGGCAACCCTCGTGGACATAACGCGAGGACCCTTTGCACTTGCAGGGACGAAGAAGTCGGCCGAGCTCCGGATCGGACGACTCGTACACGACTCTCGGCTTAGCTTGGAGGAAGTCTGGAAGGTTTTCGGAGGGAGGGACCACTGTGGGCAGAACCGTTTCCAGGCAGATCCGACACATGCGAGGTGGGTAATGCTTCCTGGGGGCTTCCGGTTCCTCATTGGGAGCGTGGTTGGGATGCTCTGAGTCTTCCGGGCTTGGTTCAGGGTCTGGGGTAGTAGTGGGAGATTCAGATGGCCACTGCCAGAGTGGCTCACTGTGCAAGTCCATTCTGCAGGGTAATGCTATTGCCTAGGGGAGGTCATAATAAGACAAACCAGGTCTACCAGCGACCTGGAGGAATGGAGTGTGACTGAGAGGTGGGAGGGTGAGTGCTGGGCGATACCTCAAGGTAAGATAGGAGACGAGGCAGGGAGAAAGGATGAGACTGAGGAAGAATAGGAAGAGAAAAAACTCCGGATGTGTGTGGGTGGAGAGAAAAAGAAGGAGAGAGAAAGAACCGCACTAGCCGCTCGTCTAGCGTCACCGCCTTAGCCGCGGCTTGGCGGCCGAACCGCAGCTGGCGTCAACATCTTGTCGCCTGCTACGTTGGAACTCCTCCACAGCTCCCTCCCTTCGCTTCCTCTGTTCCTATCTCGCATTGCTCTCCCTTCATCTCTTCACCTCACCTCCCGTCTATCTCATAGCTACTGGAGCTGAACAGACGACTCCATGGCTGACCGTTATTCGTTCTCCCTGACGACCTTCTCCCCCAGGTAAGAGAGCTCTCCACCGGCTTCCTCCGACGTCAGCTAACATTGTATGCAGCGGGAAACTGGTCCAGATTGGTAGGACCATCCATCTCGAATATATCTCGAGCTATCTCAGCTAATACATGTCTAGAATATGCCTTGAATGCTGTCAACCAGGGTGTCACTGCCCTCGGAATCAAAGGTATGAGCTCATATCGCCCTTAGCTATCTCAGCTACACGGAACGTCCAACTCACACATTCCCCCTGATAATCAGCTACCAACGGCATTGTTCTGGCCACCGAAAAGAAGTCTTCCTCTCCCCTGATCGACCCTCCTTCCCTCTCTAAGATCTCCCTCATCACGCCGGACATTGGTATGGTCTACGCTGGCATGGGCCCCGACTACCGCGTCCTTGTCGACAAGGCCCGCAAGGTCTCCCACACCGGTTATAAGCGCATCTACAACGAGTACCCGCCTACTCGGATATTAGTGCAAGACGTCGCCCGCGTTGTGCAAGAGGCCACACAATCCGGTGGTGTTCGACCGTACGGTGTCAGTTTGCTCATTGCGGGTTGGGACGAGGGTGTCGAGCCAGAGTCCGAGCAGGCGCAGCGAGGCTCTGGCGAAGATGAACCGAAAAAGGCAACCGGAAAGACTGGTGGCATTCTGAAAGGTGGTCCGAGCTTGTACCAGGTCGACCCTAGCGGCAGCTATTACCCGTGGAAGGCAACGGCCATTGGCAAACATGCTACAAGCGCAAAGACCTTCCTTGAGAAACGTTACACTGAAGGGCTGGAGTTGGAAGACGCGATCCATATCGCTCTGCTCACGCTGAAGGAGACCATCGAGGGGGAGATGAATGGTGACACCATCGAGATCGGTAGGTTCATGTCCACGTTGCTGTCTGTGTGATCAAGGTTTACTTACCGAGTCTAGGTATTGTTGGTCCTCCTGCTGATCACCTGCTCGGTTACGAGGGCGTCGAAGGCTCCCGGGGACCCCGGTTTAGAAAGTTGACCAAAGAGGAGATTGAGGACTACCTGACCAACCTGTGATCCTGCACGAATGTGCGATATGCGTGAGCCTCGAGCTGAATAGACGTTAGCGGTCTGATGAGGCTTCACGACATGGCCGCTTTGCCTCGCGGCTTGGCTCTTGTGAATGATGACTATCGAGGCGGGTTCCCTTCTCGCCAAGTAATGCTCGTGAAATAAATAAATTACCGTCTGCAATGAACACGTCTTAGATGTAATTGAACCCAGTTGTTTCGGTACTAGAACACTCCCGTATTGTACGGCTTTGCACTGCCCGCTCCAGGGGTTGGGACTTGACGATCTAGCTCCTCTGTCGGCTCAATTTTCTTTGTTCTGACTCGATCTCTGTCCAAAGATTAGGTTCACAGCGCACGCCGCCACTCTCTCACAGCTTACTCGTGGTTGATGCGAAGAGAGTTGCTGGTGCAGATACCAACATCCCAGTCCAGACCCATCTCGCCAGACACTCGTCCGCGGGTTCCCCCTTTTACTGGTCAATCAAAGTGAACATGGATGGCACTGAAAAGCACTAGTTTTGTGCAACATGCCTTATTAGACTAACGGCTCCCGCTGATCATGATATTTGATAGCTGTGCAACCTAGAAATCGGGCTGCGGCGCAGTGAACCTCCCTCAACTTATATCCAAGTACCATGTGTCTCTCCTTCAGATCTCCTGTTCAGACAGCAAGTATGGGAGATCTGCTCGCCTAGTGGTCATTCTGTCAGCCATCGTCACCCCATCAGCTACCAGGTACACCAACTCTGAACGCTCTTGTTGTGGGAAGCTATTCTGCTAATCGATTGGGGCAGCGCTTTGGATGAATTGGCATATTAACCATCTTCCGGCTCTCCTTCCGCTGCAAGGATGCAGGTGGGTGACGCGAGCATAGAGCCTCGCAGTCACACAATTACTTTCCAGCCAGCTGTGCGCGAGATCGTCCTCATCCTGACTGCCATATCCTGCTATAATGCGGTCGAACTCTTAGTCCTCCTCTCATCTACTTTCCGCCAGCGGAGAGGCCTCTATTTCTGGAGTCTGCTCCTCTCGAATTGCCTAGGCGTGTTGCCCCTGGCGTTGGCGAACGCCTTGTGTCTGTTCGTCCCCAATAGCACTCTATTTAATGGCGCTATTGCACCCGCGATGTTAATCATGATCACCGGTCAGTCGCTGGTCTTGTATTCCCGGCTGCATCTGGTGCTATATGACAGGTGCATACTCTGCGGCGTGCGCTTGATGATCGTCGCCTCCTGCCTTTTGCTCGAGATCCCCGCCACAGTGGTTGCATCTGCGTATATCTACAACAAGAATCATTCACCTTCCAACACGGACAGACAGGCCCACTTCCTGGGCCTCTACAAGGTGATGGGGAAGATTGCGGCGACAGGCGTTACGCTACAGGAGATCATCATTTCGAGTCTCTATATCCGGGAAACGATTAAACTTCTTTGCCTCAACCCCAGCCGGTCGAGCTACCGCATCATGCGTCGACTGATTGCGATCAATGCTCTCATGATTCTGATGGATTTGACGAGTGTGTCGTTGGAATATGCAAATCTGTGGTACTTGAAAACGACCCTAATGGCGACGTTCGACAGCATCAAGCTCAAACTGGAGTTTGCCGTCTTGAGAAAGCTCGTCGAGGTCGTGCAGGCACACCGACGGCCAATGGTCGTCGAAAATGCTCTTTGTCCTCTCGAGACCGAGTCATGCATCCCGATGGTGACAGCGCGGTCTTCCATTCCACGTGACCTGCAGTCTGTCAGGCCGAGAGATACCCACTGGCCATAGAACACACGGGCGGGATTGCACTGTTCATACATGTACATACATTCAGCAAGCGGAGTACAAATCACTATCTGACTCTACAGATCGAGTCCCCTGGTCACTGCACGTAGTGACGGGATGTAGGGCGCTCGGATGCAGCTACTCGTCTCCCTCGAGCAACCCGGCATCATCCCCCTCCGTCCACCCGAACTCCCCGTCCGAATCATCCTCATCCTGGCTATCAGCAATCTCGTCGACTTTGCGCTTCCGCTGGCTAGTGGAGGGGACGTCCGCCGGTTCGTCCGCCACCGCACAAGGAGCCGGCGTCTCGTCCAATGCATCCAAGTCGTTCTGTCCACCATCCTGTAAGCACCACCCAAACCAACAAATCAATCACGCAAGGGGGGAAAACACCCACCGATTCAACCCGGAAAGGGACAATATTCTCCTCCGCCCGAACAGCCAACAACCGCCCAGCCCGTTTCGTCACCTCGGCAAACCGCACCGCACGCGGCGCTCCATCCGCGTCTTCTCCGGCTCCCGTCGAAAAATCCCAGTAGAGCACGATCCGCGTGTACACGCTCGCTTCCCAGGCCCCGCCGGCAAGAACAGGACACAGCGTCGCGCGCGGATGGCCGCGGATTTTGGTGTGTGCCTGGTTCACGGCGAGCACGGCCAGACGGCGCGTTGTCGCCAGTCGCACAAGGCTGCTGGCCAGCTCGCTCAGCACGTTCCATTTGCGGTTCGTGAGCCAGTGGATTTGCGCTTTGTCGGTGACTTTTGACTGTGCCAGGCGGGCGCGCAGCTCGGATGGGTTCGGGAAGTAGGGTGGAAATAGTGCCGAGGCGGAGTCGATGACGAGTAGCTTGGTTTCCTCTGGGGGGAAGTCTGGTGGTGGGTGGAGGATGAGAGCTAGGAGATGCGGGAGAGTCGGGGCGCGCAGGTAGACCAGGTTGTTTGCGAGGTCTTCTGGGGTTTGCTTGGATGACGTTTTGTCGGTGGATCTTAGGAGCATCTCCCGCAGTCGTGGTCGGGGCAGGGGAGAGCCCGTATCTGGCGGTGTTAGGAGTGGGGATTATATGTTCGTGTAGGCTGAGTCGTACCAATCCAGACGACCTTTCCTGGTCCTTCTTCTTGCAGTGCATTGCAGGCAAGGCTCAATCTGCGGCTGGTTAGTTGATAGTCTGATACAGACGCGCCGTGCTTACGCGAGAGACGTCTTGCCCACGCCCGGAGGCCCAAAGACTTCCGTCACATGGCCGCGAGGAATGCCTTTCGTCGCAGGGACAGAGTTCGATGCTGTCTCGTCTGTAGAGCCCGGACAGATTGCCTCGTCCAATCGGGGAATCCCCGTCGCGATGGCGCCCGGGGTTGACGCGGTCGACGCGTGCAGAGACTGGGACGCCGGGAAGGAGACCACGCGACCTGCACTGGTTAGCATTTTCATCCACTAGGTACTTGATTGTAAACTCGCGATGTGTTCGGAGGCTCCACTTACGAGGTTCCTGGCTGGAGAGGCCGAGGAAGTCCTGTCGGATCATGATGGGGTTCACTCCCACGGGTCGCGTCAAAATGTTATGGCCGGACGGATGCACTGCGACGCGACCATGTCCTCATTTTGAGGATGGAAATGGGTCAAGAATGAGAGAGGGTAGGGGGACTGGGGAGGATGAATAAATACGGAGTACTTGTAAGGTGAAGTTGCGTTCGGAAAATCGGCGGGTCCAGAAGGCTTATCAGATCGAATTTTCCCTGCCAGATCTAAGCTTATTCTCCTGCACTACCCCATACCAGGTACCTGGTAGTTACTATCAGGATCTTCATGTTCAATTCTAGTATCCCCTTTTATCTCCCAGTGCCCGTCAAATACATCCCTTATGTGAACATTTCCTTCCCCCCAGCCATATACTGGCTGAGTATCCTTCCCGTCGTCATCCTCCTGCTCCAATTCCATCGTCCCAAGGTCCGCCCACGAGGCTGTCGCAAGCTAGGACTCTCCCCAGCGCAATCCAATCTCCGCGATGAATACGACCCCAAATACACCCAGGGTGTGCCCTGCACGCACCGCGACGAACAAGACCGTCCTGCCTGGCGCATCAAAGCGCTCTTCACCTTCCCCATCAAAAGCTGCGCCGAAGTTGAGCTCGACGTCGCCGACGTAGTTGCAACCGGACTCGCGCACGACCGCCAATTCTGCTTCGCCGAGTACATCACCCCGAGTCCGTCCCCGTCCTCGCAGCCGTCACAGCAGCAACAACCCTACTGGACCGCGCGCACCATGCGCGACGGCGAATTCAGCCAGCTCGCCCTCATCCGCCCGGAGATCTGGGTCCCGGATCCCACCGCGGCAGACTACGCGCCGGATCTCGACGAGGTACGTTCTCACGGCGTCCTCATCGTGCACTACCCGCGCGTCCCCCGCAGCACCCTACACGCCCTTCTCCTCCGCTGCGCCGCGTCATTACACCTCCTCCCCGCGGAGCTATCCTTCACAATCCCCCTCCTCCCCCCATCCCCAACCCGCTACCCCTCCACCGCGGTCAAAATATGGAAAGACACCCCGCTGGCCTGGGACTACGGCGAACACCTCCCGCCGTCACTGCGCGCATTCCTCACCGCCACCAGCGGAGGCCGCACCCGCGGCCCCATCACCCTCTTCCGCGCGCACCCCGCGCACCCGCGCGAGATCTTCCGCTGCGCCCCGCGCAAGGAAGAGGTCGGCTTCCAGCCCGTCACGGCCTTCGCGGACGCCTATCCGCTGCATCTGCTCAACCTAGCCAGCGTGCGCGACGTCGCGCGCCGCTGCGTCGGCGATATCCCGCGGCTGAGTGTAAGGCGGTTCCGCGCGAATGTGCTTGTGCAGGGACCGGCGGCGTTTGCGGAGGACGCGTGGAAGCGGATTCGGGTGGTCGGCACGGGTGAGGGAGTCGAGATCTATGCGTCGTGCCGGACGATGCGGTGTAAGTTGCCTAATGTCGATCCGGATACCGGGGTCAGACATCCTGCGGAGCCGGATCGCACGTTGAAGAGTTACCGTCGCATTGATCCGGGAGATTATTCGAATGCGGCGCTGGGGATGCAGCTTGTGCCTGTGTCGAGGGGTAAGTTTCTAGGTACTTTGTGTGGTGGGTGGCATGCTGACCTGGCCTGCTTGTAGAGTTTACGCTGCGCGTGGGAGATGTGGTTGAGGTGCTGGAGACGGGGGAGCATTTTTATATCAAGATGCTTGCGCCGGGGGAGAAGGTTGAGGGGGTGTGACCTGTGTATTATATCTTGTATGCTTCTATGTACTGGTTGGTTGGTTGGTTGTACTTCTGCATAGAGTACGATGGAATGGGTATCTTATTGCCTCACAGAGGATATTAAACTAATATAACTATACAGCCCGCACCTGGGTCTCCTCCTTGTCTGTCTTGAAGGGCGTCGGGGTCTCAGTAGAGTCACCCGCATCACTCCGGGGGAGGCCCAAAAGAGCCGCCTCCTCATCCGGATCTTCCGGTAGCAGCAGGTTGAGAATCAACCCCAGAAACGCCGTCACGGCAAACCCGTTCTCCATGACCAGCTCGACCGCCTGCAGCAGACCCTCCAGGGCGTGGTTGTCGCCGTCATACGTGAAAAAGTATGCGAACCAGTCCGGCACCAGCGTGGCCGCCATACCCACGGCAAACGAGGCGGTCAGGATGAAACGGTTCCGCCGGGTGAACGGAATGTGGGAGACGATGCGCACGCCGGAGATGGCGACGGACGAGAAGAGGAAGGTGGTCATGCCGCCGAGGACGGGCTTGGGGATGGCGATGAGGGCGGCGGCGAACTTGGCGAAGATGCCCATGACGACGAGGAAGAGACAGCAGCAGTAGCCGGCCTTGCGGTTGGCGCACTTGGTCAGCGCGATGACGCCGTTGTTCTGCGCGAACACGGACATCGGCGTGATGGTCGCCAGGCCGGCGATCAGACAGGTGATGCCGTTACCCAGGACACCGCCCTGGATGCGCGAGTCGAAGTTGGGACCCTCGACCTCGACCTGCGAGACGTCGCAGGTGGCGGTGATGTCGCCGATGGACTCCATCATGATGACGATGTAGACGGCGAGGAGCGGGAGGATCAGCGGCGGGTAGAGGTGCAGCGGGAACGTCCGGACCCAGAGGAAGGAGGCGACGGGGGCCTCGTCGATGCCGGAGCGATCAAAGTACCCGCAGGCGGCCGCCACGATGCATCCGACCAGCAGACCGATCACGACGGCGCACGATTTCATGATGGGCGATCCGAACCGCTCGCACAGGATGATGGACACGAATACCAGGAACCCAAGACCGATGAACTCAGCACTGCCCCATGGGAGAGCGTGCGGGGCGTCCGCGCTGGGACACAAGTTGCGCGCCGAGGGATCGTTGCCACAACCTCCTGAGCCGCCGGCCCAGTCCATCATCCCACTCTTGATGAGCGAGACTCCGATGAGAAGCACCGTCGGGCCAGTCACCAAGGGAGGGAAAAGACGCTTGAGAATGCGAGGGCTGAGGAAGGAGAGGCCGATTTCGAGCAAGGAGCAGAGACACGAGGTGGCCAGGAGCGCACCGTAGCCTTTGGGACAGGGCAACCGCGTGTCTCCATCCGTGGGACAGTAGCCTGTCGAGTACATCTGCTCAAAGGTGCCTGTTGCGACTGTGATGGTGGCGAAGGAGGTGCCGACGACAGATATCAGGCCTGTTCCAATATAGTAACGAGTTTTTGTAACGTGCAAGCGCGCCATCTGCAGGGCGGAGAGCAGTCCGGAGGCAATCAATGACGCCGAAACCAGGTACTGGTAGTCTTCTTCACCAAAGTTGACACCACCAGAACCGCCGAGGATGATGGGAGGAGAGATGACTATGTCGTTAGTCGGGACCAACGCTATAGATCGATGGAGGACACACCTCCCGCCAACATGGCCAGAGCATGTTGTAAGCCTAAGAGTAGGGCCAGGAACACCGGGACCTTGTCTTCCAGGCCGAAGAACGGGGCTGTACTCCGGGTTTTGGACAGGAAAGGAATTCGCGGGGTGAAGAGAAAGGCATAGTCGTAGTCTCCGAGTAACCCTTCTCTGTAGAGGATTAGCGATGGCCACGACGGGAGTCAATTCACAAATGATCACCTACCGAGTGGTGAAAGCCTTCTTGATTCGACGAGCCTGGTCTGCCAAGGTTCGCTTGGGACGAAAATCCGGGCCAATTTGATCTGGGCCGTCCATCGTGGTAGTGTCGCAAGTCGCGAGACGAAGTTCAAAGACTGTAAAGCCTCGAACACAATATCTCCTCACGAGGAGGTCAGAGAGCGATTCGGTCACTCGGACAAAGTCGGCGATGGCGACCGGCTGCAAGGGATCTGGGTCTGTGTCCCGATGGACGGTGCAATGGAATGGATCTGGAGATGCGGGGATATGGTCCTCGATCTGGAGGAGGCAGAAGTGATTTATATGAAGAGGACGCCATGTCGGTACCAGCGACGGACGGGTGAAGCGATAATGTGACTGGCGATGGCTATCAGCGATGCGTCAATCAATCGAATAATCGATTATCAGCGAGTCTATCGCCATCTAAGCGGGGATTAGTGTGAACGCGATCCATGGCTGGTCGGATCTTGGCGGCATCCCAGTGGACCCCCTGATAAGAGAGCTTCCTCGTGTCCACGCCCCCCAATTTGCACAAACTCAGCCCAAAGTCTTATCTGTGTCTGCTTTGACGGGCACCGCCGAACTCCTGTATGTAGGCGGGAGAGGCTGATGGCTCAGGGCTGAGTCGCCAAGATATCGAAAATTCGCCGTGAACTGAAGGTTTGAACGAGAGAGCAGAGCATTCAACATGTGCTTTGTCAAACCCTGTCTAAACACGAGCATCAAAAGTCTACGGAGTATCGTTAGAGGAAATAAATGGAGACACATGGAGACAGCCGGTCTTCCAGAAGAAGGACAGTTGCCTTTTTGGGACTAGCTCGAGACAATGTTAGTCATAGAAATCCTCCATTGGCCGAGGGATTCCCTTGACGGGTTATTGTGACTAACAGTTTCTTCTACCAAAATACTGTACAAACTATTAGATGGTCTGCGTTTACCTAGGCAATGGAATAGTTAATTGCAGGTGATTCGAGTCTGTCGTTGTTATTGACATTGATACGAATTGGAGTATGGAGTGATTTATTAGGATAACCACTGGAAGTTATACGATTGTCCGGTTGTGTAGGTATTAGAGATGCAGGTACTTTACTTGGTTATATATCTCTGCATCACGACCAAACTCAAATGTATAGATCCAGACTACTGAAGATAGACCATGTATAATCTCGCGGAGACCCAGTAGTTTAAATCATATACACTCTGTCACAGTCCTTTAACATAGTAATATCAGAAGTGGGCACAACGATTGGACAAGAGTTGAGTAATATAGTAGGCCAACGAGACCATGATCCACTACCGAGCCGGTCACAGAAATGGCCTACTTCACCAAGGACTGGAAATTTATCAGGGGTATGGAAGTATGTACATGGTTGGAAGACAGGCAAACATGATAGGTTTAACGGTGCCATTATACCCCGTTTCAATGAGTACCCATGAACATGGTCTCTCATGAGACCGACACGGAAGTGTCAAGACTCCCATTGCGATCTAAATCGAGGCCCTTGACTTTCGACAGCTAGAAGTAAACAACAAGTACCACCCATTATACAAATTATAGAATGGGAATTGACACTCACAATAAGGTATCTTCCTCTACTCCTTACTAACGACCAATGCGGCCACTGGTATTAGTACACTGTGGAGATGTTGGATAAAGTTGAGGAAGTTAGATTTGCCCACGACCCACACGTCCCGTCGATGATCCAGCCTCAGTCCTTTGGCGTTTCAAGGCAGTGTAGAGGCTGTTGCCAGTGGAAAGGGTCGCAGTGTTCCAATTATTGTTACTGGCCAACAGGAAAGCAATACAAGATAAATATCGACGGCAACACCCGGAACAGCAACCATGGTCTTCCAACTATTGCAGCGTAGCTGAGTATACGTTTCTCATCGATTATGTGGTTTTACCAATATCTCAGTAGAGCAGTACTCCGAATTGTCGGTGACGGCGGAAAGACCATGATTGTGCGTGGTCTTGAGATACAAAAGCGTGATCTTTCCGGTGTTGGCGCCTTAAACATTCTAGGCAGGCTATACCCAGTTTTGTTGTAATACCAACAGCCCATAGCGACAATCAGTTCTAGACTAGAGAGGTTGGGGGTAGGGGGTCATTAGGCCGTTAGTAGATCTCCCAAAGTCACATTCTCGATTTCCTTGAACTGCTGAAATAGTTCCTGTAATACTTAATCTGTATAGTAGACCTTCGGAAATCAATGCTAAGGTTAATATCGCTAGATGGAACTCTGGGAGAGAGTGTGTAGTGACAGAGATAGCGCCGACGCGACTATCGGCAAAAGTGAATCGCTTGTAGAAATTTCGCACCCGCTAGAAGATAAGAATGATCTGGTGTCTCCTTCTAAATCTTAAAGGTGAAAGGCATCTCTATTGATATTTTGTGTGGCGTGATAGGTAATTTAATGTTTAAGAGTATGAATCGCGTGCGCCATGTTAGCCGACCATCCGAGCTATAAAGGAGATATATAGCGACAGGAGGTACAATGAGGCAGAAGCACTGTTGTTGCAAGTCTTGGAGATAAGGAAACAGGTGCCGGAGCCAGAGCATCCCGACACTTTGATCAGCATGAGCCACCTCGCATTAAGATCCCGACACCAAGGACGATGGAAGAAAGCAGAAGAGCTACAGATACAGATGCTAAAGATCTCAGAACGAGTACTCGGCCCGAGAATTCCGACACCCTGACAAGTATAGAAGAAAACCTCACAGCAAGCTACCGGTTCTAGGAAGAGTGGGAGGAACGGGAGAGTCTGTGGACAGAGATATCAGATCTACGCTACAAGATGATAGGTAATCTGACGCGCATCGGCACCTTTGATTCAACTGCTAGGATCAAGAACGATGGCAGGAAGCTGGAAGGGTAGAGTTGGAGGTGATGAAGGCCAGCGAAAAGGCACTGGGACCTAAGAATCTGTTTCCTCTGACGAGCATGGCCAACCTCGCCTACACCTGGAAATCTCTCGGGAGGTGACTGCGTTATGGGTAAGGCAGGTGTTCCGCTTCTCTGGTCATAGCCGATGCTGCAGGACTCGACTCCTTGGACGTTTGATCACTTTCCCACCATGTATATCGACAACCGACCGTGGTGCTGTCCCCTTATTGCCTATATCACCGTATGGCTTCAGATGATGTTGGAGAGGCTTCCCAGTCTGAACACAATTGGGAGACAAGAGGTGGGCTACGTATTGATTCTTGGAGCTAGCTGCCTTGGATGTATCGCTGACGAGCGTCTCAGAATGTCGATTCCTTACTTCTACTCAAAGACGTTTTTAATGCTTCGTCCGTTCACATCTCGACCTGGTCGAAGCGGACTGGGATGATGCTTCCCTAGATGTCATCACCGATATGAACAGCGCTGCAGACTGTCAAGTGCATTGTGATATAGATGAATGCTTCCAGTACTCCTACAAGTCGAAAACGTGCCACTCGTGACGAATTGCCCAATGAGGGAACCACCGACCAGTATAAATCTCCGGCTGGAAACTGAAAGAATTATATACAATCGTGCAGCAAGGATTTTATGACAATATAGACTGGACGATCCCATGATAGAGCGTACATTATTTCTATCGGACGGGGTCTCAGAGATTCACACCAGCGAGTTTATGTTCCCTGGGCTGTCAATAAGCGTATCTTGCTGCATTCGTTCTGGTCATGACCGAAGCAGATGGGCAAATTTTGACTGCAAGTGCGTCTCTAGCATGCGCTTATGTCCGTCGGACACCTGCTTTCCTTGGTTATTCTGGACCAATCGATTAATACACTCGTCTAGGCTGATCTCTTCCTCGTCATCGGTCGGCTCTTCTTTCGCAGCCGCAGCCGCAGCCCAGAGACTGTCCAGTTCATCCGACCAGCCTAGCAGATCGGCTAACTTTTCCAACTCATCATCACACGATCCAAGGATTTGAATATCCTCCGGTCGTGTACCAAAGTCCCCCGCGCTCTCCATGTTGATGAGGATCCGTGGAACTCCCTCCCTCGCCAACCGCGGTAGCCGCGAGCACGGGGCAACCTTCAAGCTTGTGCCCATAACAATCACCAGATCCGCCTCGGCTACCAATTTCTCTTTTTCATCAAATGCAGCGGGAAGCGACTGGCCGAAGAAGACTACATCCGGCTTCACCGCTCCCTTGCACCTCGCCTCAAGACAGTACGGTACTTCTTTCTTGGCGATTGCCTTCTTCATCAGCTCGTCCGGGTACGGCGTGTTGCATTTGTGACAACGCTGCGTCTTCCAGTTCCCATGCACCGCAAGCACCTTGTCTGCGGGGACGAAGGCACTTTCTTCGAGACCGTCGGTGTTCTGGGTAAACAGGAAATGGAGCAGGCCTTTCCTCGCGAGCAGACCGAGAAACGCGTGCGATTTGGTCGGTTTGAGGCAGCGGGGATGGCGAGCCTTTGCGATGGCGTAGAATGGCTCCGGAGTATGGGTGAAATAGCTGATATGGAAAATCGCCTCGGGAAAGGGCAGCTTGAGGGGTGCCAGTTTCGCGTAGAGACCACTGGTGGGGGACCGGAAGTCGGGGATTCCGGCGGCGGTGGAGATGCCCGCGCCTGTCAGGATGGCGATTCGTTTCGCCTTGGCAAGGTGTTGGGCGGCTATCTCGATTTCAGACGACGTACTGGTCATATTGTGATATGGGTGCTGTCGAAGAGGATCTGGTCGAGATAGGACGTTGCCATGAGCATGTGTTCTGGGAGAGAGGCTTGTCATGTGATGTCAGCATGTACACGTCGGAAGATCAGGCTTGTCTCGACGACTTGCATCAGAAGAACAACTGTGTATTGTTGCTGACCTAAAGCATTCCTCTGGATGGGTCCGATGGTTGACCTGTACTTCTCAAATTGGTCTCTTTGTTTTATACCCGCGCTACAGTCAGTGACCCCGGAATGAATATCTTGCAAGGACAAGCATCCGCAATGAAGTGTGCCAATCCGAGACGTCCCATTGGTCAAGCTCAGTATAGTCGACCCTATGCGGAAAAGGGTGGCGAAGGCAGGACATGGAGAGACTGGCCCAATGGGAAACAATAGCTTAGGTTAGTCTGAGTCAACACGGCGTGAAAGAATAATAGGAAAGCAAGAGGCGGGCGAGGAGACTATCTACATACAGTAGACCACGCACCACGATGCCAAGCGGCAATGATGCGCTTTCCCCGATTAGGCAAGCTATACCGGATGCAGTAACTAGCTGTCACCGTAGAATACGGAGTAATACTCCGGAGAGACCAAGACCCGCTGAGGTATACCATATAGCCGTCGTGCATGGCGTGTTTCATATAGCCGTCTTGCCAAATAACCGCTTACGCCCTACAAATTCCCATTTCGTTATGATCCCACCTCTTTTTCTGTTTCAACATCAGAAATCACCAATACACAATGAGTCTTAACATGACGACATCTCGTGCTTGGATGGCCTTCCGCATGGGTATGTAGTCTCATCGGCATGCCGACCGACCTACTCCGTACTCCGCTTAGACTCCACTCCCGCACCGGGAACTAGGCTCCTCCAGATAAGTCCAACTAACAGAGACAGTATCTGGACCGCGACGTCTGTCGCCTTCTCAGATAGGCCTAGCTCACCCTGGCAAGACGCTGATGGTTGCAAACCAGATCCGGTATGACGACATCAAAATGCGATGATGACAATTGACTGACCACCGTAGCCCGCAGAGTCAATCAACCAAACCCGTCCGACTCCAGGTCCAGACGGTGGAGCAAGGCCAGCAGCATCTGGCCCGGCAGCGTCTGCGCCGGCCGGTCTCTCCCCATCTCGCCATCTACCGATGGGAAATGAACATGATCAGCTCCGCAATGGAGCGCAACACGGGGATCATGTTGAGCGGCGCGCTGTACCTGTTCGCCACGGCGTATCTGGTTTCTCCGATGATGGGATGGGACTTGTCGTCGGCCAGTCTAGTGACGGCGTTTGGGGCGCTGCCGTGGGCCGTCAAGGCCGCGGTCAAGTTTGCGGCCGCGTGGCCGTTCACCTTTCACTTTTTCAATGGCGTACGGTTTACGGTTGCGGCGACGGCACGGACGCTGAACAACCGGGAGCAGATGGCGAAGATTGCGTGGGCGATGATGGGGTGTTCGGTGGTGTCGGCGGCCGGGCTGGCGTGGTTTGTATAGAAGACATTAAGTGGCTGACAGGGTAGCCTGAGGCACCTCGGCGGATCACATGTCGGTGGATTATATGATCAGATGCAATTGTTGGGATGCAACACAGTCGTGATAGCTGGAAGTGGGATGCGTTAGGCATCGGTTAGATGGAGGAGGATGACAAGAGGAGATGATGTTGATGTCACCCACGAAAAGAAATCGGCCGGAGTGGCGACTAGTTAGATGTTGATCAATTTGAGCATAGGGCTGGAGTCGATCGGACAAAGGACTGATCGGGATATGGATATGCATGATATACATTGTGATATAATGAAGTACAAATCCTTTCTGTTCCTAGAGAGACTGATGTAATTAAAATGATCTTCTACATTGTTCGATGTGCATGCACTGTATGTAGGTACATAACATACTCCAGGGAATGCATACCGCCAGCCAATACTTGCGGAGAAGAAAGCCGCAGCTGAGTCATCCCGCCACGAGAAATAAGGCTGACCAATGAGACACGGCAGAAATCTGACCGCCCGCGAAAACGTTGGGGATTCAACAGATAGCCAGGACGGACGCTGATTGGCGGAGAGACATGACCAACAATTGATGCTTCCGTTTGGGGAATTCAGACAGTCGACTAAGGCAAGGCACAAGAGAGCACAAATCCTCTGCCTCTCATCTCTGTTGGTACCTCGGAATCAGATGATTTAGTCGGCCCTCTGTTATCGGACCACCCGCCAACCTGCCCTTCCCTTACCGGATCTCCCCCCAACCAGTGGATCCTGGGGTGAGAAAGAGTTGAATAATCCTCATTCTTCTTCTTCTTTCTTGCCTTCCTCCTCTTTCTCTCTCTGTGTCCCTCGTCCCTTTTCTGCCGTCGTTTCCCTCTTGCTGTTTGTGTCTGTGTGATCTTCATAAGCCCTCCCCACCCGTCTGGGTTTTCTTCCGTTTCTTCTTCCCATTCTTCCGGATATACTCGCCCCTCGCTTCTCCCACTCCTCCTACTCCTACTCCTTTCTCAACGACAATCTCTGGCATTGAGTCGAGTCCATCGAGAAGGGACCGTCATCATCATGTCTGCAAAGCCGGCAGACGCCTCGCGGCCTCAGAAGGTCCATATCGCTGATACCGCCATCACCCGTCAGAACTGGTATAAGCATGTCAACTGGTTGAACGTCACCCTCATCATCGGCGTCCCCGTGTACGGCTGCATCCAGGCCCTCTGGGTTCCTCTGCAGCTCAAGACCGCCATCTGGGCCGTCATCTACTACTTCTTCACCGGTCTCGGCATCACAGCAGGTGAGCGTCATCTTTCCCCTCGCCCCCGGATCAAGACTAACCACTGTTGCCACAGGATACCATCGTCTCTGGGCGCACTGTGCCTACTCCGCTCGTCTTCCCCTGCGTATCTGGCTCGCCGCGGTGGGCGGTGGTGCCGTCGAAGGTTCCATTCGTTGGTGGGCTCGTGACCACCGGGCTCACCACCGCTACACGGATACCGAGAAGGACCCGTACTCCGTCCGCAAGGGCCTCCTCTACTCCCATCTCGGCTGGATGGTCATGAAGCAGAACCCCAAGCGCATCGGCCGCACCGATATCTCCGATCTGAACGAGGACCCCGTCGTCGTGTGGCAACACCGCAACTACCTCAAGGTCGTCATCTTCATGGGCATGGTTGTGCCTATGCTGGTGGCCGGTCTCGGTTGGGGTGACTGGTGGGGTGGTTTCGTCTATGCCGGTATCCTGCGCATCTTCTTCGTCCAGCAGGCTACCTTCTGTGTCAACTCTCTGGCCCACTGGCTCGGTGACCAGCCCTTCGATGACCGCAACTCTCCCCGTGACCATGTTATTACCGCCCTGGTCACCCTTGGCGAGGGATACCACAACTTCCACCACGAGTTCCCCTCTGACTACCGCAACGCCATCGAGTGGCACCAGTACGACCCCACCAAGTGGTCCATCTGGATCTGGAAGCAGCTAGGATTGGCCTATGACCTGAAGCAGTTCCGTGCCAACGAGATCGAGAAGGGCCGTGTTCAGCAGCTCCAGAAGAAGCTGGATCAGAAGCGTGCCAAGCTCGACTGGGGGGTTCCCCTCGACCAGCTGCCTGTCATGGAATGGGACGACTATGTCGAGCAGGCCAAGAACGGTCGTGGCCTCGTGGCCATCGCCGGTGTGGTGCACGACGTGACCGACTTCATCAAGGACCACCCCGGTGGCAAGGCCATGATCAGCTCGGGTATTGGCAAGGATGCCACCGCCATGTTCAACGGTGGGGTGTACTACCACTCCAACGCGGCTCACAACCTGCTGTCCACCATGCGGGTGGGTGTGATCCGTGGTGGATGTGAGGTGGAGATCTGGAAGCGGGCCCAGAAGGAGAGCAGCGAGTATGTTCGCGATGCTCAGGGTCAGCGCGTCATTCGTGCGGGTGAACAGGTTACCAAGATCCCGACGCCCATCCCCACGGCTGATGCTGCATAAACGTGACGATGTCTTTCTTTTCCTTTTGTGTTCATGCCTTTAGGCCCCTCTGATGTACGACTCGCTTGTGATTGCATCCCTCGTCGCATCTCCCTGTTTCTATTAGCACTATGGGCGTTTCCCACGTTGTCTTTATCACTTCTAATGGTGGAGTTTCGGGCGTTGGTTGAGAATTTTCCGATGGCGATAAATTGTTCCTTGCTGATATTATCAAAAAGTGAAGGGAGATAGTGACGCCATGCACGGTAGTTGACGAAATTCAGATGATATCCAGACTGCACATTCTTTGAGTCAATCGTGGAGGAAATTCCTGAAGTAGCCGAAATAGGGAGTAGGGAGTTGATTTAGCGTTGAGCCGCAGCCACCTGACCCGCCGATCTATGTATCTACGGAGTAGGTAGGAATTTCTATCGTTCAAAAATCTATGGAGACACTTTGCTTTCTCTTTTTTGCCATTGCCCGCTTTATGAGGGTGAGCCATATAATTCAGGCAATCTGCTCTCCTTGCTTGCTAGACTAGGATCGTATGGCATGTACTCCGTGGGTTGTCGACTCTTTTTCGATGTGGCGGTGGTCACGTGGTTACTTAAGTAATAATGGTCTTCCCAGAAAATCAATGCTCCGTACTATCGGACCTTCCAGCTTATGCATTTGTTTGACTGCTGAACAGCTTAGTGAAGTCTGATGAAGATATAATGCCATTTTCAGTGACCGCAATCTGGACAATAATCTTGTTGGATTGATATCTTCTCTTCTGAGTGCTACTAGCGTCCCTGATTTACTCTGGGGCAACTATCTACTGACTGTCTACGGGATCCCCACTATTGTTGACGTTAGTGATGTCCCCTAGATATATTATTGCTTGAGCGACGTCTGGTCCTCTGCTGGGGTGTTTCCTTTGTTGTACCTGATGCATTTCTCCAGACTGGCCTCTCTACTCTCTCCTATACGGGCTTCCTCTCATGTACACAAAGTCCAAAATGCCTATGCCCGAACGAGACCCCAGGTTTAGCGACTGCTACATATCTGCATATTAACAACGAGCTTATAATATCACTGCATAGGAAGTCCGACATGCTTTGGGACTTTCCTGACCTTGAGATTAATACTAACAGTGCAGATAGTATGTCGGCAGCCGACACTCGACTTCCCCCTACACGTCTCGGGCGTGGCCAAGGGCGCTTCCCTCCAGACCTTTCTGGTGTACGAGTCCCAAGCGCCGTCCGGTATTGCGAAGCTATAATTCTTCTGCTTTTGTCGAGATTGCGAAAGGCCCCGTGAGCCCTATTGGATGGCAATCCTAACCTACTTGCTGGAATACGTCGATGAAACTGATATCTTCCAAGAGAATTGGTCGAGGAAGGGCCATAGACAATTCTATAGGGCTATGAAACAAGGGGACGCGAAAATGTATATAGATTTGGACATGCTTCGTGATAGTTGTGGTAAAAGCAGTGTATGAAGATTCAAGCGAGCCTTTTCTTCTTGTTGGCTTCTATTGCCTAGAGTCCAGTAGAGATAAGGCTTCTCCTATGGAAATGAGACTGAGGTCAATTGCTGGCAATGCCACGGAACCGGTCGCAGGGATCTTTATAAGACATGTGATAATTGTGGAGGGTCACAACGTAACCCAGCTTATCCAGATCTCACCTGCGGAGAATGTAACGGAAGAGGACAAGTCAAAGCAAGGTAGTTTGCGACTGTTGTTTTCGAAGCTGGCTCAGGCTTGGTAGATCGGTTATGAAGTATGCTTGAACTGTTCAATCTCAGTAAGATCATCAATCGGGCCTAGTCATGGTTCTCCTCTTTTCTTCTTCTTCTCTTTCTTTAGGCCGGGACTCCATTTGGGTTAGGAATTCTTCCCAAAACCAAGGTTTCACTTTCCTTTGCAACCATTCCATATCTTCTGGATGCTCCTTCATATATTCTAGGTCCTTGTCCATAATTTTTTTGGGTTTTTCGAAGCCGCTTTCGGACTTTCTCTCGAACAGGAGGCGGTGGTCTGGGCTCGTACGGCCGGGGGGTAAACGGGGTGGCCTTCAGCTCGTCTTGGACTTCCTTAGATTGGAGGAGCTGGGGCAGAGAGTTGCTGCGATAAGTCGTCAGTATCCGCTATAACCGTACAGCTCCAGTCACAAGTCAGGATAACATACAAGGTTTCGCCCGTCCAGTCGTAGCATAAAACTGGAACATCATCGTCGTTGGTAGAAGTCCCATAATCGATAAGAAAGAAGCAGCGTCGATTGTTGTAACCGAAATTATCGCCATACGTGTACCATCGATGAACATCCTCATCAAATTCACAATTCCAAACGTACTGGCAGACTCGGTTGAACATTGTCATTATCCTGTTCGTGTATGGACTGCCTTGCCAGATGTCATCACATGGTACTAGGTGTGTCAAAGTTTGGACCAGTATTCGGACTGGAGAGGATTGCAGTGGGGGTTGTTCGAGAGCTTGGTCACTGCTTGAGGCGGTATCCATGGTGCTCAGTGGCCTTTGAATACAGCCAGAAGAGATGCTTAAGATGGGTTGAAGCGACGGGGATCCGGCGCTTAAAGAACTACTACTCCAAGTATAAGCGGGGTTTATCGATAAGATGTCACACCGCCTCAGAGCGGCAAAAAGCCATTTCGTCCCTTGGATATACAGATCGAGGCAAGTATTGGCAGGTATTTGGCTTCTTTGGTGGATGACAGTGGTACAAATCGTCTCTCTGCTGCATTCGAGGTGGTTCTGGAAACGTTGGTTGCTCGCTCTAGATCACGGCGTGTACCCGTTGGTACCTGGATGTTTGATGAGTCCACCCACCTGTTGTAGATGCCGGAGTTGGCCAGCCCAAGCTCCGAAATAGTCAAAAATTAAAATTTCATTAGATCGAACGAAACCCTTTAGATGGGCAACATGCCTAACATGAGTAGTCCAAGTGTACTCCGCAGTCGAACTGTATAGTTGATGGAGCAGCTAGACCCAGACCCGTTGCGGGGGGCAGGTGACTAAGCCAGCCTCGGCCAGCTCATCATCACCTGCTGCTGCTGCTCCATCTCCCTCTACTTGTCCACTCTCCAACTACCTTCACAACTGCTTCATACTCCCCAATCTCTCTCGCGAATCGATCCTCCCTTTTACTTACCTCTCCAAATTCACCATCCTTTCCCTCCGCTTCCTCCTCCTACACGCCCTCATTTTCCTCGTGGGCGTCGTCCTCATCACCGTGGCTCCTCCGCTCCGCTTCTCCTCCTCCACCTTCAGACTCTCTTCGGTCTTGGGCCATCTGCGAGGCTCCCGACTGCCGGTCAACCCCCTTTCCCCGGTCTTGACTGACCTCCGCAAGTCTCTCACCACTGCCAGCATGGCCCCCCAACACCTCCGTCGCCCCCCGCAGGCCCCGCCCGTCTTCACGGCAACCGCCCAGTCGATCGTCGACGACGCCAAGCGCCTGATCGAGACCTCCCGCAAAGTCCAGGATGATGTCGTTGCCTCCGTGAAGCCTGACACGGCCTCATTCGCCTCTGTCCTCAAGCCCCTTGCGCAGGATGAGAACGTCATGGCTCTCGAATCCCACATCCTGGGCTTCTACCAGGCGGTGTCGACCGAACAGCAGCTGCGCGATGCCTCCTCCAAAGCTGAAGAGCTGATGGACGAGTTCTTCATTGAGTCTGCCATGCGCGAGGATGTCTTCAAGCTCGTCGACGCCGTGCTGTCCAAGAACGAGTCCCTCGATCCCGAGTCCCGTCGGCTCCTCGAGAAGGAGCACAAGGACTTCATCCGCAACGGCCTCGGTCTCCCCGCGGGACCCCAGCGGGACCGCTTCAAGGAGATCAAGAAGCGGCTCAGTCAGATCAGCATTGAGTTCCAGAAGAACCTGAACGAGGAGAACGGCGGCCTGTGGTTCACCCCGGCCGAGCTGGAGGGCGTGCCGGAGGACGTCCTGTCCGGCCTCAAGAAGGGCGAGGGCGAGAATGAGGGTAAGCTCTGGCTCACCTTCAAGTACCCGGACCTTTTCCCCACGATGAAGTACGCCAAGAACCCCGAGACGCGCAAGAAGGTCATGATCGAGAACGAGAACAAGTGCAACCAGAATGTGCCACTCTTCCGCGAGGCCATCATCCTCCGCGACGAGGCCGCCCGTCTGCTCGGATACCCGAACCACGCGGCCTTCCGCATCGAGGACAAGATGGCCAAGACGCCGGAAACTGTCGACACCTTCCTGGGAGACCTGCGCTCGCGCCTCACGGCCGGCGGCCAGAAGGAGATCCAGAGCCTGCTGCAGCTGAAGAAGGCCGACCTCGAGGCGCGGGGTGAGAGCTTCGACGGCCACTACTACCTCTGGGACCACCGGTTCTACGATCGTCTTATGCTCGAGAAGGACTACTCGCTGGACCAGCAACAGATCGCCGAGTACTTCCCGCTGCAGACGACCATCGAGGGCATGCTGAAGATCTTCGAGGAGCTGTTTGGTCTCGTTTTCGTGGAGATCACGGGTGACGACCGGGCGCAGGTGGCACCCACCGGCAAGGGTAGCGACATCGTCTGGCACGAGGACGTGCAGATCTTCAGCGTGTGGGACGACGCCGCCGAGGGCAACGGCTTTGTCGGATATCTCTACCTGGATCTATTCCCGCGCCCCGGCAAGTACGGCCATGCGGCTAACTTCAACCTCCAGCCGGGCTTCATCGATGCCAATGGCCAGCGCCGCTACCCTGCCACGGCCCTGGTGTGCAACTTCACTAAGCCGACGCCCAAGAAGCCGAGTCTGCTGAAGCACGACGAGGTGGTGACGTTGTTCCACGAGCTGGGCCACGGCATCCACGACCTCGTCTCCAAGACGATCTACTCGCGGTTCCACGGCACCAACACGGTGCGCGACTTTGTCGAGGCGCCCAGCCAGATGCTGGAGAACTGGTGCTGGACGCCGTCGCAGCTCAAGGCGCTGAGCCACCACTACGCCAGCCTGTCGCCCGAGTACCGGGCCGCGTGGCAAGAGCAGGCAGGCGCCGACAAGCCGGTGCCGGACGCGCAAATCCCCGACGAAATCATTGCCAACCTCATCCGCACCAAACACGTCAACGACGCGCTGTTCAACCTGCGCCAGCTGCACTTTGGTATCTTCGACATGACCGTACACGAGCCTGCCAGCCATGCCGAGATCGAGAAGTTGCCCATCTCGGCCACGTACAACCAGCTGCGCAAGCAGATCACGCAGATGGAGGGGCCTGAGAGCACTGGCCTGGGAGATGAATGGGGACACGGCGAGGCCACCTTTGGCCATTTGATTGGTGGATATGACGCGGGTTACTATGGGTATCTGAGGTAGGACACGACCTTCCTGCCTGAGCTCTATGATCATCACTAACAAATTGCAGCTCGCAAGTGTATTCGACCGATATGTTCTACACGGTGTTCAAGGCGGACCCGATGAACGGCAAGGAGGGCCGTCGGTATCGGTACCAGGTGCTGGAAAAGGGCGGCAGCCAGGACGAGATGACGACGCTGACGGAGTTCCTGGGCCGGCCACCCAAGACCGATGCATTCTACAAGGACATGGGTCTGGCCTAGAGGTAGTATATAGCAGTAAATCGATATAGGCAGTCAATAAAAGAACAAGCATGACCTTATCGATAAGCGACTGATTCTGCCACCGACTTCACCGCAACCGCCTAGCTACAGTACCTTCTCTAGCCAATCCCACCTTCAACCTCTACTCAACTCGATCAGACATATTTGCAACCGGCCAAAGGACAAAATGGACCGTCTCCCCGTGCGCACCCACCACTGCCGCTTCTGCAACCACCTCCTCCTAGCCACAACCCGCGACCTAGCCGCTCTACCGCGCCGAAAAGCTCCCGCGCAAGACGCCGCGATCATCCTGCCCCTCCCGACAAAAGACACACAAGAGACGGAGACCGAATCCGACCGACCGGCAAACAACACAAAAGAGGCCGAGGCCGCGCCCGAGACCGGGACAACACACGAGGAAGCGGGAGGGGAAGGAGAAGAGGCAACCGCCGCAACACAGCCGCAGCTCCAACCTCACTACACGATTCTCCTGTCGACGACGATCCCGGAGCGCAAGCCGACACTGATCCGGCGCGAGGACGGATTCGAGAAGAGATTGCTTCTGCGGTGTGGACGGTGTCGCGTGGTGGTGGGGTACTTTCTGGACCCGGTGCATTTCGCGGATGCGGACGCCGGTGCGGGTGCTGGTCGCGAGGAGGGAGCGCGGGTGGTGTATGTGCTTCCTGGGGCGGTGATGGAGACGGGGGTGATGGGGGAGGAGGACAAGATGAAGGCGATGGATGGGGCGTGGAGTGGATGGGTTCGCGATTCAATCTAGGTCTACGGAGTACTCGCTGGGCGGTTGGTTCTACGATCATGTCGCGCATTACATGAATGGCAAAAAAAGATATACATATTAACTACCTAAGCTAGGCTCACGCTCGTCGAGATCGTAGAACATCAGGGTATCGTAATCATCAGTTGGCCAGGATGGTGCGGACGAGGTCTATGTCGTTAGTCGGATGTGTATGGGACATGGGAAGGGAGTGACGAGTGACATACCGGTGTAGTTGATCTCGCCGGAGCTGGTATCAACCGCCTTGAGCAGCTCATCGACCTCCTCGTCCGACATCTTCTCGCCCAGGTTCGTCAGAACTGCGACCATCAGCATCTATCCGTACACATCACTCTTAAGACCGGGAAAAAAGCAAACGCACTGTAACGAAGCTGTCCCACCCCAATAAACCCAGTCATGTCCTTGTCAAACACCTGGAATCCGCGACAATATTCCTCGGGTTCGCCCGGTTCGCGGAACCCGCCCGGACGGTTGAGGACCTTCAGGAATGACTCGAAATCGACTGCCAGCGTTAGACGGGCTGAGGCGAGGGAAAGACAGTACACGTACAGTCTCCGCCGATGTTCTTCTCCAGATCGGAAATCTCGGCGAGGGTGGGATTCTGACCGCAGGCGCGGAGGAGGTCGCCGAGCGATTCGAGGGCGACCTTGCCGGTGCCGCGCTTGTCGAAGAGGGAGAAGGCTTCCTTGTAGTTGGTCGAGGCCTGGTCATGGTTAGAGTCGGGCGAGCGAGGCATTTTGCGAGTGGGTTTGGGAGGAGTGGAAGTGAAGATATGCGGTCTAGAGACAGATGGAAGATGGAGAGATGGAGAGACGGCGAAGTGGTGAGGAGAGCCAGGGATGAACCAAAGACAAGGGATTGGAGAACCGCGGAATGCCGTCGCCTCGATAGACTTCCGCCAACCACTTCTCCTCTCGCTCTCGGCGTTTATCG
The DNA here is from genome assembly GCA_002927005.1 of Aspergillus pseudoterreus. Taxonomy (NCBI): domain Eukaryota; kingdom Fungi; phylum Ascomycota; class Eurotiomycetes; order Eurotiales; family Aspergillaceae; genus Aspergillus; species Aspergillus pseudoterreus. Next base: position 140,441 of record PIJX01000062.1, read on the forward strand.
TAATCTTCTCTTCTCGCCCTTCTGGATCTTCCCCTCCTGACACTCTGAATAACATGACAGGCCACGTACCATGATGACGGGAAAGATGGAATTGGACGGAGAGGGAGGACGTAGTTGCTGATCGATTGATCGATTGATCGATTGATTGACTGGATGGAGTGGTCAAAGTGGGATTGACTTGGAATTGCGGGCGCAAGAATGCAATGACTGAAGGGCAGAGAGATGAAATGAGGATGGAGTGAGGTTGTTGTCCGCCCAGATAAGAAACGATCGTGGTCAATGTGCCCGTTGTTGGGGTAACCACCGTCCCCGTCCGGAGTGCTTCCGTCAGGTACCTGCGATGTACTGTACATAGTGTACGGAGTACCTGAGTACTAGAAATATATCTCCCACAACACCGTACGAATGCTATCAGTACATTATATAGACTAGACACCATACATCGTAATATATCCACAAAAACTATATATCAGAGAAAGTACATCGGTCAACAAAAGTCACCGCCCTCGTAACTTGTCGATGCAACTCCCTAGCAGATTCGCCGCCTCGGCCAACAACTCCCATCGCGTGTTGACGAACCCATCCCGCAGGATCATCAACAGACCCAGACACTGATTCCGGCCTTTCATCGTCTCCAAGTCATTGGGCGATCGGGCGGCCCCCATCCGCCGGAGATACTGTTCCATATCGCGTCGCTGTTCCGCCACCGTCTCCAGCGCCGCCGGCGTGCGAATCGGGCCCTCCAACGCAAACCCGTAGCACCAGACCACCAGCGCGGCAACGTAGATAACCCACGGTCGGTTGAGCAGGTAGTCGTCGCGACCCGAATACAGCTCACCCGCGTCTGTCACCGCTGACTCGTGATTCAGCAGACACTCCGACAGGAACTGCAGCGCGTAGAACGTCGCGTCCCGCGCCGACGCCTTCGTCGCCCATCGTTCCGTCATCTTCTCGCGCGCCGCGTTGTAGTCGCGCGGAGTGATCGACCGTCCCATCAGTCGGCCGGCTCCCGCAAAGATCTGACAGTCCACCACGTCCACATGCGAGGCCATATGGGCCAGTCCGTGCAGCACATCGCGGGACTCGAACACGTTGTCGTCATCCAAAAAATGTCGCACCGGATAGCCATTCGGGAACGGCGGACTGGCACTGCCGGACTGACCGCTTCCCAGGGCCTCGTCAAAGTCCCGCCGCCAGTTGTCAAATGCTCGGAGGAGAGCCGACCGCCACTTGTCTCGGCCGCCGAGTGTCTGCGGGACGCCCAGCGAGCTCACCTGCAGGTCACGCTGGTTCATGTGCCAGCTGACGCTCAGCAGGCCCGCCATGAGGATGGTGCGGCCGAACGCGTTGGTGCGTACGCGCTGTCCGTTCAGCGTGCGTTTGAGCCCGTCCAGGAACATCACCGGCTTCACCCCATTCGCGTGTAGACTGGACTGGACCCGAGCCACCTCCGACGCGCTGGTCGCTGACCAGAGTGCCTCATCGCACGGCAACGGCAATCGCAGCTCGTGGGCCACCATCTTGGCCGAGTGTCCGAACATCGTCGCATGCGTGGAATCCAGCACAAAGGCCGCAAAGGCCACTCGTCGCGTCGCCTCCGCCTTAATCCAGTGCGTCCACGACTCATCGGCCGCGAAGTCGGGTGTAGATACGGACCCAGAAGCGGACCGAACGGGCCGGTCATCGCGCATGCTGGCCGGCGAATCAAAAGCGGACCGACCGATGAGGGAGCTCCCGCGTCGCATCAGGGTCAGCGTGGTGTCGTGGTGGATATGGGCGCGCTCATGCATGGCACGCGTGGAGTACATCTTCTCGTACACCTCCAGCAGCAGCAGGGCTTGGAAGACCCAGAGCTTGGCGGGCGGCCGGAAGTCCGCGTCCATGAAGATCTCCCACCGTAGATGCCAGATGATGAAATTGGCCAGCTCCGATGCGGCCTCTGTGATTTCCGCTCCATGGATGCGGTCTAGGGTTGCGGCCCCGATGGCAATCACGGCTAAGAGGAGGAGATTGGGAGCCTGGTCGGCGACGAACGTCGGCCGATGGAGGATGGGAAGCTGTGCGTGAAAGTGGTACCAGTACGACCCGACGTACGTCTGCATCATGCGCAGGCTTAGCACGTGGTTGTCATCGTCGATGTCCCCTTCCATCAATGCATCTTTCCGCTTCGCCACGGCTGAATAGGCCGCTTCGTTAAATCGCGTCGCCATCAGATGAATGAGTTCCTGTCGCTTTTCCTCCGACAAAATTGCGCGGGGGGAGCCGGGGTCCAGGATACTGGTCACACTCATGGGGTGATTCGGAAGCACGCCGCTGTAGAAAGCACCATACGCGGCGTCCCCCATAAAAAACTGATTTTGTAGTTGCCCGGGATCCAGGTAGTTCGGGACCATGCTGGTGGCAGACGGGTAGCCGACGGAAGCGGTCGTTCCCGGCATCGGCTCATTGAAGAGCCATGCTGTGAAATCTTCGGCCATCGCAAAGGGGGATCGGTTGTAGGTGTCACTGCCGAAAACCGGGTATACGGAATTGGCCAGCGAGTTGAATCCGGGGTCGCCAACTCCAGACCCCGCAGCCATCATCCCGGACAAGGTATCGAGAGCATCAAGATTCGCGGCCTGGTCCAGGGAAGTCGGCACCGTTGATGTCGCCGTAGCGAGCGGAAGATTCGAATATGAGCTCACGGGGATTTGTAGGCCCGCTTGAGTCCCGTATGGTGTCGTGCTGGCTAGGGACGATGCGTTGATCTCGCCTGAAATTGAAAACGCTCTCCCATCATCTTGGGATCGGGTCGAAGCCACTTCGGAAACGGAGTGACGTGACTGGGGTTTGTGGCCCAGGTCACTGGAGGCGACTGAGCCATTTGCTGAACGGCGGTCATTGAACGGAGCAAAGGACGCATCTGGAATTCCGGGCGGACTGAAGGTCGTGGACTGGCCCGGGGGAGAGCTTTTGCTATGATTGCTCGGAGGGGATTGGGAGAATGGCACGCCGGAGACAGGTTGCGGGACCATGGGCTGGTAGCTAAGGGGATGGTTTAGTGTAACAGAGGTTGGAGACGTCACGGTAGCCGTAGTCGGGGGATGGCCTATTGGCGAGACACTCTGCGGGATCTGGGGTTTCGTTGTCGTCGATGCTGCATGTGCGAACTGGTCGCGCTTCTGCAGTTGCGAACCCTGGGTGGTGTGTCGCTCGCGGTGACGAATACAGAGGTCTTGTCGCACGAAGGAGCGATAACAATCAGGGAAGTCACACCGGTAGATTTGCTTTGGGGTGTCTGAGAAAACCGAGCAAGACCAGAGTCAGTAACTCAGACGGGAGCCACGGGACGGACAGACATACGGTTCAATTGATGGCGGTACAGATGTTCGGCGCGCGAATAGCTCTTTCCGCAGCCCTCAAAGGTGCATTCGAACTTGCGATCGGGCTGGACCTTGCGGGAGCGCTTTCGCTTGCGCGATCCACCGTTCATTGTGGACTGGAGGGGGTCGTGGTCCATGGTGATTTCTAGGTCTTGAGTGACAAAGCCGGACTTTGGAGCTTGGCCCAGCTCCGTGACTGCACTGACCGCGGAGGTCATTGGTGAGGTGATCGGGGATGCCTCGAGAACTTCCAGTTACTCTCCTGAATTGTGTTATTCTTTCCCACGGATACTAGCCAACACCCAGCGGACGAGCAACGACCTGGGGGTTATCGCATGTGGGCATCAGACTGTGGAGATGCGGGATGTGGTTCCGCGGGGAGGTCAGGCCGCTGACTGTAGATGACTCAAAGGGTGAAAAGGAGAGCAAGGAAGCAATCCATGGGCAAATAGACAGTCTCGAGAAGTTGGCTGGTGGCGAGAAGGTTCAGGAGGGAGTCAGAGCGTCGGTGGAGGAGACCCGGAGGAACCCCGTGGGGAAGGACGTGGAGGAAGTTCCCTGTGGACGGGCTGGAACCGGAGGGGATCTGTTCGGGAGTCTGGATATTGTCTCGTCGCGGAAGAGACTCAGAGAACCGAGCGACTATGAGATCTGTGAAGGAGAGGAGCGTGAAGAAGAAGGATAGATGGGTATGGCTGATGGGCTGATCGAAGAGGTTGACCAGAAGCGGGAGGGGACCGAACACCCGTGTAGAATTCTTCCGTTCTCTCCACAGCGAAGCGAAGTCACGGCATGGGGGGGAGGCGGATTAAATAGAGTGATGGGAGGGCGTCTGCGAAGAGGGAGCGAGAGAGTAGGTAGAGAGTAGAGAGGAGAAGAGAAGAGAAGAGGAAAAGAGGAAGAGCGTGAGAGAATGAAGATGAAGATGTGCTTGTCCTCATTTTGCCAACCAGGTGGGGCTCTCCTCGTTTCGTTCCCCTCATTCGTTTTCTTTTTTCCCTGAATTTCTTCTCCCCATTCGGACTCTGTATACTTCCCATCTTCCCTCCTCTACTCCGTACTCCGTATACTTCACCAACACGAGCGGCCAGAAAAAAGCAACCATCTAGGTGGTTTGCTGCTTCCTCCACTCCGAGCATTGCAGTGACATTCCCATTCACTCCTCCGCCGCCAATCAGATCTCCCCGTGGACATGCCCCCCCTGCACCGAAGCTCGACGGAATTCAGCTAGAATGTCGATGCGTGCGACACTACCCGAATAATTAACCAGCCATGACCACCCGAAAAGACCTAGTACCAACTACCTACCAACTACTAACGGAGGCTGCATGCGCACGAGAATCTCAAAGCTAATCCCGAACACATGTCGGGGATAATCTGAATTTCGGGAGCAAATGGCTGGTCGAGACCTTCCTGCACTGCGGCTGCGGCGGGTAAATCAATCCTCCACTGGATGCTAGCTCTCGTCGCCGAAACGCCTGGTCCTGTCCATGCGCACCATGCGGAGAAGATCGCCGCGAGGAACCATCTTGGTTGTGACTGGACCACCGCCGACTACTCCCTCAGAACTACAGAGTACACATGACGACGGGGAGGATGGTGATTGCCTTCCGCGCAGATCCTACCGCGGGCCACGAAATGAGAAAAAAAAAAAAAGAAAAGCAACGAGATATCTCAAACGGCCACCGCCCGCCTGGTCGAACCAGCCTTCCTGTCTGCTCGATGATCATGCAGCCTCATTTTCGACCGGGGACCAGGTGTGCTCCGCGACGCTGTTCCCCAGATCATGAGCCGCGGAGATGGCCTATCTTGCTTTTGCCAGGGAGAAAGAAATCCAATGGCCGCTGAGGCATTTGATAGGAACTGTCCGGAGGTTATTCCTATGACATGATCGATTGATGGCGATATCAACGGCCACCTCCGACGTGTACCGACCTCTCGGGTCAGCCAATCTGGAGGAGCGAACCTAACATCGGGGCGGACCTTCAGCTAGACGAAGCCACTCGCGACAACCGCTCTCCATCCCGTATGTCGTCGATCATGATTTGTCCTGCCAAGGTCCTACTATCGACGACTCTTCTCGACTACTGTCTTGTCCGTTAGATGAGGCCAGAAAAACAAAGCATCTGCTTTACCGTGGAAACAGGAGGAGACGGAAAAAGCAAATCCACCTCCACCTCCTCTGACTTTTACCTACAAGATCGTTTCGATCCGCAGGCGGAAATATCCATGTCGGTTGCGATCTTCCGCATTCGTCACGAGGTCAACTTCACCGGGTGGCATTGACTCGGCGTAGAAGGTGCCCAAATATTCCCTCATAACAACCAGAAGTCTCAATTTCAGTCTTTCCGATATTGCCTATGCTGCCTGCAGTATAATACCTCATGTAGGAGATGTTCCGGTTGCCTGGTTCAACGCCCAGCCAGGCAGATTCCATCATCTCAAGGCAATCCTGTCCACCCAGACATGACTCCCAAGCTAGGTAGGTAACCTTGTGCAAACACCCGCCTGACTGGGCCTACTCTAGCCTGATTGATGATGTCCATCGCCCGGTGGAGCATGGGAAATGAAGCCCGCCCTCCCGGCGATCTGGATTCTCGCTCGGATCGTCGATCCTCCTGTGTAAATCAACCAACGATCATGCTCAAACTGTTTGGTCAATGTGTCGGAGGCTGCACGGCCACACGATCCACCCGGGTATAAAAGCGTTTAACGCACATTGTAGCTACCGAGATGGGCGAGATTCCGATATCGGCCGTGACATCACTCGCAGACGAGCTTCTTTTTCCATAAACCTACGGCTCCTGGATCGTCGGGTCTTCAAAAGCATGACTCTAGGTTGCTAACTATAAATATTACAGTTGGGGCCGAAAAGTGATGAGCAGAAAAAGAAACCACCCCGGTCGTTGCCCTGCTTCGGTGGCGCTTGTCCATCATGCACACCGGCGTGGGATTCTGAAACGACTACTGGAGGAGCAAGACGGACGTTGCGAAGACTGGGCGGTGGTGATGACGGCCTTGGGCAATTTTATTGGCTTTCCTCCTACCACGTCGTGGCTGTCGGGCATCCTCTCCCGGTTGGTTCGGACGTGTCGCATGATGCACTCGATGGGCCACACCCGCCACCGGAGGGCTCCCCAGACAGGCGAATAATGGGCATCGTTCGGCCCCAAACCCCCCTCAGCTGAGCGGCTCCTGACTGGGTCCAGTCCATCAGTTCCCCTCAGGGTCGTGCTCTTGATCGTGCCTATCCGCTAAACCGGAACCGCGTGGCCTCGAGTCGGCCCAAACCTTCTCGCGGTGCCACGTTTCGTCGCCGGTAAGAGTTCGTAAAGTCTGCGCGTGGCGTCGAGTTAGTCCAATGATATCACATCCCGCGTAGTACAAGCAATTCACTTACCCTGGAGCAGGGCGCGAACCTTCCGAATCTCGCCCGATTGTACTTTGTCCGAGATCCCCTTCAGCAGCCGCTCAGCCTCCCCGGCCTTCATTGTGCCGGCGGGGAGCATCTGAAGCGTACTCTGCAGCCAAGACCCGGCCTCGTGTGGCATTAATTCGAACATAGACATCATCACGCCTGACGCGTCAGCGAAGCATTCTCCAGGAAAGGAGAACATCATGCCGGTAAGGATTCGCTGCGTCAAGAGTTGACCCTGCGAGGCTATGAGCTGTTTGACAGCCTCACGGATCTCGGGCGGATTCGTGTATGGATCGCCATTAGAACTAGTGAATCCTGAAACCGCAGGCTTGTCGAAAGCGAAGCTAAGGAGATCATGATAGTAATGGAGGGTGGCCATGAGGGGATCGACCTGCTGTAACGTGAGGGCGCTGAGGGCGGCAGTGAAGATTGGCACCGCCAAAGAGGAGTTGATGCATTCCTTGGGATAGTACCGCATAGCATCCGAAGAAAGGCGATAGAAATCCTCAATCACTGATAGACACAGTTAGCATGTTTCATCGAGATAATTATTGGTAATACACTCTGCATGAGTCCATCCACAATAGGAAAAGAAAAGAAGGACAGAGACAGGGATCGACTGAGAACATACCGTCGGGCAAATTCTCCGGAGGCAGGTCATTCAGCGTACGCAAGAATGCAACCGCCTGTTGCTCGTAAAACTGGAAGACGGCAAGGCTGGTGGCTGGGTCGACAAACTCGGCGCCTTCTGAAAATTCACGAACGACGGCATCCGTAGCCCACAAGAAGCAGCCCTCTCGGGACGCCTCAAACCCGCTGGCGAGACTCTGAGCTAAGGTGGGGAGGAGAGGGGTCATGGCCGTGCGGTAGGAGATGATCATATTCCTCCAGCAGCGGCAAACCCGCTCCAAGATGGGCGTGGACGAAGTGAAGTTCATGGCAATCGTCGTCATGATTGGTAGAATCTCGCCGCAGTACTTGACGGCGGGGTTCTCTTGATTTGGCCCGACATAGGGATTGACCACTACGACGAACGTCGTAATCAACTGGATGTGATCTAAAGCGAGTTAGTATGCAGGCGTTCATGAATGGAAGGTGGACACGTACCGGCAACAGCCCGCTGACCCGGTTCATCCTTGGCGTTGTTCGCCAGGTTCATAATGCGGTTCATGATGGGATCACAGAACATCTTCATAGTCTCGTAGATCTTGTCCAGCGGCTGCACTGCAACAACTGCAGCCACTCCCTCGGTCACCTCTTCCTGACTTGCCGGCTTCAACTTATCAAGGACCGACTCGTAGAACGTGTGCAGCTGTGCAATGTGCCCTCCCAGAAGCTTCTGGCAATCCGTCCCCAAGAACTTGAAAGCTAGCGCCGCAGCCTGTACCACTTCCGCCGAACTGTGTTGGAAGCCCGAGATGACATAATTCAGCTGAGCCTCGAGAGTCTCGGGGTGTTGCGCCGTCCATTCCGTATACCGCGCAAGAGCCATGATAGCTTGGAAGCGAATCTTCTCTTGGTTCGGGATCTGCACAATCAACGGAATCACCTGGGGGAGAACCAAATCCTCTTCAGGGTCCACCATACGCCCCATAGCTCGCAAGCTAAAGAGAGGCGCTTCGAGTTCCTGCCAGTTCGGCACATGCTCATCGCTGGACTGCGCGGCGTACTTGGAGATCCATTGCTGGATCAACTGGTAAGCCTTGTTCAGGCATTCCGCCACGCCAATGACGGAGCAACAATCCTTCAGCACGTCTCCCATCGAGTGCCGATAATGCCTGAACTTCTCTTCCTGCTCCCGATCACCACCGAACAGATCCGTCTCGCCTTCTTCGGGACGGGGATATTCGAGGTGCTTGACCATGATATCTACCAACTGGGAGAATAAATCGGCCAAATTTGCCCGTGCCTCTGTGTATCGCTCCAACGTGACGTATTGTTTCAGCTCGTACCAGAAGACGAAAGTCAGAGATACTGCGTCGCGTTCCCAGTCACGGGCACAGCACTCCAGGACGGCTTCTACAAGACCCCGGAACTGTACCGGCATGCGGGCGATGAGAACCACCCAGGCCTCGCCTGCTTCCGCAAATAGTCGGGTGATCCCTCGGAATGCGTCTGTGTCTTCCGCCTCTGCAGCCTCCGCAATTTTGGGGCGCAAGGACATTACGCGAGGATATAACGCTTGGATGAGTGGTAGGGAGTCATCCACCTCCGAAGTGTCTCTGTATAAGGCGCACATGCTATCCACGGCGGACTCGAAGGAGCGATCATCGTCCAAAGCCTTCAAAATGACGTCCATCAAGGGCGACTCGACGATCTTTGCAGAGGGGATTTCGCGCATCCACGAGGTAATGCAGTCCAGGAGACGAGGGTTGGTCGCCGCAGAAGCTAAGAGAAGGGAGTCAGCGCATTGCATATCACCGAAACAGAGACTGTACATACGTGACGACTGAGCGTATTGGATCAGGAGGTGCATCACCTGGTCCGCATTGTCTTCCAGGAGCTCTTTCGTTTTGGTGTTGAGATCCTCTTCCTAATGAAGCCCACATATATTAGATTCCGAAGTTACTGGTAGTCCGAAGTGAAGACAGTGCCGATCTGGTTGAATCGGGTGGTGGACGGGTGGGTTGAGTCGGCCGAACGTACACTGAGATTGATTTTGCGACCTTCTGTGACTTCCTCGGGGAGAATTCGCAGGAACTCCAGGACGCAGTCGCCCGCATTACTGCCCAATGCCGCGCCCACCGTGGCCAGGACATCCTTCCACTGAAGCATCTGAATAGCCAAGCTGGCCAGACACACGCAGAGCTGCGTCTGGATCGGTCGAGGGCCGGAGGCGAAGGCGACGAGGAGGTTCATAACCGAGTCTCTCAAAGCGACAGTTGATTCAGCCGGCAATTGATCCAAGTCAAAGATAATCTAATGGGCGTCAGTATGGAGGACGGTGTCTAGCGACAGGTCTAAATGGCGTATTCACCTTCCCCTTCAAGGTGGTTGCGGCGAACAACTTGGCTTCCACGGGGACGTCAGGAGACTGCAATAAGTCATGGGTAATCGTCCAGGCTTCGACCTAAGAAATGTCATAACCGCAGTCAGTGAGTTGTGTGTCAGAGCTGGTGCGGGTGGGAAAGGCATCAATCGGCAAAAGGAGGGAGGGGTCGCGGAAGAACCGACAGATTTCTGGAACTTCTCCAGGAACTCATGAGCCTGTGTTTTCTCGCTGCGGGAAACATTTCCCTGCATGGTCGCAACGGCTGCTAGGACGGGGCCGAAGGCCTGTCCAGCAGCTCCATCTTTGGTGGCCATTGCCTGGAAGAAGGGTTGGTTTCTCGGTGTTGATATAGAAGAATCGGGCGGATGAGGGGTTAGCCAGGCCAGACGGCTTAACACCTAGGAAGACTGAGCATGAACGGTCATTCACTAGATTGATTGCAGGGACGCAACGGAGGAAGAGGGAGAAAAGAATATGGAACACACGCGAGTAGGGAAAGAGAGGGATTTGAGGAGGAAATGTCGCCAGGAGCAGGAGGGGAAAGGTGGGATGTTGGTGGTGGTGACTGTGACGACCGATTCGGCAGGAAAAGTTGGTGAGGCGCTCCGGCGCGGGAGAAACCTCGCCGAAGCTCTTCTGGATCTCTCACTTTCATCCTGCAACCATCTACCACCCACACGCCCTCAGACACCACCTCCGCCGCTCGGTTTGTGTCTTTCTCGACCTTAATCTCTCTAGACTGACGGTCCTCCTGATTCTTTGAGTTTTTTTCTCTCTTTTATCCAATTCCCGCACGTCGCGCATCCATCATGACCGGTCGAGGCGGTGGAGCTGCTCGCAAGACCCTGCTTGCGCCGATTCATTTCATCTTCAAGCTCCTTCAACAGCGGTCGACGGTTTCAATCTGGCTTTATGAACAGTTGGCTTTCCGGATAGAAGGAAAAATCAGGGTGTGTTGGCTCTTCTTCGGCAGTGCGATCGCGTCTGGGCTAACATGTCCGTCATAGGGATTCGATGAATTTATGAACTTAGTTGTCGATGACGCGGTTGAAGTGAGAATAGCGACAAAGACTGACGAAGAGAAGCGGAGGCCTCTGGGTATGCGACCGCCCTCACCCCCTAGCTACATCCGATGACCGTATGATCATGGTCCTAACAAGTTACCAGGCCAGATATTGCTGAAGGGCGACAACGTGTCGCTCATCCAGGCCGTGCAGTGATCGTTCCATGAAATACAAAAAAAGTCCTTCTGTTACCCTTCCAGGCGCTCTCATCATGTTACGATATTATCGATTCCTTTAATCAGAACTATTTACGGTCACTACTAGAGGACGTCCACACGTTGGGAAACACACAGGTCGTGCAGGATAGGAAATAGCGCAATCAATCTTCTTGACGGACAAGGCACCGATTGTCGCCAACAATCAGAGCGTCTACTCGCCAGTCGTGGGTCGTAACGGGTACTTCGGCCACCAGTTGTTCTCGAAGCGAAAGGGCCACTGTCGGGTTTAGTGCTTATGGTCTTTTGGAAATAATTGAATCATTGGACAAGGGCTGGTCGTACCTAGCAAGGGCATCTTGGTCGTCGTCGCGGCAGCCGCCTCGGCGTATCGGCTTAGAAAATGATCATAGTATCCTTTACCATGACCGAGTCTTCGAAACCCCTCGTCGAACGCCATTCCAGGCATCACAATCATATCTAGTCCATGGATATCATCCCGAATAGTGCCTCCTTTAGAAACTCCGATTCCCCCCAGACAATTCTTTTTGTTAGTCACTTGGGTCTCACTAAGTGACGGAATCCCCCACTTGTCTGGGACAAGGGATGTGAACTCTTCCATCGACTCCAATGCTAACATGTCCATGATGGACATCTTCTTTTGCGTAGGCGATGGTGATGGCGATTCCACGCTGTGAATATAGGGGACAAAGACTTCCTTGCCTTTTGATAAGGCGTCCTGGACGATTGCCGTGGTAGATAGTTCACCTGACGGCATGGAAAGGTAGACTCCAATGCGTTTGGCATGCTGATACTCTGCTAAGGAGAACAACTTGATGGTCGCAGTTTTTGCTAGTAACGTCAGTGTGAATCCGTAGATCATTCATGGCTGAGGAATGTCTGACATTGGCTGACGATGGACTCCGCGGGGATTCGTTGGAGAACATCGCGCATGTTTCGGCGAAGCTCTTTCTTCGCCGTCTGAAGGCCCGCCATCATGGTTCTCAAGAAACTTCCAGTCTAGGATCGAGATGTTTGGAGTAATCGGGAGAGGGTTTCTAACGAAGAGCGACAGTGGTGTACGAGATGTACGAGATACGACATGTACTTTTTGGGGGAAGTTCTGATGGCCGCGGGCTTGGCGCATTATTGATCGACACCCTTTCACTGTTCACCTTCATGGTTCGACATTCCAATCAACGCATCAACAATGCTTCCAAGGGCTCCGACATTGCCATTGCGCGTCGGCGCCCTCGCAAGATGCCGTTTTTTCCCTTTCTGCCACGCTCATGTTGCTCTCTTCCTCCGTCTACCACAGTCCCACCATGGTGCACGCAGGCTACTTCGTCCTCGGTCTGTTGACCACGACGGTCAGCGCCGTCAACAATGTCGCTGATCTAGTGGGCACTTGGTCAACCAAGTCTCGCAATGTCCTTACAGGTCCGGTATGTTTGGGGTCGATATCGTTGTTTACTTTCCGATGTTCACGTTGCGATGGAGAGCTCATGCGGCGTTACAATTCTAGGGCTTCTATGATCCGATCCAGGATAAGCTACTGGAGCCAAATCTCACCGGGATCTCTTATTCATTCACAGCGGACGGCTACTACGAAGAAGCGTACTATCGTGCTCTCGCCAACCGTGAGTTCTGCCCTTCCCGTGGCGGCCTCTGGATGATGACCTGACTTCTTGATGCGAAACTCAGCGACAAACCCTGAGTGTCCACGGGGAATCATGCAATGGCAACATGGCTCCTACGTCGTCGACAGTGGTGGCATTCTTCGATTAACTCCAATCGAAGTGGATGGTCGTCAGCTCTTGTCAGACCCATGTGCGGCGGATAAGGGCGTCTATACCCGATACAACCAGACGGAAACGTTCAATGTGCGTCCAATACATCAAGCAATCTCAAGCGGCTCGCAGACTAACTTTCCTCCAGTCGTTCAAAGTATACGTGGACCCATATCACAACGTCCAACGACTCGACCTCCAGAAATTCGACGACTCCTTCATGCACCCAATGTATCTGGTCTACCGGCCACCTGAGATGCTACCCACTGAAACCTTGAACCCCGTATCTCATAGCAAGAAGAAACGTCATGTCACACGAGAGACCCACGGGTGGTTCCGCCTGACAGACTTAGTCAAGCGAGAGGAGATCCTCAACCCCGATCGATGGCTCTGGCTGGGATTATTCATGACTACCGTGGGTGGGTTCACCTTCATCTACTCATAGAGGAAAGTACCAGTGGGCAGCTTAGGCGCATCGGAAATTTCGCGTCGGAGATTTGATTTTTGATTTTATGTGCGGCGTTTGATTGAACACGGATGGCTACCTATTGAACACATACGCATCGCTTGTAATGGGATGTCTTGCATTTGGGTTAGATGTAACATTCCTGACAAGGGTTTCTCATAGCTCTAGTGCACATGTATTTATTTGCTTGCTGATACAAACATGTGTGAATTCTAATATAAACCCCGTGAAAAAACATATCGCGTCATACCCTGCATACTCATAAGACTGAGCGCGTAGTGTTCAGGTGGAGGCCTTTGTAGCATCGCTATTATACAATCGTACGTGGAACTAATATACAGTGATCAGTTTGCAGGCTCAAGCTGCCAAAACAGCTGCTTTGGCAATCTTCGCGACCTCCGATCGCTCCGCTGGCTTGCCATCCAGGGCACCGCCAGGAGCAAAGAGAGCCTTGAGCAACGATCCAATTTCAACCTTCTTGCCGGACTCCTTCATTTTGGAGATCTCCTGGGAGACAATCTGTTGGACATCATCCAGGCTCATGGTTTCCACCTGGCCCGCGTATTCCTCGAGGATCGTCGCCTGCTCGTCTTCCTTATCTTTAAGATCAGGTCGGTCGGCTTCGGCGAACTGTTTTGCGGCTTCCTTTGCGCCCGCAGCCCGTTTGCGGATCAGCGACAGGAGCTGGAGATCGGTCTGAATGGGAGACGAGGTCTTTTGGGAGTTGTTGGTTTCCGAGATCAGGGCGCGAAGGACGTTCAATCTGCATTACTCCACCGGTTTAGGGCTGCGGCTTTCCATTCACACGAATGTAGGATGCGCCTACCGAGCAGTATCCTTTGCTCTCATGGCCGTCTTAAGATCCGTTCTGATTTTGGTCATGAGCGGCGGCATAGTCGGAGAGCTGGTCGAGTTCCATCGCACGGAACGCAGGCTCCGAGGCGCGGGGAATCGCATGGGACGGAACATGATAGAAAAATATGTGAAATGATAGTCTGGAAGAGCTGAAGCACAGGAGAATTAGAGAAAACCGAACGAGACAATTGCGCGAAATGAATTGGAGTCGGAGTTGCGCTGAGGAAGAAAACAAGCCGCAAAGGCGGAGAGCCACGATCTGCCGGCCCGTGCACAATTTTGTTTCCCTGCCTGAGCTTCTTTCGTTCGGACTGTTCATTATTCTTCATATCCTCCCAGTGTTTCTGCCCTCCACCTCTTCCCAGGGGCCTTTTCTCTTCCCATTGATGCTCTTCCTCCTCTTTATTCGGCTTCTCTCTCCTTCTCCTCATTGATTACACCTTGCCCATCCCCACTCAGCCCCTGCGCTGACCGGTTCGCACCTACGACGCTGGCGGAGCGCGCCCTTCACCTTCACGACGCCATCATGTCCTACCCGAACCTTCCAACTCTTACGCCTCAGAGACCGCTTCCAGGTGCTTTCTTTCAGACGCCGGCCCCTAACAATGTTCCCAATCAACCCGTGTTCGCCCCGAAGCCGACCACGCCTGTCGCCGCGCAGCAAGCTTCACCGGCGTCGCTCCCCAAGCTCCCCCCAGCTGCCTCGAAGTCCCAAAGTCAGACCTTGAGTACAGAAGAACGGGCGGCGCGTACGGTAAATGATACTCTTACCCAGGAAGCTCGGTATCCAGACCTCGACAACTACCTGTCTCGTAAGCCTCCCATGACGTGAATGATCCCTCTCGACTGGTGTGTGACTGACCGGTTTCTTCAGAGGGCTTTTCGTCCGACTACGATATTCCCGTTTCGCCATCATGGGCCCCTTTCCAGAAAGTGAAGATGTACAATATTCCCGACCAGATCTTTGACCAGTACAACCGAGCGCAAGTCTCCACGAGTATGGGTCTGTTTGCAGAGCTCAACCACGCCTGGGTTGCGATAGATAATGCGCTCTATATCTGGGACTACACACACCCCAACCCTCAGTTGGTGGGCTTCGAAGACCAACCGAATAGCATCAACGCCGTCAAATTGGCCAAACCGCGTCCGGGCGTATTCCTGCCGTCAATTACCCATCTGCTGGTCATATCAACTACCGCCGAGATCATTTTATTAGGAATGGGCTGTGAGACCACGGCCAATGGAGCGCGACAGGTCTCATTGTTCCAAACCGGCATGTCGGCATCGATCCGTGGTCTAGAAGTACACGTCCTCGCTTCTTCCGACGCGACTGGCCGCATCTTCTTCGGTAGCACCGCCGACAACGACGTATACGAAATCACCTACCAACAGGAGGAACGGTGGTTCCAGGGTCGATGCGCTAAGGTCAACCATACGAGCTCGCGCTTCTCGGCATTTACGCCCTCACTGAGCTTCAGCCACAAGCCCTTCGAGAACGTCGAGCAAATGGAGATCGATGATACAAGAAGATTGATCTACACACTCTCGTCTCTGTCTACGATCCGTGTATTCCACATGAAGCCGGACGGTACTATCGTCCTGGCGATCACAAAGCATGCCATGGATATCTATGCCAACATTGGACATATCATTGCTTCGAACGAGACCCTCAACCCTAAGGTTCCGATCGTGTCCATCAGCCCCATTCCTGCTGCCGAGGCATCTAGGTACCATCTGATGGCCACTACTGCCACCGGATATCGTATATACCTAAGTGCTACTGGTTCGTACAGCTGGTCTGCGACGTCGAATGGTCAAAATGCCCCGACCAGTATGCAGGCCCATCATGTGAAAACTCCTCCGTTTGATAATGCGCCTCCGAGTCCAACCGGCGCCGCATTCCCCGGTCAACCTCGTTTCCAGGCATCCCTCGCATCGAAGGTTCCCATTCACACTTTGGATCCCACGAGATTCACCGTTCGATACCCACCCGGCTACTTCTTCTGCTTTACATGCAAGGATCCCAGCCGCAAAACCGACGCTCTTTTCGTTTCCTCCCCGGACTCCGGCCGTGTCGCCCGCTCCTCCCAGGAGAATATCGTCCCTGGACAGGCTGCTGAGACCGGTATCTGGCTCTCCCTGGGCAGCAGAGCTGAGGATGTTGGCCTCTGTTCCCCATCCACCGCAGCTTCTACAACTCCCGGAGGCTTTGGCAATGAACTTGCCATCCAGTTTGACAACCCGGCAGCTGAAGTTGCCATCCTGACAAACACTGGCATTCACGTTATCCGCCGCCGCCGCCTCGTAGACATGTTCGCGGCTCTGGTTCGCGGTGGTGGTAGCGGTGAAGAAGGGCTGGAAGGCGAAGTCAAGAACTTCATCCGCACTTATGGTAGGAGTGAGACTCTTGCGACAGCTTTGGCTGTTGCATGTGGCCAAGGTGTTGAAGTTTCTTCTGAC
Source organism: Aspergillus pseudoterreus (assembly GCA_002927005.1). NCBI lineage: Eukaryota > Fungi > Ascomycota > Eurotiomycetes > Eurotiales > Aspergillaceae > Aspergillus > Aspergillus pseudoterreus. The sequence goes on from PIJX01000062.1 coordinate 157,003, forward strand.
TCTCGCCTCACCCAAATCAACGACCCAGATGTGCTGGAGTTTGCTCGCAAGGTCTTCATCGACCATGGTGGCCGTCCCATGATCAATGAGAATGCGGTGGCAGATAACTCTACGCCTGCGATCGACACGGTTGTTCCTTCGCCAAGACATGCCGGCATCGCTCTTTACATCTCTAGACTGCTCCGTTCGATCTGGAAGAAAGAAATCGCATCAGTTTCGAGCTCACCCAATGGAGCCCAGACAATTTCCGCGTCTGTTCCCTCGTCCAAGTTGCAGTCGATTCAGCGAGATCTGTCTGCCCTTCAGGATTTCTTCAAGGTCAACAAGAGCTTCATCGAAGGTCTGAGTGGCCCGGAGGCGCTGGCACGCGTGTCCACCAAGCAAGAAGAAACGGCACTACAGGCAGAACATCGCGCGCTGCACTCTCTTGTACAGCTAGTGTCTCACACCATTGAAGGTATCTCGTTTGTGCTGGTGTTGTTTGACGAACGAGTCGATGAGATCGTTGCTCCCTTGCCGGATGAGTCGAAGCAGCGATTCCTGAAGCTCACATTTGAGGAGCTCTTCAGCACGAGCAAAGGCCACGACATTGCGAAGGAACTTGTCAAGGGGATCGTGAACCGGAATATTGCGAAGGGATCCAACGTGGAAACGGTGGCCGATGCTCTTAGGCGGCGCTGCGGTAGCTTCTGTAGTGCTGAAGATGTAGTCATTTTCAAGGCGCAGGAGCTGCTCAAGCGGGCTACAGAAGCTGGTTCCAGCTCGGAGCTCGGTCGCAATCTCCTTAACGAAAGTCTCCATCTTTTCCAGCAGGTTTCTGAGAATCTTCCCATGGACTACCTGGTCTCCGCAGTGGAAAGCTACATTGCCAACCAGTTTTTCGCAGGTATGCTCATACCGTCACGCGTGATAAAATGCCGCCATCTAACTCTTTCCAGGTGCCATCCAGCTTGCTCTCAATGTTGCTGCTCGGTCGGACAAGGCCAACATGGCGCTGTCCTGGATCGTTGACGGACGTCCTGAGGCGGTGAGTCACGTCACTGTTATATTCAACGGCGCGATACTGATTAATTTCCGTAAAGGACTCTCGCAAGGACTACTTCTACTTCAGAAAGCAGTGCTATGACCTCATTTTCAAGGTTATCATCGCAGTCGACAACCTGGCCGCTCACGATCCTGGCGTTGTCGACGGGCAGCTCACCCTAGTGGCCAAGCGCAAGAACGAAGCCTATGGCGTCATTTCCGATTCCATTGACGAGGTCTTCCTGACCAGCCTGTACGATTGGTACCTGGAACAGGGTTGGAGCGACCGACTGCTGCAGACGAGCTCTGCATTCGTGGTCACCTATCTGGAACGCAAGTCGGCAGATGACCTCGCTCATGCGGACCTGTTGTGGAAGTACTACGCCCAGTCACAGCAGTTTTTCAAAGCGGCCAACGTCCAGTTCAGTCTGGCGCAGAGCGCTTTCGCCCTCCCGCTCAGTCGTAGGATCGAATATCTGGGTCGTGCAAGAGCCAACGCCTCGACCTTTACACCCGATGTCGGCCGTCAGCCCCGGCAACGGTTATTGCAGGAGATTTCCGCCTTGATCGATATCGCTAACATCCAAGACGACCTTCTCCAGCGTCTGAAGGATGATAAGCGAATCGTCCCGGAGCGGAGAGCCCAGGTCCTTAGCGACGTCGATGGGCCGATCAAGGACGTCAGCACGGTAAGCAATCCAGATGGCTCAATCCCTGTTAATTGCTAGAGTACTGACGATGACTAGCTGTTTAATGAATATGCCGACCCGGCAAGCTACTACGATATCTGCTTACAGATCTTCTACCTGGCCGATCACCGGAATCCTGCAGATATTCGGTCGACGTGGCAGCATCTGCTGCAGGACCTGCACGATGAGACGGTCCAGAAGGGCGAGCCAATTCCCTACGAAGCTGTGATCGACAAGGTGAGGAGCCTGGGTAGCCGATTGCGGCTGTCCGAGACCATTTTCCCGATCCCCGTCCTGTTGCCAATGCTCGAGCGCTATGCATTGGAGCACCAGCGGGGCGTGGGGCCGGCGACATGGGTGGTGGACCTGTTCCTCGATCTGGGCATTGCGCACGAGACCATCTACACCATCCTCGAATCGATGTACTACACGGACGAAGCGCCCTTCCATGGCTCCAACCGGAAATACATCGCCAAGGACCTGCTTTATCTGATCGATCACTGGTTCCATGACACCGTCCGGCTCGGTGGAACCGTGTTCGGGAGTGACGTGGTTGCGGAACGTATCTCCGAGACGCTACTTCTCCTGCAGCAGGGAGGCATCACACCGGAACAGATGCAGCTTGCCACGGAGCTGCGGACGAGGATCCAGGATGTATTGCGGTAGGAGATGCAGTGACGGTTGCAATTAAAACAATTTTGCCTTATCTTTTAGATCTTACAGCTTCTAGATCTTCAAGACCCCTTACCTTGACTTGACTTGCATGTTTTGTTTGTCGTACGAGCCTTTTGGGGCGGACACTGGAGTTCTCTGAATTGTACTATTAATTAAATGATCTCCGAAAGGTAGCAATAAAATGAAGAAGCCGAACAACAAGAAATCACGTCTATGGGACCCGAACAACCGTGCAGAAGAACAAGCAAGCAAGCAGAATCAAACCATCACGTCTAAATCCCGACAGGAAGATCATCATCGTGTCAGTCCAACAACGCGTCTATCAACCGAACCGAGGTATCAAATCACACCAGCCAACCAATAAAACGAGGTAGATAAGAAAAGCAACGAGGAAGAATACGAACTAAGCTGCAGCACATGGACGTAACAAATGCGAATTGCAGTAAACACCGACGCTGCAATATTAGGTAGGTCATGGGCGAGGAACCGCTGGAAAAAAAGCAAGTGCACTTTTGGCTTCCTTTTTTTACTCGAACTGATCGTAAACAGGGATCGGCTTTTCGCCGAGCGCAATGAGTCGGAAAATGTGGCGCAATTTCGCACCGTAATCGTCGTCCAGGTAGTCGACGATAGCGGAGTCTAACGGGCGCGTTAGTGTCAAGCTTGGAGAAATTTTTCTGAGTGAGAGAGGGCTTACGGAGCGTGCTGCGGTTGTCAAACATGACAATCGTCTTGGGCTGCCATCGTACCCGAGCCTGGAAGTCGTGCCCGGAGACGATGTGCTGCATGAGGAAGTCCATGAGCCAGCGCTGCTCGGGCTCCTTCAGGCCGTTGATCTTCGTGATGAATTCGCCGTTGATGAAGAGGCATTTCTCACCCGTGACCGGGTGCACCCGGACCAGCGGATGCACGGTGTCGACTGGGTCCTTGCGGACGAGACTCCCCGTTAGGCGGGCGTGGTTGATCATCTTGGCGGAAGAATGGGTGACGCGGAGGGTATCGAGCCAGGAACGAAGCGTCGGTGAGAGGCGTCTGCTTGAATTAGTTCCCGTTTCAGATGGGGACGAGGCCCGGGGGACTGGAGAGCTGGACAAAACATACTTGTACGCCATATCGGTCGCGGCGAAGACGGTGTCACCGCCCACTTCGGGGCCCTCCAGGAGTCCCAGCATGACGTAGCCGGGCGGCTGGATCTCGTAGCTGACATCCTGATGCCAGAGGGTGGTGGTGGTGCGCTGCTCCAGGAAGCGCGAGATTTCCTCGCGGTTACCATCGCGGTGGATGATGTGGAAGGCCGGGTGGTTGCGGACCGTGCCGGACACGGGCTGGTAGTTGGGCTTGCCAAAGTAGCGCATAAAGGACTCCTGGGCCTCGGGGCCCGCATCAATGAGGTCCTGGTTGGGGAAGGCGACGACTTTCCGCTCGGCGACGAGCAGGGCGAGCTCATCTTTGGCAGCATTGGACAGCTGGCTGAGCTGGACGCCCTCGACGACGCTGCCGATTTGCGGCTGGATCTCGGTCACCTTGGCGTCCGGCGTCAACAGATTGCGCTTGGACTTGTCCTTGACGCGGAGGGCCGGGTCGTCGTATTCAAACGGAGGCAATGGGTCAAACCACATCTTGTCCCACGTGGGCAGATACTCCGGATACCGCGTGCGGACTTTGGTGTCCGAATTGACATCCACGTAGGGGATGTTGATGTCGTAGCTGATGGGAGCCTCGGCCTTGTGGGCATTGACGGGCTGGGCCTTCTTCGGCCGTAATACAGGAGCGGAGGAAGGCATGTTGACGTGGAGGATGGTGGTTCAGCGGTGGGTTTGGAGGATGTATATATTTTTGCAAGGCCAGTAGACCAGGTCGAAGCACCCACAAAGGGATATGAAGAGGGAGGGAGTCAAGAAGGAAGAGGAACAGAAGTAGACAAGTAGATCGGAATTATTAGATGGAAGGACTATAAAAGATACGATGTGATGGGAGGGCGTGAGAGGGAAAAAAGGAACGAGTCGACCAGAGGACGAGAAGTAAGTATAAATAATAACATCGTGAGTATGGGATTGGCCTCCGCTACCACATCGTCATCGCATGCTTGCTGCGATAACGGTCCTACTCGTCGATGATATGGACACCAATGATCTGGCATGCAGCCGGGTCGTCGCTTAACCCTGAACTAGACTAGGGACCATCCCTTTCATCTCCGGAGCTTGCGCTGCTGGGGATACGCCAGCAGACCACTACTGATGGCGGACAAAACCCTCCCCTCGACGCCGACAGGGGTACAGGAGTCGGTGCCAGACGGCGGGTGTCGACAGATTGGCCCGGAACTGCCGTCGTCATAAGGGGTGATAGTAATGCGCGTGTGAGAGGGGACAGCGGCAGATTGATGGACCAGTCACAGCAGAGCATGCTGGACAGATCTCATCCAAAAGGGTGAAAGAGAAGAGAGACACCGTTGAGTCCGGATAGACAATAATTCTGGTGGAAAAGAAAGAGAAGCGGTCAAGGTGCCCGAAATGGGGCATCAACGCGCACCCACATCAGATAGTCGGTTTGGACCCAGCCCATCATCCTGGATGGCGGCGACGATCGATGCCCATACATTGGCAACACTAAAAGATCTACTTGTGCCCCTCTCCTCGCGATGGTGGTGATGATGATGATGATGATGATGATATGGTCATCGCTTGTCCCGCCGTGTTCCGGGGGATTGGCTCTCGCCATGGCGGCCTTTCATTCCATTTGTTTCTGGTGTGGTTTCACCGCTCAATCTGGCGCCAGGCCGGGACGAACGATAAGGAAGCCGAGCGGCTTACAGGAAGTGGAACCATGCACCCTGCACGTTGGCCAAACTCGGTAACTTTGAGTCTGTTTGGATCCTGGGAAGAATCGCCTGCCGAGAGGGATCGCGGAAGATGATGGTGCAGTAGTCCGCAACACAGCTGCAGCGTCGAGCAGCTGGTGCTATCTTGCATCCATCTACCCTGCATTCTAGGGAAAGTGTAAGGTCCCGATTTATTGGATCTTTTTCCTTTTCTCTTTTTATGATGTCTGCATGCATTGGAAGCCGGTAGACCAGGATTGAGAAGCGACACTGCAGGTGGCCCCATTGTTTACTGGATGGAATATTGCACTGAATGCTGATAACGCCAGTGCGGCAATGTGTGACATCAGGAGCATCCAATTTGCCGCCCCCTTTGTAGGATTTCGATTTTATTTTGATTTTTGGAATTTCGGTGTCGGATTTTCCCTTCTCAAGAACGATACCCAAACGATACCATTTGGACTGGAGACTGATAAACTTCATTCGATACAGACGGAATGTCGAACGCTGCTTTTTTCGGTTTTATGCGAAACAAGGGGCGGAACAGGGGGGCGAAGGACGCCACTGCATCTTCCCCGATACACCGTCGATTTCGGATCGAGTGAGACTTCTCCGTATTTCTTTGGTGCCTGTTCATGGCGGCGCTCGGCGGCCTCGTCTCGCGCCTATTGGAAGCTTCGGGCATCGGTGTGATCTAGTAGGGCCAGGGTTGTGGCACATGGTTCCTCGGCCGGTTCTCCTGGCGGGCTCGTCGAAGCCGTTCAGCCATTCGCTCGAAATAGTTCAACCGAGTCTAGTAAGAGCTGGAGGTTGGTTGATTGCGCTTGTTTCGAGCCAAGACTCTCCGAAGGTCTCTTCATTTCGGGAACGCGGTCCAATGCCCGTGGTCATCCACGATTCCCCACAGGAGGTACATTAGCGTCGAGAACGGTTGATGATGGATCCGACAATCCTCCTGTCGTGGAATGTTCCCAAGAGTGTTTGGAAAGCCGATCGAAGCCTCGAACGAAAGATCGGGGTGGATTCTTTTTGGCCGAACCCGCCCATACTAGCGGATCAAATCGAGCGCTGATAATGCACCTTCATGTCCACCAATGCAGCCCCCATTGAAAAAGCTCCAGGAGACAGAGTCTGGAAAAGCCGAATTGCAATTCAGGCGGCTCACTCAATTCATCCGTGCATCCGGCATATTGCCTAATTGCTGTGCGATTGTCCATTATCACCGTGAACTACGTGATAGCGAAGATCAGACGTAGCACTCTCCTGGCGTCCGAGTCGGTCAGAGAAAACCTCCGGCCGTTTCCTCTCCACCACTCCCCTTGGGGAAGGAAATTTCCTCTCGCTCGGAGTTAATTATTACGAAATAATCTCCACTTCAATAAGATCGGTAAGGTTGACGCTGGCTGACAGTAGTGAACACTATTTGGTCACCTAACAGCGGTCAAACTTTGGGTTCAGCTTCCGGGGTAGGATGACCTATCCCAAGAGGGACCCCTGGGTGGTGTTATCCGGGTTCTCTGGGGACAGCCAACTCTAGCCCTTGACTAGTGCATCTGATTCTGTACGGCGTGATGGATTCTTGCGGCTTCCGGTGGTCTGGCGCTGGAGCATGCAGCAACCTTTGCATCCTTGCCAACGGAATTGGACGGAGACTCGTCGGGCCAAATCAAGAGATAGGAAGAGATACATCACGTTGATGGGCCCCGGCGTTTAAGGTACTTCCTGGATTGGGTCCTTTGGGCTGCGTTGTGTAATTTTGTCTTGTTTAATCTATGTACTTTTTCCCCTCTCGATCCTTTTGTTAGCCCCCTTGAGGGATCGGGTGGTAATCTACTGCAGGTGGCAGCATCTCCATATCTGCCCGCCCCGCGTATCCTTGCAGGTGTATGTCGGAATGAGTCAGATAATCATCAGATTCCTAGGCTAGGAAGGAGGCCGAGCAATGATCAGCGGCTGTCATGAGTGCCGGCGGAGTCGTTCGGGTCTTCATTGGATTCCGACCCGCCAAACACCTCGAGGGACCAGGTCAAGGGGGGTTGAGGGCAGAGTTGCGGTGAGGGCCTCCTATATCGGCCTCTCGAGTTTACGACGCATATGCTGTTTGTCGTCCAGGTCTATTGCTGGCGATCCAGCCGGATTGCTTCCGGACAGCCAAAGCACCTTGGTGGTGAGACTAGTCTCGCGGGAAGTCGTATAGATCAATATGGATGACGACGATGATGATAAGATCGTAAATATGCAAGGACCGGCCGAGTCGAAAAAGCAAACAGAGCGATTAGCTTCGCGTTCCATAGTGAGGCCAGACTAACGTGAACTTACCGAGCCATCGACCAACGCGATCCACGCAGCTAAGCTTAAGCTATGTTTAGGTGACCGCGTGCGTTCGAAAAAGCAAACATCACTCTAAGCGGCGCATCGTCGACAGTCTTTCCAAGCCATCGGGTCGGAGGGGAGACTAAGAGGAGTTCAGTGCGTTGACGAGTTGCTTGCTTTTTCTGCTGGTGGTGGTGGTGGTGGTGGTGGTGGTGGTGGTGGTGGTCACCTGACTGCACCTGCCTGATTCAGTAACATCAACATCAACATCACATCGACAACAACAATATCAACATCAGCAAGACCGCCAACATCTCACCATGGCTTCCTCCCTCCTCGCCCGCAAAAGTGACCTCCTCTACTTCATCTTCTTTGTCATCCATGTCCCCATCATCTTCCGTACGACCCCCGAGTCCAATATCACAGCTCAATCTGACTCTCCAATCTGATTCTAGTCGTGGATACCGTCCCTCTCTTGCCGTCATGGCTCGTCACCGATTTCTCGCATACCCTCCGCGAATATTACATCGCCAATTACCATGATAAATTCTTTGAAGAGGCCGCGCCCGCCTGGTTCACCCTCTTCATCGCTATGGAGCTGGTCTACCACGCCCCGCTGAGTGTCTGGGCCATTGGCGCATTGTGGAGAGGTCCGGAGATCTACAACAGTCGCTTTAGATATGCCACCGCTAACGAGCATGCTAGACCACCCCCTCGTCCCGGCTCATCTCCTCGTGTTCGGCGTCCAGTCCTTCGTCACCTCCATCGCTTGTCTGGCCGAAGTCTGGACCTGGGACGATCGCACCACAAGTCAGAAGCAGACGCTCACGTCGTTATACGCACCTTACGTTGCTCTCGGTAGGTCAATAATAAATTGCCATATAGCTCGATCTAATATGGTGTAGGGGGCTTCATGGCATTGGACATGTTTTTGCGGCTGCGTGGCCAGATTCTTGGGAAAACCAAGCGGGAGTGATCGCGTTCCTTGAAATGTGACACAAACAACGCCACATCACCAATGGCTGCTTTGGGTTCCAGGGCCTCTGTCCCATACCACATGGTCAATGGGGTCATACGATGAATCCCTGTCGAACTCGATACACCGTAGGACACGCCACTACACGCAAAGGATCTTCTTACAAACAGTGTAACCGGGTTCAATGACCTCGGATTCCCTCGGCCCTCATACTCACCTCTTCTCCATCACACGCAGCCTGGTATATAATAGAAATCTAGGACCGTGACGTCTACTAGCCCAGGGGGGTAAACGGTCTCTATCCATCCAAGACCATGCTCGGAGCTTTTGGATGAAGATCGCGTTAGTGGAGTGGCACTTTTTGAACTTGGATAGATTAGCTATGGTCAGGCGAGTCGTAGTACAATCTAGGGTGTGGCATCCTATGATTGAGACATAATTGCCACATTCAGAACAAGCAAAGCCCGTATTGCCTGGCACCAGACCAGCTACCTATATCTGAGTGACGTACACTAGTTACCGTCAGTATTCTTCAACATTGCTCACCATTTTACCTGGATCTTCGATGTCCTTCCAAAGCTCTCATCCTCCGGAGCCCACCGAGGTACGTTGAGTGATGATCCTACTACGCTGGTCGACATCAACTCATAACCGATTCTGGACGAGAATATAAAATAGATCTGTCTTTAACATCTTTGTTAATTGTAGCACACCAGGGTACCTGTCTTGAATCTTACGTACCTTGGTTTATTTGAGTTGCTCAACAATTCTCAAGTCGTCGAGTATCAATAGTGTCCCAGAATCAAACTGAGACACCCCGACAATAAGATACTACTCTAATCTGGTCGCGATATAAATATATAAATATATAAACAGGGCAACAATTCCATCTTCGAATGCTTCGTTACTGTGGTTTCTTACTTCTTTCCTGTGCTAGTTGTGTAGTGGAGGGAGGACATATATATATCTTTCCCATAGACGAATTTCGCCCGTTCTACGTTCGGATGGTTGTGTGTGAGAGAGGTCTTCTGCAGAAGCGACCTCTAGATATCAGGTGCGGGGCCTGAGGCTCCGACATCCTGCATATCTTCTTTCATAATGAATGGTAGCATAAAGTTGATTGACTACCTAGTACGCAAACAAATGCGTTGAATCGCCTTTCCTCCCCCACCCAAAGACTCTATTGCACCTCACCCTTAATCCCTGCAAGCCCCCCCATCCTGCTGTGGTGGCACATTGTCAATCTCTTTCCTCGGCATTAGGCAGGCTTTGATCCTTGGTCAACCGAGGATTACGAATGCAGCATGCAAACGCGATCAGCGGCACCACCAGGCAGATACCCGTGATGCATAGCAGCCGCTGCGTATGTTTGTAGGACTCCACGACCGCGTCACGTTCGGGGGTCCCCATCGGATGCGCTGTAGCGTATGTGAAGGGATCTCCAAATGCCGTCGTAGCGGTGTCTACATCGCCCATATTCTTAATGAGTTCCTTGAGCAACGTCTGTCGCCAGATAGCTCCGGCAATCGTGTTGCCAATTGCACTCCCGACGTTGTAAGATGCGAGGAAGATTCCAGTAATGACGGCGAGATCTATGCCATGTTAAACGTTGCTCTCGTGGCCATATGAGGTGTTCACTTACGCTCGTGTTTCGTTGCTGCTTGAATACTGGCTTGGGCGGGATATGGGAACATACCACCCGCTGTTACGGTCAGTTTAGCGCTTCAATGAGGTAAAGCGACCTACCAATTCCGAGAAGAACCTGTCCACCGATAACACCTGAATGGCTCGAACTGCTTGCTCCACCGCGGAAATAGATGAGAATCCCATAAGCAACCATGAACAAGAGGGTTCCAGCCACGATGAACGGTTTCAGCCGTTTCACTTTCAGGACTATCACACCCAGGATGCATCCCGTGATGACAGAGGCGAAACTAAGAACATTAGAAAAGCATTCAGAATAGAAGATGCGGCACTGACCTGTAAAGGGAGGTGATACGAGTTGCACTGGTGATGCTTTCTCCGAAGCCGACCACGAGGACAGTATACAGATACTCACCCTGTATCACCCATGCTAAATACCGGTCAGCCGTGCACGTTGTCATCATTCAGGCAACGTACCCATGTTTAGCATAATAGCAATTCCCAAAGCTCCCCATACGGCCCTATCTTTCAACAACTGCACACACTCAGTCAAGAACTCGGCAACAGATGCGAAGGAGCACCTACGTGAAACGGGACCATTGGGTGCTTGCTGTAGCGTTCCCAAAATATCCACGCCGGTACGAGCAAGACCCCGATGACTATCGGAGCGATGACCTTGGCAGTTTTCCATTGTTCGGCAGATGCTCCGGCGATCGTAAAAGGTACGAGAATCAGGGCGAGAAGTGCAATTAACAGCAGTACACCGACCACATCAAGATACCAAAACAGTTCCTTGGCAAACTGGAGTGCCCCAACCTTCGGAAGGGAGCTAAGATAGGCCTCGGGACTATTCCTTTTTGCTTTGAAATGACCGAAAAGGAGAGTTCCAAGAAGCGGAAGTGCACAGACTATGGCGATCAGCCGTCGACCTCACCATGGACGTTGTATAGGCGGCATACCTGGAAAAATGATGGCGAACATTCCGATTCCCCATTGCCATGTTGTCGTTGTAAGCACAGAAGAGGTGACATTTCCGCTGATCCATGTATTGATCTGACGGGTTAGGATGTGTGCATTCATTGGGTGAAAAGATCCTCACAATGAATGGCGTCGCTGGAATGTATGAGAACAACAGTCGGGACCGAAGCGAGGTCACATCAGCGACCAAGACCTCCAACAGCAAGATGATTCCGGTGTAACCGATCTATTCATGTTTGAGCTACTATATTCAGCAACGGAAAACCTTATCGAATACCTGGTATAAAACTGCGCCTGCACAAAACGTTGGCATATTGGTGGATGCGGCTTCCACGATGGTGCCTAGACAAGGTCAATAAGGGGTTAGAAAAGGCGACCCATTTATACAGACCTACGGTGTAGAACACAACCGAGAGAATGATGAGTTCTATACGACCAAAGACATCGGCAATCTTCGCAGCAGTAGGCTGGGTTGGACAGTCAGAATCCGTGGTGATTGCTAGAATATAAGTGAGAACCAACCTGCGCAGCTGCCGCAATCACGGATCGGAGGACATTAATTGTCGCCAAGAGACTATGTTTCTCGAAACCTGCAGTTGCCATGGACTAGAGATTGCCATCCCTTGTTATCATGAGAGCCCAGTCCAGAGGGTTTATGACATACCTGATAAGTGATGCGAACCTGGCCGTCCAATCCGTAGACATAGGCAATCAGGAACACGCCAAAGAATAGCACGGTACGCTCAATCCAGTGCAACTGCGCCGAAATGACCTCGATACGTTTGACACCCGGGCTGTCGGTCACGGCATTCGGTTCCTGAGGAGGAGGCCTTGCGTGCGCCATCGGCTGCTTAATCTCCGGGGAAGCCATGATCAGCTTCGTCTTCGAAGAGAGGACTGTCACGTAGAGATTGGAATGTAAGACCGAGCGCAAGAGAGAAGAAGGAGGAAGAAAATTTGGCAGTTTCGAAGCAGGTCATCACGAGCTCGGAAGGACTCGCTCCGCGCCTGATGGGCCCGTGGAACCTCATCTTATCTGATTGCAGGGGAACGATCCCATGATTAACATTGGTCTTTAACTTGGCCGAAGTGGGAATTCCAAGACGATCCGGTGGCGCTTGGCCAGGTGGTGATTGGCGAGGCGTGGAGGACAAGTACTGGAGTGGACCTCGTATTCAGCAATCAGGAGAAAAACTCGTCCCCTGCGTCCTATGAGCCGGTGATGCCAAGACGATGGTGAGACATTCCTTCTGTCGTCTACTCCGTAAGGTTTAGTACCGCGAGGGTTTCCATGGATCCGGCGTAGGGAGTGTTTAGTGTTACATCAGATAAGCGTTACACAAGGATTCACTTCGAACGCGCAGCATTCCCCAAGCCTCCCATTAGATTCCAGAGTGTCTGCACCAGAGGAGGTAAGGCATCATGGGCAGCCTCCGCCCGCAGCACACTTCGCACCACGTCCATAATCTCACCAGGATCGTCCAAAGTCGCCGGTCCCTGGAGCCCCTTCAAGGCAGGACATCCGCACCCTAAAGAGATGAACTTTTGTACATCAGTGGTCTCTTCCCCGTCAAGGAAAACAGTGGGCCAGCGGCCAACAAAGGACGTTCCCGACGGGGGACTCCCCACGGGCATCTTGTCGTTTTTGGCTTTGAACACGACACTGTACGACCAGAAGGCCAGACTGGCATAGTAGACAGCCTCGGCGAGGGATCCCGTTAGGCAACCGGGCGAGATGGCTTTCGCGAACCGAATGACCTGTCCAGCATGCCAGATGGCTCTTCGCGAGTCGATGCTATTGATCCACTCGAGCGCGCTGTGGTAGACTCGGCGAGCTTCTCGCTTGTCTTCTTTCCCTGCAAAAAGTTGCAGCTCTTCCAGTGACATGTGCAGGAACATTGAAATCATCTCGTGAACGAGAAGGACCTGCGGGCTGGGGCTAGTGGTGAACTCATGGGATATCATGCGAAACTGTTGCAAGGTCTGAGCTAGTTCTTGATGTCGGGAATTTATGACTAAAGCATTCCAATGCTTGGAACTGCCCTTGGAGATGAATTTGAGCCGGTGGTACTCATTGATCAGTGCCCAAAGGCCATGGAGGAGAACAAAGGCCGACAACTGCAAGTCGATACAACCCTGGAACACAGCCAGCTGCGGCAGATCATGCAGTGTATCAACCAGTGAGGGAAGTCTCTGGGATGTCAGTCCAGAGGACAAATAAATGTGTCTCCATTCGGTCGCGGTCTGCGCCTCCCACAGCGACCGGACAAATGGAAAGGGAAGTTCCATCTCGCCGTACGAGAAAAGAGGGTTCACATTCAGCATCATTGCTGACTGCGCATCATGCAGAAACAAATGGTGAACCAGTCGCTTGAAAGATTCTTGCTCAACCCAATCTCGCCATTTTGTATTCAAGGTTTCTTCGGAATCCTCGGGGTTTGGCAGAATGGACGAATACCGAGAACGTCGAAAGCGAAGCCCGCGTCGCAACATGGTGACTAGAGGTTGCTGGAAACTCTCGGCAATCTCTGTTCTGCGTCGGTCGCCGCTCCACATCCCAATATCAATGACAAGAGCGTAGGTTTGAGAAGCACGTAGGTCTCGCGTCGTGGTGTTATCCCGTTCATACTTATCGGACATGCGCAGACGCACAATTTCCATCAAGGCGTAACCCAATTTTCGCAAGGTCGGAATAGTCGATCGTACAGCGCCAGCCGCAGCGACTGCGGCGAGCATGTCCGGGTTCTGTTCATTTACATGGAAAGTCGGGCGGTGTATCCAAGAATCAATGTGATGGCTTTGAATCTCGAAATAATCCTGGATGAGGCTGTCGAGAAGTTCTGTACTTGGAAACGATTTCATTATCCGCGTCAGATTTCCATTCGTGCTTGTTTGTAGCACCAGACCGAAGATGTGGTCCCGACTGCCCGGTGATAGGCGCTCAGAAAGCATCTGTCGCTCAGACCGCATACCTGTCTCCGGGCTGTCAATTGATTTCGGCACCGATAGCCCTTCCTCATCGATGAACGCATGGTCTGAGTGAGCGGGCTTCCACGCAGACAAAGACGATCGTTGGTATGCTTCCGCACCAAGGGCAATACCACTGTCGGTTTCGAGTCCATCTGGGACGTCCGCGGCGTGGCTGTGCTGAACTCCTTGTGTGTTGAAGAAGTCGATGAGGCCGAAATCGACATCGGTGAAATCAAAGTTGAAAGTCACGTTTGGGTCTAATGTGCCCGTGGACTCTTGGGGGGCTATAAAAGGGTCGATGTCGTTTCGCGCGAGGGTAGGGATCAAGGCGTCTGGAATGAAATCCGGAAAGAAGGTACCGTCCACGCTAAAAATGCCGCTGCCAGCTTCCCGGTCCATCATCGGAGAGAGTGCTGCATCTACGGAGTGCCTTGATTAGCGTACGCTTTGACAGGAATTGGTAGCGTGGCGGATCCTACCATTGAAGTCTACCGATGTTGGGTCCTGCGACGGTATATTTGAGCGTTCCTCAGCAATGTAGCTGTGTAGCGACCCATTTGGTCGCGGATTATCATGTGAAGTTTGTGAAAATTGGGAGGCTCCTGTCTGATCGATAGGAATGGCATAAGGCGCTTGCGGTTGGGTGGACTCGAGGGATTCGTATTGAGCTTCGTCGTCCGCCATCAGTCCTGGGCGATGGTTAGTGAGACTGATAATATGATACATTGAATGGGATAACCTACCCATGCTACCTTCTGCAGGAGGTTCGGGAGACATTTCATTGCCACCTAATGGCCAATCGCAGGCTAGGCCTTTCTCCCTGCAACGTCTACATGGTTTTTCCTCGTCGCACTTCAGTTTGGACTTGGCGCACGTCCCACAAGCTTGGGACACTCGGCCGTTGCTGGGATGGGGTCGTTTGCGTTTCCCACTATGGGGACTGCCATGACCGGCCGCATGTCGTTTCATAAGATCTCTTTGTTGGGTGAGCGGGGCTCCGGCTGGGTAGGGGCGAATGAAGACTCACGGTCGGGCAAACCCCTTATTGCAAACTTGACAGACATAAGGCTTCTCACGAGTGTCTGTGATGGTCAGCGAATTGCCTTGTCGCATGGGATGTGAACGAAGCTCTGTACTAACGTGATCGGACATGGCGGATCAAATGGTCGGCACGGGCGTAGCTCTTCCGACAGTTACTGCACTGATAGTAGCCCTCTCGCACCGATCCCTGCGGCGACGAGGTGGACGGATGTGATGAAGACTCATGGAACATTTCGAGGCATGGCCCGAGGGGAGAATGAAGAGGAAGATGGGATTATCGGATGGCGAGAACTGGACCCCGAAGAGAAGGTGTGCATTGTGGGGAAAATGCGGGGAATCCAATCAGCAACTGCCGATTTACTTTGGTGGGTACCATGCTAAGTAATCGACATCGTATTCGTTATGCGTTTATGTCTAGGGATAATTGCTCTTACTGTCGCCAGTCTATTGTTTCTATTGTGATATCCAAGCCTAAACGTATATTCTCACTCATTCCAACTACCGTCACCCTAACTCCATCACCCTAGAGACATTATATATGCTCATTGTCTCCACTCCCTGGAGTCAGCCGAAGTCCGCATATCCTCCGCCGAGGCAGATCATCGGCATGTGGACCACATTGTATCCGAAACCTGCCTCACACCAGTTCAACAAGGAGGGCCAACGCTGCCGATGACTCGGGATCGCTGCATCAATATATGTTGAGCGTAATGGAGATTGGGAGATATCCTCTTATCTCCAATGCAGTCGTCAATTGAAGCCTCCGACAAAATGGGTATGCACTTCATCTGTCAGCCCCCATGATAACCCGATCTGACAGACGCAGGTCTCACACCAGTCCATTTCTTTTCCCATGGGTCTACCATGATGCTCGGGGAGAAGAGCGATTCCGCCGATTACTGGAGAAAATGTGGCGAGGAGGCTCTGGCGAGGAACATCAAAGGAGTGGTGATCATGGTATGCCAGATATAAGCTTGTTCTGACAAAGATGAATACTTACGTCTACGCCAAAGGGAGCCCACTGGGATTGCCTCGGGGACAAAATCCAGGTCGCAACCAATCCAAAGCCCGAGAAAAGCCCTGTCGCCTACGTCGACCCCAAGAAATATGTGAACTACGAGCTGAATCCCGATCTGGAGACAGCACAGCGATGCATCGACATGCTGGCGCAGGAGGGATTCAACGTTGACGGCAATCCCAAGTTTGACTGGATCCACGACGTCTATCTGATTCTGATCCACATGTTTCCTAACGGCTGTCCTCCGACTACGATCATCTCCATGAACGCCCGCTACGATCCACACTACCACGTGAAAGTGGGCGCGACCCTGCGTCCTCTGCGCAAGGAGAACTATCTACTCATTGGGACGGGCGGCTCGGTCCATAATTTGTACCGTAACAAGTGGGCGCCGATGCTTCGGTTCCGCGATAACTTCGCTATGGAGACGCCTCCCGAGGACTGGGCCTTGGAATTTCGCCAGGCAGTGGAAGATGTCATCTTGAAGACCTCTGGTCCGCAGCTGCGTCGCGCAATGACCCGTCTGATGAAACACCCTCGGTTCCGCGATGCACATGCCACGGATGATCATTTCATGGCTGCAATGTTTGTGGCCGGGGCAATGGGAGATTTTGAAGATAGCGGGACCGCTGCCGTCATGCCGGCGGAAGATTGGGAGTTGACAAATATGTGCAACTCGCAGTTTACCATTGGCTCGTGGAAGGCTGTGGCAGCATAGATATCAAGTTATATTGTGATTTTGATCGATTAATTCTGCCTCTCGATAAGTGATGATACTAGAAGATTTCCACCTACACGACGATACTGGCCCAGCCGGCCGGTGGAAGAAGTGCTTGTAATAAATCCATACCATACGTTCTTGGTAATCTCCAAAAAACATTAGCCAGCTGGCATACCAGTCCGATTCTCTCCAGGCTCGTGGCTGTCCTGGCTTACTTTGATGAGAGTCGTACCATGGCAAAGCATCAGCGCGCTCCCATGAAATCCCCCGGTGATTAAGCGAATGAACGAGGAGTGATAACCGGAGAATATGGATTAATTCAGTGGCAAACTAGCTCCTCTGGAGTGTTATTCAAAAATACACGGATGAAGTCAAGTTCTTAACAGTAGCTGCCAACAAAGGAAGGATCAAGCTCAAGAGGAATGTGATTTAAAGAAGTCTTCCATTATGACCGGACCCTCTTCACAACCACAAATGTATAGTATCCAATGGTTGATACGGTGGCCAGTAAAGAAAAGAGAGTGATAAGGCCTCCCGTGATGATGCCTTGTTCGAAGAATCCTATATGGAAACCAGCGCGCTGCTTAGTCGACGGCAATGGCGAGATTGCTTCTTTCCAAGCTGTGTCACCCATCTTTGACGTGCCTAATACTGCTTTCACAAGAGCTGTCTTGCTACTCTGTGTGATGTACTGTGGTCGAGTAACCTGCATGAGCTCGGGGGTATATCGCGTATCACTTAGAACGCTGTTCACTGGCAGTGCAGGTCCAACTAGTTCAACGTATATTAGTCACTTCCTAACCCGATCCACAGAAAGCAGCTTACTGAGCATGTCTAGGGGCACATGGTTCACCCAGGAAATATAGGCATCGATGAACTGGGTCAGGTATTTGGCGGCTGATGGAATGGCGAATGCATATGTCGCCGTCAATGTTCCCATACTGTCATTTAATGTCAGTGCAATGTCTTGAAATTTAGCAATACAAGACCCACCAGTTGCTAAAATCGATGGCATCATCCAAGCTGGTTGTGGGATGAAGGATGAGGACTCTTTCGTCAACTTTTCTCTGCAGCAGTGGTGATTTCCTATTCGAGTCAGCATCTGACGCCATAAGGCCACCAAAACTGACTACATACCGGTCCTGCACTTCGATAATCCCCCATCCAGTACCAGAAACCAAGATCCGGCAACTAGGATCCTTCCGTGCGAGGTCAACAAGTGATGCGCCGGGGCTGGACCGCCCTGAGTTCACAGCGTTCTTGCGGGCTTCTCCATTCTGACCTGCGAGAAGTTTCGAGGCATGCTGAATGACTGACTCCACGAACGCCTTCATAGCAAATTCCTGCACTAGAACAACATCAGGAGCATATGGCGACCGACCGCTAAAGGCAAATCGTGCGGTCACTAGAGCCTCGGCGGCCTCGTTGATATGGGCTGTGCGGTCGACTACTGCCACTGTTCGCCCTGTGGACGAGACAAGACTGCGATTGGAGACGGTTCCAGAATTATGTTGCACAACCATGAGCACGCGGTCTAAGAAGGCAAGTTCTGGTCTCTCCTCGCTAACAGCAAAGGTGTCCTTGTCAAGGGCTTGGGTGAGGATTTTTCGCAAAAGACGGGGCAGAAACATCGTCGTTTGAGCCAGCTGCGAGGCGTCAGATCATGTTAGGGAATGAATGACGTGCGAAAGTTACTAACCTCAAGAATCACACAGTTGCCTGCTGCAATCGAGGCGCTCAGTGCTGAGATGATGGAATAGAACATGGTGTGGGAACAAGGCACGATGTACACAATACCCGCTCCACGCTTTCCATCAGCGTTGTCTTTGCCATTTGCGACACGATATTCTTGCTCAAGGTCTTTCTCCAAACTTAAGGGGAGATAATGCGTCCTGATTTCTGAAAGCGCAAGGCAAATTTCCGCCTGAACTTCCTCTGCAGAATTGTCGCTGTCCTTCTGGATAGCCTCCCTGAGGTCCTCCACATGCTGAACTAGAGCAGACTGCAGACGGTGTAGCTGATTCTGACGATAGCGAATATTCTGGCACCGGCCATCAATCTCCGCAGAGAAGATGCGCGAAAATGGTTGTGAAGAGACCATTGTTCAACTGAGATACAGACCCTGGTACGTTGGCTCCTGAGACGACTGCCTTCAACGGGGATATGGAAGCACCGGCAGCTTTTGATTAATTCATGAAATCCAGCTAACCCCAAGCTAGCGTAGTAGTCTTAACCCGCCACTCAGATACATCCCGAAGCTGGGGATGATGGTCTCGGGATGTGGAGGAGGCCAGTACAACCGACCTCGGCTGCGAGGGATGTGGAGAGGAAACACTCGGATGATCAGATGGTCTGCTGATGCAGGAGGCTATCATTCTGGTCACGGATGAGAAGGTAGTTAGCGGTTTATACCCGTGTTGTACTAGATTTCCAGCGCTTTCATCAGAGAGACTGTACTCGTTCTACCAACCTCCAGGCCACACCATGTCGTCAACTACAACCACCACCCGATCCCAAACAAGCAGTCTGTCTGTACTGGCAGACTACGAGCTTCATCACAGCGGCAGCGAACCTGATGTCCAATCCTCAGTCTCCCGCGAGTCGCCGGCCGTCGCATCTCCAGCACAACCTGCCCACTGGCCCAGAGACCATCGTCGTGTGCCGCCTTACCGTCCTATAAACCGCAATCTGAATTGGAATGAGAGGCCAGCGGGAAGCAATACTGGCGAGTTTATCTTTGTCCAGACTATGTTGCATGGGGTGTGGTTGAATGCAGTCAGTAACGTTGTTATCTGGGTGCAGGCAGGATGCTAACAGCACGTCAGTCGGTCGCTCAATTATGGCGCGCAACAGGCGGAAGATTAAACGACAGGATCTTTCGGTATGATGTGGGTGGAGAGTGGTGAATTCGTCACTGTATTTGGACAGAATCATATATGAAGCAGTTGTATTGTTCTTGGACGTTCTTCTCAGACAATTCAGTGAATCGATGCCTCCCTGGCTTACAATGCAATAATATATCATGACAAGAATTGATCCGATTAGGAATACATACATCTAGTATCGCGGGCAGCGCTCTAACAGCTTCAAGTACTTGGTCTCACACCCATATCACCCAGCTCCTCCCCCAGTTTCTTCCCTCCAATCTCAATCTCCTCCGCCGGCTGCAAAACATACAGCATACGCGCCCATTGTGGAACCAAATTCCCATTTTCATCCTTCACCGGAGGCGTCACATTTCTCCAGGCATGGTTCGTGCCCCGTTGGATGGAGACGTCGCCACGCTTCATCAGACGGGTCTCCCCGGAATCCAGGATCAGCTCAACCTCTCCCTCCAAGACCACTCCATAGTCCAGCGAGGTAGTTCTGTGCATCGGACTCACGGCTGAGGGACGCATATCAACGATGCGGCACACAGTCCCGGAGTGGATCACCAGACCAGGAGGGTTGGTGAGATATTCGTTGTATTCCGGGATGTCAGTGTCGCCATTGAGCTTCGCGGGGAAGTGACTGGTTGTGTATGCGAGACTGAAATGGGCGCTGTCTGGAATCTGCTTCACGGGCATCTCCTCGGAGATGGCGTTGGAGAAGATGGCTTTGCCTTCATCGTTATGGGTGGTGATGAAGCGGGAGAGAGGGCGGATAGTCTTGGGAGGGAGCTCGGTGGACGACATCATCGAGGAATTTAGATCTCAATCAAGGACAACGAGTTGCTTAATTCTCTATGGAAGCAATTGAGATTGCGATAATTATTATAGTGCGGAGATGGCGTCACGTATGGGGGTATATTCCTGACCCATGCCATCTTCGGGACCACATCGGGAGAGGTGGAGGAGAGGATACTATCGCCAGTGGGTGGGCTCTGAGAAGGTAGGTCACGCATAATTTCTTTCATGTTCACAAGCATCTGTCTATCTATTCATATGTGGATTCACTCCCTTGGAGGAATAATGGGCAGGGTGACATAGTTATCCCCGTGTCCAAAGTTGATATGGTTCTGGCCTTCCAGCTTCTCCGGCGACCGATCCACTGGGGAATTATGCTGGAAGACCCCACTTCCCTGAGTATCTCCCGAGGCGACCTCGAAAATAAGCTTGCCTCCCTTCTCTACCACCACATTGGTGGGCCACACCTCCACATCGACGGGGTAAACTTCGCCCGGAATCACCGGGAGGACATCGGTCGAGTAGTAGTCGCGATGCGGCAACCACTCGCGATGTCGAGCGTGTTCCTTGTTCACCTTGCGCAGGCTGACACGCTGCCAGCCCTTGCACAGAGGAACGGGGTCACCGGCTGTACCTGTGTAGTAGACTTCCTTGCCCTCGGGGGAGATGTAGCGAAGTGTGATGAATAGATCAATATCGCGGGGCGTCGGAGAACCGGGATACGGACTCATGGAAACATTCAGATGGGCAACAATATGTCCTGTAATTTCGGTCTCTTTCTCGAATGGTGCGGTGGTGAATTGAACCAGCTGCGGGTTGTTCAATGTCCCCAGCGCGCGATAGGTAATCTTCACCGGAGGAACATTTTGAGGCTGTTCCGTTACCAATTCCTTATCCGGAGTCAAGTAGAACCGCGTGTATTGGGTACGCGGAATGGGCCATTCGGTCTCCGTGCGCCGAGGAAATTGCTTCTCTGCTTCGGCGTTGTTGAAGCCCACGTCGCCTTTCCGGAGGACCAAGTCGACTTTGGGCGCCTGTCCAGTAGACCATCCGGCGCGATCTTCGCCTTTGAGAAAGGCATCGAGAAAGCTGCGCTGGATCTCGACCTCCTCCTTGTAATAGAATGGCAGGTCGTGGCGGCCAGTAATGAATCGCAGATACTTCAGCTGGCTGCCTGCTTGCGTGTAGCCTTCCACGTTACCTCTCAGGTGAAGAAGGATGCCGCCCCAGTTGGCCACTGATAGCAATGGGACCTGCATAGGAATTAGTTTTGTCAGAAGAGTTAGTGGAAATTATCGCATACCTGAATATCGCTCATGGTGTATTCCTTGCTGGCGTAGTAGATATCATCGCGGAAGTGATTGTTGGCATTGTCAATGGTCTGATCCTGGCGATTGGCAACCAATTCCTCCTCGGGGAGGTCTCCCTCAATCGTGTCAGGACCCCAGTTCTTTGCTGCGCGACCAGGCCGGCCGTACTGGTTGGAGACGACCTGGCGATCCCACCAGAACTTGATAAAGGCGTTGCTCAGGATTCCACCATGACGGCATCTATCGCGGTAGTAATCTAGAAACATTAGCACTCCCTCGTAATCAGCAAGCCAAGTGAGAACAAACCGGACATTCCCTCCCAGGGAATCATGCAAGCCAAACCCTTGGGCTGACGGGCGGCAACTCTCCACTGGCTTCCTGCGTAGTAGCTGATGCCCAGCAAGCCAACCTTTCCGGTGGACCAGGGCTGTTCAGCCGCCCATTCAACGACATCAAAGAATGCCTCACTTGTCTCCCGGGACATAGTATCGAGCTTTCCGCGCGACTGGCCGGTGCCTCTCTCGTCGGCGCGAACAATGGCGTATCCATGCTTGGTCCAGAAGCCCGGGTCCGGTGTTTCCCAGGCCGAATGCTCCGAGCGGTGCTCCGGATTGACCTCGCTGAAGGATTTCGGATGGAAACTGGGTCATTGTTAGCTAGATATTGCCTGCGGATTCAATTCGGCCAGACCACATACTCGCGATACGGGATATCCTTGCCATACGGTCCGTAGGTGACGAGCACTGGGGCCTTGTCGATGCCCTTAGGGCGGTAGACATTGCATCGCACGAGACCAGACTGGTCCTTCAATGCGATCGTCACATTTTGCTCGAAGATGTAGGGGAAAGATGTTTCATCACGGGTGGTGATGTCTTCGCGGATGGGGTTCGGCATGATGTTGTTCTGGGATAGACCACCGCGCGCACCAATTCAGTAACGGTAGATCATGGAAAGTTATTCCCTTTGTAAAATGAGCGATCATAAATAACTAACCGACTTCCCCTCAGGTGGGTTCGTCATGTCTCCTACCGAAAGCGCCCTAAGGTCGTTCCGACGTGGAGCCGAAATGGAGAGTTGGAGCCGAGGAGCATAGCACAACCCCAAGACGTGCCGTTATGCATCATGGGGGGAGGTCCGAAGGAGGGGCCAGAGTGTTTAAATATTTATAATTCTAGTGATATTGGAGGGGAAGCCTTGGTCTGATCTTCTCCAAGTGCACAACACTCCTCTCTGCGGGCATCATTTCCAAGTTCTTTACTATGGGCAGCATCAGTCCCTCCGAATCGAGACATGGCGGTCTTCGAGTCCTGATCTCCGGTGCTGGTATTGGAGGTTTGGCTACGGCCATCGCATTGCGTCAGCAAGGACATAACGTCCAGGTACGTCATTTCCCAAATACTTACCATGTACTTTTGACATGAACTCACAAGCATCCAGTTGTTTGAGAGATCTCGCTTTGCAAATGAGATCGGTGCAGCCATTCACCTGTCGCCAAACACCACTGCCTGCTTACTGCGACTTGGGATCAATGCGTCCAAGTTTGGGGCCGTGGAAACGGAACAAGTACTGTCGTCTCCTATGCTATCTATTTGGACATCATTCTGACGCTCAATCTAGGTGCGCACATTCTCACCGACTGGGGAGCCCCTGCACATCATCGACGTCCGGAAGCACGCTGGGCTTTGGCGCCATGTAAGTCTACACTATAATGGCTGCTTCATGTCGGTCCAGGTCCTAATCAGTGCAACAGCGTTGGCTTTTAGTCCACAGAGCCCACCTCCACGAAGCTCTGAAGGACGAGGCGATAGCGCAAGGATGCACACTGCACACTTCCAGCAAGGTAGTCGATGTCGATCCCACCAATGGCACTCTGACCCTTGAAAACGGCGATGTCGTGGAGGGCGATGTACTGTTGGGTGCAGACGGCGTCCACTCAATTGCGAGGGCAAAAATCCCTGGCGCCAACAAGATCGTCCCTTTCAGTTCTGGCCGCAATGCCTTCCGGTTTTTGATGTCCCGCCAACAGGCCTTGGACGACCCTGAGACGCAGGAGCTCGCTCAGGATCGCGGTGCCGTTGACATGTATGACACGCCGGATCGTCGAATTTGCATCTACCCCTGCATGAATAACGAGGCCCTGAACTTCGTGTGCATCCATCCCGATAGCATGTCTGCTATTGATAAGCACGCGGATTGGAACCAGGAAATCAGCAAGGAGTCGTTGCTTGCGGTATACAAGGACTATAGTCCGAATATTCTCAAGCTTCTGGACAAGGCGGATCCCCAAACACTCAAAGTCTGGCCTTTGCTGGATATGGACACGTTGCCCACCTGGGTCGAGGGTCGAATGGCTCTCCTGGGTGACGCCGCCCACCCGTTTCTCCCGTATCGCGGCTCGGGAGGCGGGATGGCTATCGAGGACGCCCTGTCACTGGGTGTGATGCTCTCCAAGGCGCGTCCTGAGGATGTTCCTGAGCGGTTGAAGCTGTATGAGAAGGCTCGTCACACCCGAGCCACGATCGTTCAGCAGATGACTCGCGATTCGGCTCACGGCCCCCTTCCGCCTGATCAGGGTGAGTTATATTTGGAGACTCTATAGTACGCATTATGCTAACTCGCCCAGCCCAAGCGATGACGGTCTATATCTTCGGCCACGACGAGTTCGACCATTCCACCCAGATTCTACGAAAGCATCTGTGGAGTCAGGGCCCCCCCAAGTACTGGCGCCAGCCTATTGCCTTCGGACCCATGCCTGGTCCGCGGCAGGATTACGACGGCCATGATCGCGTGCAAAAATCACTCAAGGCTACTTTCCAGACGGCTTCGATCCGCTTCAAAACTAGCCGAACGCTCCTACAGAACCTGTTCCCCAGCGATTCCTACAGCTTCATCAGTCCCAGCACCGTTGCCTATGCAACATTCTCACAGACGAGACTGCACAACATGGACTGGCTCGGCGGTGGAGGCTATCGCCATCTGGGGCTGTATATCGAGGGCGTGCAGTACAAGAAAAGCAACGGCGAGGTGGTCAAGGGCACTTACATGCCGATTCTGTTTGAGAGTCTTGCCGACCCAATCGTCTCGGGTAGAGAGGAGCTCGGAATGCCCAAGTTGTACAGCGCAATCCACGGGCATGAAAGGTCCCAGTCCTACCATCTGGAGACGAGCTGGGAAGGGGCCGTATGGGGACGCTTCCATTGGGAGGATCTAGAAGACGTTGACATGGAGAGTGAGCAAGGCAGTATTACCGGAGAACCCAGTGACGGCGTCCTCGTCCACAGATACATGCCTCAGGTCGGACGGGACTACAAGGGTCAGCCGGAAGCCGAATACCCGGTCATCGTGCCATTTGCGGAGGAGTCGAAGGTCGTGCCGTCGAAAGTCACTCGAGTGCGCAAGGCTACCAAAGCCAGCTTTCACATCGAGGAGCTGAACTGGCAATTACTCCCGACGCTTCATCATGTTATTTCACGGCTCGCAGAGATCCCGGTGGATGAGATCGTATCGGCGAAGGTGGTTGATGGGGAGGGGGTACAGGACGTGTCCACGGCTCGACGAGTCGTGTAGCGATAAGGACTGTCACGACTATTACCACTGCATTTGTGTAGGTTTAGGAGGGGTGTGAAAATATCAGTCATTCCTATACGTTCTAACATCATCGTTGAAAGTCAGACCGGGAAAGGCATGGGTCATGGGACATCGGGATCTGATTTTGTATAGAGGTTCGTTCTGGGTTCCACGCCATGATGAGGCATAGAGATTAGGATTTGAACTCGACATTCATCCATGTCAAGACATGAGCGGCAGGAAGTGGTTTCCAGGGTCATTCACCTATCATGCATAATGTTCTTGGTCGGACACGTATGGCTGCATGTGACTATCTCCATTTTTATGACAGGGCACAGCCGAGCACTAGAGCCTGATTAGACCCAAGGTCAAGCCACTAGGCCGGGGGCTAGTATCCTCGCAGTCCTTTTGGGCTAGTTGCAGACGTCAATTGGAGGCGGAGTGGAGCCCATTCGTGGCGACGGACCGGGATGATTGTCACGGAGGCATATAGCACTGGGTAGTATAGGAAAGTTGGGAGACGGATGACGGGAAGGCGGACGGATGACGGGAAAGTGGTGACACCGGACTTTCCCGCACGAGAGACGTGCATAACGACGGGAAGGACCGTATTGAGGCATTCCGAAGGCCAATTGTCTGGGGGTCTTGTTGGATGATGATGGTGGCTCGCGACGGGGTACTTCTGGGAACAACTAGTTGGGACACTAACAGGGACCGTTCGACAGTAGTCGGATGTGCCTCACTCGATTGATCTAGTGGGGAAAGACCATGAGGGGTAAGAGCAATCTAGGATTGAATAGTGGTCTGAGCAGTAAGACAAGAGAGGAAGTGTCCTCGGTAAGAGTGTGGAAGCTGGAGAGATGACGAGGTATACCTACTACCTGCATCTACATGTGTTGTGATATATATATGTATCAGGCTGAGGCCACCGGACCATCCCGCTACGTCTTCGCAGCTTCATTCATACGGAGGATACGCGCTGTAAATTATTGAAAATGCTGGTGCTGGTTTAATCTCAGTTAAGTCTATAAGCTCATTCCTATATAGAACTCTATAGATCCTCTGAATAGGGATGCGACAGACGTTATTAATCGATAGTGGGAGGTTCTAGAAACGGCCGACCTCATTCCCAATCAGGACAGTAATCCTGACTAACCCACTAACTAACTAACTAACTAGGTTGACTGACTGACCATCATCGACCTTGGACGCTTGTCTCTCTCTTCTTTCTTCTCTTCTCTTCTCTTCCTCTCTCTTCTTCACTCTCCCTCCTCTCATCTTCGGCTCTCGCTGCTTTGTTCCCTTCATCCCTTCATCCAGCCTCCTCATCTCCTCCCCATCCCCTCCACCCTGCGACGCTCGTGACGTACCCTCTCCCCCTCGGTCTCTCTCTTCTACCCCCCCAACCTTGCTTACAACCTCTGTTCACCACCTTGTTCGTTACCCAAATCACCCGTTTCTTGACCGATTGCATTCTCCAACTTCTTTTCCTGCCCCCATCAAAAGCCCTCCTGTACAATATCTTCGTCCCCGCTTCGCTCCGCCCGTCGACATTCCAGATCTCTGTTCCCCGCAGCAACCTAGGTCTAGGTGCTCAACCCTCACATACCACTTAATCTCAGCCTCAGATCTTCCCCGCACAAGACCACAATGTAAGTCGCCCGGAAATCTTTTCCTTGATGATCTACCTCAATTCCCGAACTCTGACCCATCTCCGGCCACCGTCTCCAGGCGTATCACCGTCAATGTCATCCGACCTGACCAGGCCGACTCCGATATCATTTCCCTGGAAGTCGGCGGGGACATGACTGTCGACCTCCTGAAGGCCATCGTTGAAAGCGAGACCTCCATTCCCCCGAACGCCCAGCGGATCCTTTACAACAACCAGCTTCTCGGCGATGACACTCGCACCCTGGAGCAGGTCGGCATCGGCGAGGGTGACATGCTGGGTGTCCAGGTTATGCTACGAACCCCTCAGCAACCCGCTCGGGCTCTCGGGGGTCCGAGTGCCGCCGCGGCGCAGCAAAATCTCCAGCGGCGACAGGCTATGGGCCCAGATCCTGAGACCATTCGACTGCATATCCTAGGAGACCCCCGAGTCCGCGAAGCGGTCCGGCGACAGAATCCAGAACTCTCCAATGCCGCAGATGACCCCCAGCGGTTCCGGGAAGTCCTGATCGCACAGCAGCGACGCGAAGCCCAGTTGGAGGCGGAGAAGGAGGCCCGGATTGCCATGCTGAATGCGGATCCTTTCAACCCGGAGAACCAGCGGGAGATCGAGGAGATCATTCGTCAGAATGCCGTAACGGAAAATCTCCATAATGCCATGGAACATCATCCAGAATGTGGGTGGTCCCTGATCCCGGTGGCCCCTTGATCGCACTAACCAGATTGGGTAGCGTTCGGTCGCGTAACGATGCTTTACATCCCTGTCGAGGTCAATGGCCACCGACTCAACGCCTTCGTCGATTCCGGTGCCCAAGTTACGATCATGTCCCCCGAATGTGCAACTGCCTGTAATATTATGCGACTGGTCGATCAACGATATGGTGGTATTGCAAAGGGTGTTGGAACAGCCAACATCCTTGGTCGGGTGCATTCCGCGCAGATCAAAATCGGGAGTTTGTTCCTTCCCTGCTCTTTCACTGTCATGGAAGGTAAACACATCGATTTGCTTTTAGGCCTGGATATGTTGAGGCGCCACCAGGCTTGCATCGATCTCAAACGGGGTGCCCTCATCATCCAGGATCAAGCCGTGCCGTTCCTCGGGGAGGCCGACATTCCCAAACATCTCCAAGACGAGTTCGAGGATGAACCGATGGTGAAAGGCAGTGACGGAGCGGAAGTCGGTGCTCGGACGGGCGCGGTCACCCACCAGGCTAACCAAGGTGGCGCCAGTTCTGCCGGACCATCGTCAGCCCCAGCCCCTTCCTCCAGCGCCCCTCGCATCAATATTCGCCCAGCACCAACACAGTCGTCGCGTTGGCCGCAGGACTCGATCGCGAAGATTACCGAATTAGGATTCACACGTGAGGAAGCCATGCGGGCGCTGGATGCCGCGAATGGAGACCTCGATGGCGCTATTGGATTCTTGATATGAACAATTAGGCCCAACATTAATGAAACCCATGCCTGAAGTGCTGTTCTAGTACTGCAAGGCGGCCCTCGCACATCTCGTCGCGCCCCCATGGGAGGGTAGATACCCACATCTGCATTGAAAAGGCGTTCTCCGCGATTCACTGCTTGCTTTGTCCATCTGTATCGGGTCGCCTATTCTAACCCGATCCTGCGTATGCATCACAGATTAGCGAAAGATGCACTCATGCAGGGCAGCGAATTTCGACTCTATTGTCGTGTTCACATACTACAACTCAATAGACGCCTTAATGGGCCCATTTTTTTCCTGATAAACCAGATCATTGTGTCCTTGTAACAATAAGTGGGTTCAGCAGCGCATTTGGAAGGGCTATCGTTAGACACCCCGTTTGTGATTGTGGCTTGGTAAGCATCGACGCCGCGCACAGTCCTGACTCAACGTTCGTACGCTTCTGACATTCCATCTGACTTCATGATTCAGGCATCACCGCGTTCTCAAGGCCATTTTAGGACGTAATGAGCGTTGGATGGCGCGTTCGGCGAGGGTGCGATAATGAGCACAGTACTTCAGGATACCGAACACCTCCGGATAAGGCCTGCTGATCGAGACAGTATAGTAAAACATGTCAACGCCATTCATGCGTTCAATATCGGCCTTTGCCATGGCAAGAGAAGGGTTATACACGATCAAAGTTGAAAGCCTCATCATGGCAAAAGTTACAAATGGCGCTATAATGCCCGGATAGAGCACATTCTCTGCAGGTATATGGCGGACGAGATCCAGCGTCGCGCGAGCCGCAGTAACAGAGGTCTGTCTAGAGAGAGATAAGCAGGGCCAGATGGAAGTCTTAACCCTTCACTCTTTTTGACGTTTCTTATTCTTTTCCGCACGTCGTGGGCTTCGATTCCGGCACTGGGAACTAGATTGGTCCTTTGCCGAAACGCCTGCATGGCTCATCGCTCATTAGATGGACTACAACAGTTTGATAGAATTTTGGTTGCTGATTGCTTAGATGGGCAAAGGTGATTGTATGTCATTTATACAGCATCCAACCACGACATACGGCCGTGCATATGGAGTACCATATCATGACCTCGGAGTATCGGACAGTCGATATGGGTCCTTATCATTACATCTAGTCTGGCTAGAAACGCACCTCACAGCCTGGCGTATCATGGTGGCAAGTTCCAAATAAAGTCCAGATCCAGGTAAGTCGAGTCTAAGCCTGAGTCAAACTGCCCCGTTCCATCCCAGGTCCCAAACGGCGCCATCAGAGGGTCCAGCGGAAACGAGAGCCAGTCACTGGGGTCTGGAGCAATCCCGTCAGGCCAGCCAAATATATGCTGGTCAAGCAGGTGTTCCGGTAGAGCGTGTTCTACCTCTTGAGTAGAACGATCAGCGTTTACATCATGAGCCATCATGGTAGTTTCATTCTCCCGTGACATGGCGACAGGCATACCTGTGGCGGGCTCACAAACGTAGACATTGGTGAACGACTTCCGGAATCTCTCGACATGAATTTTCAGCAGGGTCGCATATCGAGAAACAAGGTGGATATCATCTAGAGCATGAGCTTGCAAGATATCCGACACTTCATCCAGCAAAGCAAGACATTCTTGGACTTGGACTGTGCGCACACCGAAAGCAAGGGTCTTGAGGAGAAAGATCGATGTGCTGATCGCCCGATGAAAGATGCTAATCGGGAGGTACTGAATGGGATTTGGGATGTGATTCTCGAGCTTTGTGATCCATCGAAGAATGGAGCATGCATTTGTCATGATCTGCTCGACAGGCTCCGTGTCTCGCGAATTGAGCTGATGTCGTACTTCGGGCCCACTATGCGAAAGGAGCTCTGTGACCTTTGACTGCAGTTTGATCGAGTTGATAAAAACAACGACGTATTGATACTCGATGTTCAGGATGTCGCTTAGTGGGTTGTCTGAGTAGACGTTAGCTGCTCGAAATAGCTAATCAACGTCCCCGTGAGAACGATACCTTGGAGCCGCGGTCGTCTATCCTGCCAGCGTGCTAACCCGTCTCTCCATTGACACAGGGATGCTGTGTCTCCCTGTGGCTGGCCTCCAGCGGTGGACGCCATTGGAAAGTATTGATTGATTATCCCCATCGTCAGCCTGGTCAGCTCCACCCATGATGCCATGAATGCCACCCATTCCCTGTTTTCACCTGAATCTATCAGGCGTGCCCACACTTCCGCTTCTAATTCAACCGCCATGGGTGATGTGCAGCCTATTCTCGAAGCCAGCTGATTCACGAACACAAAGAGCAATGGCGGAAGTCTCCTCTTTCTGCGTTCCAAGTGCTCCAGGTAGAGCTCTGCATCTGGACCAGACGCTGTCTTTGACGCTGACTCTAGATTAGAACCTTTCGTATGCAAACCATCCGTACTACCCGCTCCCAATGCAGTATCCTTAGACGGTAGTCCATGATCCGGTGTAGATCGAAAGATCCCAAGCTCATGGCTCAACGCCAACGCAGAGCTAAGAACCATCCAAGCCAGTCGATCAGCCCGTCGAGCAGGCTCCACCACGTCCTCCCGCCACCTCTCTTTCAACATGACCGTCTCTTCCGTCGGTAACGGCGGATCCCTCTCATCCGGCACGGTGAGGATAAGATCAGAGTCCCAGCCATCGTTCTCCGGCGGGAAATGCAATGCGCGCGGATACCACTCCGCCAGCAGCATGAGCGCCTCAATGGACCCGATATGCCGCGTTTTGGCTTTGGACAGTTTCTCCTGCCCTAAGATAATCCTGAGGATGAGATGCTGGCAATGCTGCCATAACCTGTTGTGGATGGACTGCTCGCGCGAGGAGCCGCCGGCGTTGGAGAGGACGCTGTGGCGGGAGGAGATGAGGAGGATTACGCAGCAGAGAGTGGGCTCTTGAGTTATGAGCCAGTAATGGTTTGCATGGTGGGCGTAGAAATCGGTGATGATTGGGGTGTAGGGCGCCATGTTGGCGAAGAAGCTGGAGGTACATGTTAGGGGCTCGTCCCGCAGAGGGAGGGCGGGATACAAACAAATCGACTAGTTTGATCGCTTCATGCGCTGTGAACCAGCCCATCTTTACGAAGCGACAGGCCTTCCATAGCCTGAGAGCTTCCGGATGGGAGAGTGCGTCTTGCTGCCGGCTGGGTGTTGCTGGAGTGTAAACATCACTGGATCTTTGGGCGGAGCGGAACAGGATATCGAGGGCATCGTTAGTATTTGATATGATGCCATGAAGTCCCGATGTATCGAGGTTTCCCGGAACTGGATAACATATATGTGGCAACTCTATGCACTGTTAGGGAGAGCGGGCATTAGAGAAATGAGCTCACCATGAGGAGAACCTGGCACGGATCTCGTCTCGGATGCCTGCATACTGCGTGCATCTTGGTCTAGAGATGTGTTAATCTTAGTCAAACAACAAGACGAGATATCGATGACCTTTTCGTTCGCGAGCCCACGGCTTCTTTGCCGTGAATCGGCAATCCAGCTGTTTCTTGGCACATCGTGAACACGGGGCGCCGTGACTGTTGATCTGGCATCTGGCCTTTCGCTGGCGACACGGGATGCACGCTTTGTATGCACGGCGATAGTTATAATCTGATGCCGTCCGACTTCGCGGCGGGCGAGGCATGTTGCGTCTATCCCAGCTGCGGTTTATGTGGCGTCAATGGAAGTGCCGAAGATGTGGAGTTAACAGGGGAAATGCGGGGAATCCGGGGCCGAAGGAACTAAGGTATCTTATTTACTCTAAGAATGGCTTTCGGCCGACTTAGGGAATATAAGGAGTATAGCGCAAGCAATACCTATGTTGGCACCACCAAGTTCAATGTCTCTCTGATACTACATCCAGCTGCATACAGAATCAAGTCAAATAACGAAACTGATTATGACGGTCTCCATCCTCAGTCACATCCACACGCACATTCTGATCCACCTTGCCATACAGTCTGTCGCGGCGTCGGTTCTCATGGGCCAATTTCGCATAGAGTCCTAGTGCCAACAACGCAATAACTCCACTCAAGGCACACCCAATTGCACACCCGCGAACGTAGAAAGGCCTGTCAAGGAATTAGTCTCTGCAGATTCGCCTTGTTTCTGAAAGTAGACTGAAACAAAATACACGCAGAGTTGGAACAGATACATACCCCTCAGCATCCGGGAACGCCGAACTACTCACAAAGCTGGAGCACTGTCCAAACACCGCCAGGATTGCCATTCCAGCTCCCTTCTTTGAATCACCCCCTTGATTGTTGAGCAACCAGGTGATGTTGATGCAAAGGGCCGGGAAGATGCCGCAGGTTGCGAGCCAAATGCCAAAGTATCTGACTCCCGGCTGAGTCTCGGATTGCACAGCTGCGAGGATCAAATACCCAACCATACCCATTGTCGCAAAGAAAGTGATGATTAAACCTCGCTTGCCCCATCTGTCGGATAGGACTGCAGCCACCACGCACAGAAGGAACGAGGCGAAATACGGCGGTGCTGCGAGTCCCTGCGCGTTGATGGAAGTGTAGCCCATCTCCTCGATAATTGTCGGGAGGAAATTGGACAGCCCAGCAAAGGAGTAATTGCAGCAGAAGTGAATAGACATGTGGATGTAGTTTTTGTAATCTGTCAGCCCCCGGAGTACTTGCTTCCATTCCATACGGTTTTTGGCGGTTCGGTCCACGGTGTGGAGGCGCTCTACCGCTTGGGTCTGTTCGCGCTCAGAGAGGAATTTGGCAGATCCGGGAGAGTCAGGCAGGAAGAAAAAGACAATGGGGGCGAATAACACGGTCGGAGCTCCTTCTGTTGTGACGAATGTCTCTGGTTAGATCGTGCTCTCATCCTGGACGCCAGCGGATACATACCAATGATGAACAAAAACCTCCAAGGGGCGATCGAATGTCTGATTCTGGTGATTGCGTACGCCAATGCGCTGGCGAAGCAGTTGGCTACAGGCGACATTCCTAGTAGAATGGATGTACGAAACCCCAACTCCTCTCTTTGATAGAACATCGAGAGGAAGTACGGAGCACCCGCCCCGAAGGCTGCTTCAAAAACGCCCAGAAGGCAGCGGCAGACCACCAGCTCTGCCATGTTGTTGACGGCACCACTGCACATTGCGGCAGCTCCCCAGCTATAGAGCCTCAGTATACGATTGTGATAGGGCTGGGCTGGCTGCCAACATACCAAACACACAGTGTGGCAACATAGATATGTGCTGGCAAGAGCTTCCACAGAAGTGTGGTCCATTCGAACATGATATAGCAGATGTAAAAGGAGTACAGCACCCACGACCATTGGTAGTCATTTAGGCCAAGATCGCGGTCTATCCCAGCGGTTTTGGCGTTTCCGATGTTTCCTGTCTTTCAAGTTAGAAGCCACCGCAGAAATAGGTCGGAGAGA
Organism: Aspergillus pseudoterreus; assembly: GCA_002927005.1. Lineage (NCBI taxonomy): Eukaryota > Fungi > Ascomycota > Eurotiomycetes > Eurotiales > Aspergillaceae > Aspergillus > Aspergillus pseudoterreus. Next base: position 190,903 of record PIJX01000062.1, read on the forward strand.
TACGAGCCTCGATCGAGATAGGAGAGTGTATAGAGAATGCAGACGATGGGCAAAACATGTCGATCGAACTCGGTCTGTCAGCGATGGGTTGAAAGCGAAACGACAGCGACTTACTTTCCGACGAATAGAGCTCTGGTCAGCAGCGTGAACGACTGTCCTCTGAGAGACCTTCTCTTCATGGGTCGGCTGCGCCATTTCGACGTGGCATGCCTCATTTGTGTCTTTGTCCGTCATGATAATAGCAGACTATAGCGAACGCACAACCTGTGTTAATGCTCAGGACGGAGCATGCGGGTAAACAGGTGGACGACTTCCTGTCTTTATAGGTTTCCAATGGTTCGTTACTCCGCACTACCCCAGATTCCCCATGGGGGAGGCTGGAAAGGAGATGATGCCGACACGAGGGCTACCGGATATTTGGACGGCGGGTAGTGCCAATTATCCGCACTCGCAACATCCGCACTGATTAGTTCACCACCGAAGACAATAGAGCTATATAAGTGGCGACAACGCCTTGCAATTAACCATCCTTCTAGAAAATCATCACATTTCTGTTCCTAACCGTACTTGGTCTTCACTGACTCTTCACCATGACTGTTGGAAGCACCCCGTACCCCTTCAAGTTTGACACACCCGCGATTGCCACATCAAATAAAGATGGGACCACCACCGATGTTAACCTGGTCCTGAAGAACGTGCGCGGAAAGATCCCCTCGGCCCAAGCTTCTCGCCTGCGGACAATGATGCTTGAGGCCCACAACGATCCGAACAAGATCATCGCCCACGCCTGCACCTACGACGGACTGTCGTCACGTCTAGTTGAGGAAGCGGGTTTCCCAATCGTCTTCCTCTCAGGATACGCCATGGCGAGTGCTCAGGGCCTCCCCGACACGGGATACATTGCCTTGGAAGATGTATGCCATAAGATCCAGGAGGCGGTGCGCGTCACGAGCATCCCCGTCATGGCGGACGGTGACACGGGGTATGGTGGTCCGATGAATGTAAGGCGGACTGTAGAATGCTATGCTGCCGCTGGAGCAGCGGGAATAATGATCGAGGATCAGACGTGGCCGAAGAGTATGTCGCCCCTCCTCCATCTGCTATAATCTTAGACCCCATACTTACCTGGATAGGGTGTGGACACACCAAGGGAAAATCCGTGGTGTCACGGGGCGAAGCGTACGCGCGTATCCAAGCTGCCGTGGACGCACGTAACCAGGGCCATGATATCTTTATCCTGGCAAGGACAGATGCCTTGATTCACGGGTGGGAAGAGGCCATGACCCGCGCCAAAGAGTTCAAACGCATTGGTGTCGACGCTGTATTTGTCGAGGCCTTGCCTGACCGCGAAGCTATGAAGAAGTGTGCCAATGAAGTACAGCTGCCGATATTTGCCAACATCATCGAGGGGGGTAAGACGGAGAATCTCTCTGCAAAAGAACTTGCAGCCCTGGGATATGCGGCTGTTGCCTACCCCTGGACGCTGGTAGCCGCCAAATTGAAGAGCATCCGCGAGACTCTGGATGGATTGAAACGCAGTATGACTACAGGAGCCCCACCCATGATCCTGGGGTATTCGGAGGTGTGTGAGGGTGTTGGGTTCAATAAGTACTGGGTAAGCTGTTCCTACGTGGATGGAGAAGATGGCATTTCTGACCGACGATTAGGATCTCGAGACAAGATATGAGTTCAATGAAAACGGACTGGTCAATATTCAAGACCAGAATGGATGCAAGTGAGTCGAAGAGTAGTCTCGAATAGGATCTAGCAAGGCTTTGGTATCTCAGCCATAGTTCGATCCTACCAACCAGGGGTTATCATGAATGGTATTTTATCATCAAGTGTAATAGAAAACAGCTGGTACCAATGGTGTCAAAATCAAACATAATAAAACTGACTTCTTTCGTTTACTACATTTCCGTAGCAGATACCTGTTGATAAGGCTTGCGTCTCCTCAGCGTTGGTGACTGATCTGAAAGGGCCTCGGTGAGGTGCCATTCGTGACAGTAGCTGGCTGCGCTTGTTCCCTTGTTGAGATGGACATGAGGGGCTCCTCTGTTTGGTGGCTCATTGTCACTGGTCTGCGCAAACCTTTGGCCTATTCTATCCTTGCCCTTGAGATAGGTAGACGACGGATTCGGCATGCCTCGAAACCTGAAAGCCAAGTCACCCTCAAATTTCACCCCATACTCAAACAGCCCCATGTACACGTGTATGCGGTCTAACACCGTGGCAAGTCGGAGATGGTGGTGGCATAAAGGTGATAGGTGGTGTGCATCCGACCTTATAAGTTTGGTAAGACATTCCTCTGCTAAATCCCATTGTTCTAGAGCACTGTAAAGCAAAACATATTTCTGGTCTTCCGCTGGAACAGCCTGAGAGTCCGCTGCCGGAGCAGAGGATTCGTAGTTGACGGTAGACAGCTGAATAATGCGAAGGCGGGACACCTTCATTTCGGTCTCAAGGACATCCAGCACGTCGGAAAGTAGGAGTTGATGTTTGCACATTGAAAATTCCTTGCCAGCCGTCGCGGCCTTTGTACACAACTGAGCCTTGAGGCTCGCGACCTCGCACTCGAATGCATTTAGAAGCGGAGAGAGAGGAATCAGTCTGGGATGGCGCTGTGAGGAATCGAACATCCAATCACATGGCAGTCGCGCATGCCGGGATGCCTTATTCAGATCTGTCGTGCGTTCAAGATCTCGAGGGTTGCTGTCAGAGCCACGAATGCCTGGCTGATGGAAACCGCTTGCGCGCGACGAGGAGGCCATCGTTTTCTGGTGCGCGATTCGCGGGGACTCTGCTTCTCGATCGGTACGTACTTCGCGTTTGTGTCCGCTTGAGGGACAAGGTGGCGGTGGATAAATGGGACCGGGGGGGATGCACAATAGAGGCATATTCGATCACGGTACCTCAGTTGTAGCCGCAGGAGAAGGAGGGGGGAGAAGGAGAATGCGGAAGCTGTGATGGTTGCAGGCGGAGTCAGAGTAGGCACAGGCAGCAAAACGCCATTGACGCATGATGAAGTCAACGAGTGGATGTTTATTTGGATGAACACCAGCTATCTATTCAGATAAGATGAACTGATGATAGTTGAATATGTTCTCTCGCCCTTTCCTTTGAGCATTCATGTTCGATGGCAGAGTCAGTCTATACACGGCTCAGTATGCGAATCGATTTACAAGAGCCTATCCTGCACATGCCCTGTGAGATACAGGTGGGTTCCCCGTGGATCTAGAGAGTAATTCTCATCCACTATCGTGCAAATGATGCATTCAAATATGTTCACTCTGCCCACGCAAAATCTCAGTCGCCTTGGATGCAATAACATCCGATAAAGAGTCCACAGAGCCCATTGCCCAGCTTCACTCTGCCTTTTGAACTTATGAATGGACGTATGCGAGAGCTGCGCTCCCTTACCAGTCCCCCTCCGGACCAATCGCACTAGTTCCAGAGCCTTCTAAGCCAGTGACAAAATATACAAGAATCTCCTGCTGAAGAGGAATACGACGCACGATGTCGAAGAGACAGCCCGAACAACGAGTAGGTTCTTGCTGGAATCGTGGTCAAGGGACAACCTTAGGGTTCTTTCCTTACGATGCCCCTATCTCTTGCATAGTCGTAAGTGCAAGCTCGATAGGTAGGACATGAGAAACTCGTGCTACAGAGTCCCGCTGTTTACCTAGTTATACCGCTAGATAAGCTGGTACGACGTTGAGTGAATATATATCAAAGCTGACCCTGATGATCATATTATTAGACACAATCTTTCATATAATGGACCCTGAGAGTGAAACGGGCATCCAGAAACCTGACACGAGCTATGCTATATACTGTTATTTCTTGTAATAACCTTACAGGGCGCTTCACTGAGGACAAGGCGTAAATCACCTGACATCTGGGACCAGTTAGTGCAAGGCTGAGCCCAACACTCAGAGAGATTATCTTCTGCGCGCTTACACTGTCAATTCCATTGACAAAACAGCTCTGGGAGGTTCTGGTTGGAGGTAAGTCACTGCCGGCATGTTTCAAACTCATGATTCTCCGGTCGAGACAGACAGGACTTAATTTTCACACTGGCTGATTCTTCATAGGAGACCGACTAAGGATCTCCAACAGACTCAGACTCACTCGCCTTCCACGGCCACTACCTCAAAGTACTCGTTGTGAGCACTGAACAGGATCCGACACGAATGATGGAGTCCCCGCAACAATCACCTTTCTCAAATGAGCAGTATACCGTGGGTTGGATAAGCACTCTGCCGATTGAGATGGCGGCCGCCAAAGGGATGTTTGACGAGGAACACGGAAGCCCACAGACACCTTCAGCGGAGGCAGACCTGAACGCCTATCTTCTGGGACGCATTGGCCATTTCAACGTGGTGGTAGCCTGTCTACCTAGGGACCAAGTCGGCTCCGTTTCTGCTGCCGTGGCTGCTCGTGATATGCTTTCCACTTTCCCAAGAGTTCGATTCGGCCTCCTGGTGGGAATTGGAGCGGGCCTTCCAGACGACGACAATGATATCCGGCTGGGTGACGTGGTAATTAGCAGCGACAAAGCTAGCGGAGGAGTCGTGGTCTATGATTTTGGAAAGCGCCTTGCTGATGGCTCCTTCGAGAGTATATCGACCCTCAACCGCCCACCTAGGCTCTTGAGCTCTGCACTTGTGCAGATGGAGGCTGCGCATTTCACGCGGAAAAACCACGTATCCCATTATATCGATGGCATGCTAGTGAAATACCCATACATGCGACAGCGATACCGTCGACCCGCCCAAGAGACCGATCGTCTGTTCCGGTCGGATTATCTACATGTCTCAGGCAGTACATGCAAAGACTGCGACGCTTCGGCAGAGGTGCAGCGAGAGTCGCGTCTCCATGATGATCCAATGATACACTATGGGACTATCGCGACCGGTGATAGTGTTATAAAACATAGTCCAACTCGTGAAGAATTGAGACAGAAGCATAATGCAATTGGCTTGGACATGGAGGCATCAGGCCTGATGAACAATTATCCTTGCATTGTGATCAGAGGAATTTCGGACTACGCGGATTCTCACAAGAATGACCACTGGCATGCCTACGCAGCGGCGGCCGCAGCCGCCTGTGCTAAAGAGCTTCTTCAATACGTTGAACGAAAAAAGGTGGACATAGCCTCTGCTGCGAAGGATGTGCTTAATGAAGGTACGGGACTGGTGGTAGGCACCTAAACTGCGAAATAGAGCTGAGTTCATCAATACAGTCTGCGAACACGTATCAGTGGTGAGAAATACTCTAGTCACGGAGCAAATACGGAAGACACTTGACTGGATCACGACCCTTGACTTTGCTGTGGAGCAAAGGAGCATAATAAAGACACCCGGGACGGGATCATGGTTCATACGTTCTCCCAAGTTCGAAGAGTGGTTACATGGACAGAGGTGCACCCTGTTTTGTCACGGCATTCCCGGAGCAGGGAAAACGGTGATGTGCTCGATTATCATCGACTTTTTGGAAGCGCGATTTCAATACGACGCCAATATCAAGGTCACGTTCCTTTTCTGCAGCCACCAACCGCGCCATGATCAGACAGTTGCCCACCTCCTCCTCTGCCTTCTGAGACAGTTGGCGTGCAAAGGTGGCGTCCTGAGCTCGCATATACAAGATCTGTACCGAATGCACTGTCATCACGCTTCTGCTTCGCTCAAGGATGAGGTGATTTCAAATGCTCTTGCAGCCACGGCACGCTCATACGACAAAGTTTTCATTATCATTGATGGAATGGACGAGTACCATCCCCTCAAGCCAGAGGAACGGGAAATGCTGCTATACGAGCTCTTCAAACTCCAAGAACGCTCCGCAGTAAACATTTTGGTCACCTCTCGCTTCATCCCGGAGATAGCCCACATTTTTAAAGACTTGCCGTCACTGGAGATCAGGGCATGTGGTGGGGATGTGCTGAGCTATGCGAGCAGCAGAATACCTGCACTGGCCCGTGGGGCTATATCGCAATACCCTGAGGTGGAAGACGAGATCAAGAAACACCTTGTCGAAAGGGTAGATGGCATGTGAGTGGACGGGAGTTGCGGTGGATTTGCATCGATACGCTGACCTCCCATAGGTTTCTTCTAGCCAGGTTGCACCTCGATCACCTTATGGGATTCACGACGATCGGACAGGTCAAAGAAGCCCTAACATCCCTTCGCAGCGGTGAAGAGGGGCTGTCGGAGGCGTATGATCAGGCAATGAATAGGATTCAATCTCAACCGCATCCTTGCCGCCAAATGGCGATCGAGATTCTGGCTTGGCTGACCTTCAGCAAGAGGGCATTGCACCAGAGTGAGCTACAGCATGCTCTAGCTACACGAGCCAATAGCTGTGAGCTACAGGCCAAGCTCATACCGACAACTGAAAGCATCGTCTCGTTGTGTGCGGGTCTGGTGGTCTGTCAGAAACCAGATGGGATTGTCTGTCTGGCTCACTACACCATGAAGGAATATCTCCAACGAAGCCCATTTGTACACGACGCAGAGGTGACCATTACCCGAAAATGCGTTGCATATCTTTCTCTGAAAGTCTTCTCTGAATGGACATGTTCAAGCACGGCGGAATATATTCGACGGATAGATGAATACCCTTTCTATGACTATAGCGTCAAATACTGGGGTGCCCATGCTGCCATGGCACTACGAAAGGCCTCGGAGATTCAGGAGGCCATTTTCAATTTCTTAGAGAATGAATGTCTCATAACCACTGCGATCCAGGCACGGGTAATTCGACCGAGTCGCTCAGACAAGGAATTTGAAGAAAGGGCCGAGAGCCTACGTGCTGAATTTTGGGATCGCAGCGCTGCATCTCATCTCCGGGTGAAAGGAATACATCTTGCCGCCTTTTATGGGCTGAACAAGATTATCTTACACTACCTGGATACGGGCGAGGATATGGAAGTTGGGGATAGCTATGGGTACACACCTCTCATCTATGCAGTCAAGGGTGGGCAAGAAGAAACAGTTACATTGCTTCTTGCCTCCAGGCGCTCCAGCCTATGCAGGAGGGATCTATTTCTTTGTACACCGCTGATACATGCTGTGATCAAAGTGGATGTCTTCATGGTGGAGCTTTTCCTGGCAAATGGCGCAGAGATTAATGTGACAGACAGGGACAGGATGTCAGCGCTATGTTACGCCGCGGCAGCTGGGAATCTCCACCTTACACAGATCCTTCTTGATGAAGGAGCTGAGATCAATGTTCATTACACGAGCTACGAAGACGAGGGCAGTACTCTATTGCTTGCTCAGCGTTCTGGAAACAAGGAGGTAGTGCGCCTGCTCTTGCACAAGGCGTCGGATATAAATTTTGCAAATCCTTGCGGAATGACAGCTTTGTGGGCAGGGGCATACTCGGCAGTGGCATACTCTGGCAATGAACAGTTGGTGAGGCTGCTAATTGAGAGCGGCATGTCTGCAAGTCGTGTTTGGTATAGAAGTATGCCCATTCATTGTACAGCACGCGGGGCCCATCCCTGCGCACCACAGGCGGCCAACTATGAAAAAATCATCGGGATGCTCCTGGAAGCTCACGCTGACCCCGATGTTAGGGACTCGGACCAAATGACTGCCTTGATGATTGCTGCGTGCAACGGAAGTTTGGCGGTTGTGAGTACTTTGCTCAAACATGGAGCAGACCCCAACCTCCAGTCCAAGGACGCACAGAGTGCACTATTCTACGCAGTTAAAGGTGGCCACACAGATGTTGTACGGCTACTCTTAAAGCGAGGGGCTGATCCAAATCTTGTGAATGCCCGGAAGGAAACAGTGATATTCTGTGCTGCTGCCCTTGGAGAAGAGAGAATGATCGAGCACCTCACGCACCATGGGGCTGAATTAAGGATTCTCAACCGAGACCTGGGAAAGCCCCCTTTTCTCTCCCGTCAAATATGGCCACATATCAACAGTCGAGCTGCTGATCAAGTTGGGGGTGGACCCAGATACCCCAGATATAACAGGCAACACTGCGCTATTCTATGCAGCTCATGGAGGCCATGATGATATTGCGCGCCTCCTACTGGAAAACGGAGCCAACGTACACCACAAAGACTTTTTCCTGCAAACCCCGTTGTTTTGCACAGTAAAGCAAGCCCATACGTCCACAGCATCGCTTCTTCTTGTACATGGGGCAGAGGTGGATTCTAAGGACATCCTTGATGAGACACCTTTGGTACATGCAGCCAGGTGCGGATGGCCATTTCCCCCCTCGGACGACCGTCAAGGGGATTGGTGCCATCATATCGCTGCTACCATTGAGCTCCTCGTTAAACACGGAGCAAGCGTGGATCCTATTCGCGACCGGGTCAACATTGATGGTCTTTTTAGCCCGGGTTCAAAACCATGGATGGCACAGGGCTCTCATTCATGTTGCAGTATCTGTGTTTGTGGGGATTTTGGTATTTTGCAGGATTGCCATACCCATGGTATATCATGCCCGAATATCAGCCATGAACCGATTCTGCGTAACCCGCTTAAACGACGGCGGGTAGACTCTACAGACGACGCTTCTCAAGGAGGATAAATTGGGATGGTCGTCTGTTTCTCTCAATGAGATTCTGTTATAACAGATACAAGCTTGGCAACAATGGAATAGCCTTCTCGTCCATCACCCTCTGCAGGCAGCCTGTACATCACGCGCATTCCGCAATCGGCTCGGTATAGATACAGTAGTCGCTAGGGCCAGTGCTGACCTCCTCCGGCTCCTCGTCGCCGTCTGTTCCATTGTAAGTCGCGCAGATGTCATTCACATCCGTCGCACAAACAGAGGAGTCGATGGTGGCAGTGTCGCCAAAGTTCTCGTTGATCCCAACGAGCTGGGACCCCGACACGGCGACGACGTTGGAGACGGAGACCTTCCGCTGGATGTCTCCGCAAGTGCCACAGGAGCGATAGAGCTTTCCAAAGTCGTAGACCTCGAATCCATCAATGATGACCTCACCGCCGGTGTTGTGCTAGGTAGTTAGCATGAATAGCCCTCGGAATGTTTTCACTTTCCCAGAAGACACCTACCTGGATCACTTTATCCTCAGCACCCTGCGCCCCACCACCACTGATGGTGTAGGTTCCGTCTCCCTCCTTCAGGGACAGGGCATCTAATAACTCGTTAAGGGCGGCTGAGGACAGAATCATGGGGGCACTTACCCTCGCAGACCTTCTCCCACCAAACATTTTCAATAGTGCAAGAACCAAGGCAGTAAACACCCTCGATCTGGTCGGTACCAATGATGGCGTTCTTGAGGGTACCTCCCTCTTGGACGATGAAGACGGTGTCGTCCTCTCCGCCCTCGACTTGGCCGGTGCATTCAACACCGCGGCCGTAGGTCTTCATGCCTCCATCAAAGGTCTCGCCGGCAGCAACCTCATACGGCTCACTGAATGTCTCGCTACCTTGCGACTCAGGGAGTGGAAAGGTATAGCGCTTGGTGAGAGCCCCAAAGGCTGTAGAGGTAAGCAGGGAGAAGAAAAGGCTTTTCTGGACCATGGTGGCGGGCCGTTACCAAGGAGCAAATGGAAGAGATGGAATAGGGAACTGCGATTGTAACGACCAGCGCCAGTCGACATCTAAGGACTTATAAATCTAAGCTGATGACGACTCGGGGCCTCATCGACGGGTTTATCTGGTGGAAATACTCCCATCTGCTTGGCATGTTTCGGTCTTTTCTCCGTTGGTTCAGCAATGTATACGGGAATCAACATGAAACAGCCTGGGGGAGAAAGACTGCCGAGTTGGCTGTGATGTACGAGGTCCATCCATGATGACCTTCTGTATACAGGAACCCCCCCGACGATCCCGGGATTCCTGGCAGCTAAATCAAGCCACCCATCACCCTAAAACCGCCAAGAGGTCCTGTTTTCCTCCGTCTTCTGCTTGGCATCTTGGCTGCACTGTTCCAGTGTGGGCAAAATGAGGTCGAACGAGGCGGTGCAAGCGTGGCTGGCCTGATTGATGGGATATATCTGCTACAGCGTATCCGTAATTCCACGACTATCGGCCGGGTTTCGTGACCATCCGAAGTTTTGCCGTAACTAGTTTGTACATATACAACGGATGTTATATCAGCTTGCTTCCGTCACATAGACGAAGGGACATGTACCAGCGGTACTAGTGAAGCTGTTTCTAAACTGACACGGACAACCTTTGCATAAGCCATGTACCTGAAGAATAATCTGCAGAGCTCCGAGTCCACGAATCAAGAGACGTAACTAAGCTGGCACCTATAAGCTCCCAGCTTCAAACAACCCATCAATCGTGACATTTGATCGGTACGATACTTGATTCCCGGCATTTCGGCAAAACCAGCCATGATATCTGGTGGAACTGGCGTAAAAGGTTCCGTTTCATCGTACATTACGATCAAGTCAGCCATTTCCGAGGACATGTGTTGGGGAGATAAACTACTCTCAGCTCTACGAGGTGTTCTTTATATCGTTTGAGCCAGCCTTTGTTGAGAGCAATGACGGAATTGGTTGTGGCCAAGCCTATACATATTGGAGGGCATCCTACTCCGTCACTGCCCCCTTGATAATGGGAGCCGTGGAATTGTCTTCTGCATGTCCACATACCTCTGCAGTGACTAGTGGAAATATTTCGGAACAACATGCTTAGCTCGCGACCACGCAGCGTCAAGAGCCTGCACCATATCATCCGGCAGAGGCCCTTTCTCCATGTCCGCCAGGTTGCTTTCCAACTGCGCGGCACTGCTTGCTCCAACAATAACGGCGTCTCCTTTCTCACTCGATAGTCCACTGTGATGACACAGCCAGCGAAACGCACATTCAGCCTCAGTCAACCCATGCTTCTGCGCGACGGGACGGATAATGTCCAGCGCCCCAAAGTAATCCTCATTCCAGTATCTCCCACGCATCAGTGACCCCTGCCACCGGTTCGGATCGAAGCGTGACCCGCTCTCGCAGACATCATCGCTCGTGTGCCGGTGGTAGCGGGATGTGAGGAATCCGCCAGCCAGCGGCTGGAATACGTACAACGCCATGCCGTAGTTCCGCAAACACGGTAGCAGCTCCAGCTCGATTCCCCGGTGGATGGCATTATAGATCCCCTGGTAGACAGCCGGTTTGATCCAGCCATTCCGTTCGCAGATTTCGCACAGCTGGGCCACTTCCCAGGACATGTAGTTGCTGATTCCCCAGCGGGAAAAATATCCCTCTTGATGGAGGTTGTTGATCTCGCGCAGCGTGTCCTCGAATGGTGTCTTCCGGTCTGGACCGTGCAGATACCAGAGGTCGACTGTGGTTGTTCCCAGCGCCGCCAAGCTGTCCATTAACCCTCGCCGGAGGTCCGCAGGCCTGTGTGTGTAATACAAGGTGTCGACGGCGCCCATGGCTCGGCCGTACGTTGGGTAGAGCTTCGTATGCATGATGAGACCCCTTTCCTGCCATTTGGCTCGGGAGAGCAGCGTCTCGCACGACCCGAGACCGTATATCCGGGCTGCGTCGATCTCGTTGTGTCCATGGGCCTGGAAAACGTCGAGGATTACCTCGGCGTCTTGGACGGTGCTGGTACGGATTCCTTCGAGACCTTCGTCGCCGAAGGTCATGGAGCCAAAGACGGCTTTTATGGTTGACTTTGGCATTCCTGTTGTGAATGGATTGATAGGGTCAATGCACCTGCATGGGCTTAAGACGGGGGAGGGCGGTTTTATGAAGCCGAACAGTGTTGCTAACTGCATTCGACACGGATGGTCTCCGTATGCAAGCAGCAGGGATTGATAGGACATATTCAGTACGGTATGTCCCTCTGGTCCATCAATCTCTAGGATTTTGACGTTTCTTGCCTGGTTCGAGCCTAGATGGATACTACCTATACAAGTACCGTGTGGATCTACTTCATGTAACTCAGTATGTAATTATCTGTATATGGAGTATCATTACCAAACGTTACTATCGATACTCCTGCTTAACTCCGCAGTCGACTTGGTTTGTCAGCAACGCAGAAGACCCTCATTTCTAGCGGATTCGCATCGTCTCATTCCTTGTGCTTCATCTGTCATCATCCATTTCACCCGCAAATACTGCTGCTATGGATATCTCACCTCCTCTGGACTCCTCCACGATGAAATCCGTGCCCGATGACTGGAAAGGGCTGACCGATCCGAAAGAGCGCCGTCGGCGCCAGAACCGAATCAACCAGCGCGCATACCGTGAGTGCGCTCATCGCAATCCTGCTGGACGACACTCATACATGGCTACTAGGCAACCGGAAACGAGCCCAACTGCTAGGCATCATCCAAGCCACCACCAACCACCCCAACACCGATCATGATACCACAACCAGCCCCTCAGACCCCAACGAGACCGCCCTCGCTGTGCGGCACACACCGCCCACTCCAGACATCAGAGTATGTGGCAGTCGCTGTCTTAAACAGGAAGAGCTGCTCCGCCTGCTGGAATACTTCAGTTCCACCGCCTACCAGAGCTACATCCTCGGCTTCCCGACCGCAGACCACCTCCTCACCCTCGCCAAGGTCAACGTCTTCCGCGCCTTCGTCGCAAACATGGCCCTCATGGGCATGACCCCGGGCCCGGAATGGATGCACGACGATGCCGTCTCCCCCTGGGCCACCGCGCAGCCCCGCCCCGTCGACCCCTCCGCGCTCCCTGTCGCCCTCCGCCCAACCCGTCTCCAGCAGAGACTGCCGCACCACCCGTGGCTAGACTTCTTCCCGCACCCGCGCATGCGGGACAACCTCGTCGAGGCGGCGGATCGCTTCGACGATGAGCAGCTGTGTGTGGATATTATGGGGTTTTGGAATATGGCACCGGAGGGCTGCGGGCTGCTGGTCTGGGGGGAACCGTCGGACCCGGCGAATTGGGAGGTTACGGAGGAGTTTCTACGCAAGTATCCGTGGACGCTACGGGGGTGTCATTCGTTGCTGCAGGCGACGAATCGATGGCGGAGGGAACGGGGGGAGAATTTGATATTTCGATATCTGTGATTGAGCATGGACGCATGAATATACGAGAGAACGTAGTACATGATTTTAATCTGGATGAAACATGAATCTGAATGAAGAACAAGCCAACTCCCTTCCCTCGTAAATCGTAATGAAGTCATTCTGCTTATCTCCGGCGCTAATGCAGGCTGCTTACGCTTAATTGCGCTGCTCTTGGCATAGCGGGTCTGGACGGTGTACTGCCGTACTGTACGGTATGAACGGTACCTGTATGTCAACCTGAAGCGTCAATTCTCACTGCTGCTCTTCTTAGCCACCAGCGCATCAAACCACGGGCGAACATACTCCACAAAGTTGATAATCTGCTGGCGCGTGAGCAGACCCTGCGAATCACGCATCAAGCGCTGCGTATGGAAGTACAGCAGCGGCCAGTGCAAATCGTCGTCCTTGAAGCCGTCGTACTCGAAGACTACCTCCTTCGGGAAGCGCGCCTGGCAATACGCATCGGGAAACTGCCAGTAAAACGAGGTCATCGCGCCGCGCACTTCCTCCTCATCGTGCAACTGGTCTACAATCAGCATCTGGATATCCAGCGGCAGACGCACGCGCGGGAGCAGCGCAAACGGGTACGGCCCCTCGGCGCGCAGCCACTGTCGCGCGAGCCGCGCCTTGGACACGGCGATGTCGACCTCAGGGATGCGCCACGGGTCGAAGTGCATGAACGCGCCCAGGGCGCGCTGCTTCGTGAGGTAGTTGTGGTAGCGGACGATGCGCGGGCGGTTCTCGGGCGTCTGTGCGATGGGTGAGTTGATCTCGCGCTCGACGGCGTACAGCGTCTCCATGAACTCGTCGAGATGTTGGGATAGCCCCGGGAGTGTCTGTGTCAGCACGCTCCAGCAGCGTTCGTGGAAGAGAGCGCAGAACCGTGGCCAGGGGGATGGGTTCTGCTTCCAGGTCCAGATGGACTCTGCGGGCATCGGCACTGTGCTGGGATAGTCAGCAGGCGGCGTGCCGGCGTACACGATGTCTACGGGGAGAGGGATGTGGAGGGTACCGTCGTCGGCGGAGGTCCAGTGGACCGGTTGGAAGACGGCAGAGAGCTGGAAGTTCTCGAACTTGTCGGGGGAGTTGTTCAAGGTGAAGACTAGAGACGTGTTAGCTGGTGCGAGTGTGTGAGGGAGAGAACGTACGTACCTGCGCGACAGGGGCTGCTCCAGAGATAGCTTTGGCGGAAGTAGTGCTGCTCGAAGGTATGGGTGCTGCACACGGCGCTTCTGTCGGTCTGGGAGGTCCAGTTGATCGGCTCTTGGACGAACTTGAGGTGTTCGTCGGTGACCATCAGGCGGCGGCAGGAGAAGCAAGTTAGCCCGGAGGGGTGTCTGGGGGAGTCCATGATGGCTGTAGCTGGTCGCTGTGGGTGGTGGTATAGATGATGAGGGTGAGTGTACGCGCGGATGCGTGCTTTTATACATTGTCTGAACAGTGTCTTTGTATGGTTAACGGAGAGTATCGGCGGGATATCCCTGTTCATTCAAGACATTATCTTTGTAGCTGAGGAAGATACCGTGCACTATTGTTCACGACAAAGAACGCATCACGGCATGTTCAGTGACCATATTACAGCTTCCCCTGCAACGAGCGATGTCCGACGACCTCTCGAGCGGGCAATTCCACTCCCCATGCAATGCGGCAGTCCCAGCGCAGATGCTCCTCTGTATACAACCCCCCAGACGGATGGTTCCTCTTCGTGATGAGATCTCTCCAGACCATATCTCCGACGCCGCCTTCACCCATGAGAATCCACCGGCGGGCAATCTCCATCGCGACGCCGTCGTTGTCGCGCTCCGCATCCAGCGCCAGCAGGATGCCCTCAACAATCCACGCCATCGTGAACATTGTCCGATGGCCCTCCGCCAGGAGAAAGCGCGGCTGCTTCGTCGCCGTCAACCGCGCCACAAACGCCGTCCAGATCTCCTTCAACGTGTCCGCCAGCTCAGCCGTCTTGATCATCCCAACCACCCGCTCCACCCACCCAGCAAACGTGGCCAGGTTATTCTTCCGCCCCAGCAGCAGAAACCGGATCAGCTCGCTGGCCAGCACGCCCGTGGGCCCCTCCCACGTCGCGTTGACAATGGTATTCCGCATGATGCGCGCGATGTTGAACTCGGGCTCATCCGCTTCATCCATATATCCCACGCCGCCCATGGCCTCCTGGCACTCCTGGATCCCCGCGATCGCCGACTTGCTCACCACCGCCTTGCCGATGGCCGTCAGCGCGCGCAGCACCACGGCCGCCTCGTCGCCCGCGCGCGGCATATGCGGCGCCGCCGGCGCAGCGCCCGGGTTCTCCGTCATCGCCATGACAGCAATGGCAAAGAAGCCGAGGTTCATCGCGCCGCGATGCCGGATCTCCATGTCCGCCAGCAGGTTCAGATGCATGGGGATCAGCCAGAGCGGCTCGCCGACGGTGGTGCGGGCCTTTGCGAACGCCTTGGCGATGCTGATGGCGCGGCGCCACCCGGCCAGCGACCCGATGAAGGTGTGCGCGCGCGTGATGTTCAGCAGCGGCGCGATGGTGGGGATGCCGGCGTCCAGCGGGCCGACGAGGTGCGCGCGCATGTCGCGCAGCTCCAGCTCCGCCGTCGGCAGCTCCTTTGTGCCCAGCTTGTTCTTGAGCCGGTGGATGCGCACGCCGTTGGTGACTTCGCGCGGGGCGCCGTCGCTGCCGACGACGGTCTTGCGCAGCGGCGCGAGGAAGAGGCTGAGTTTGCCCGAGGCGGTTTTGGCCAGGAGCAGGGCGATGTTGGCGTCGGTGGCGGAGGAGAAGAATTTGAAGCCGTTGATGAGGTAGTCGCCTTCGCCGAGGCCGTTGGACGCTTGTGAGGTGTGCGGGACTGGGGCGTAGGTCGCCCATGTCTCGGTTTCTTGCACGTCGCTGCCCCCCGTGCGCTCGGTCATCCACTGGCCCGACGTCCAGGAGTCTTCGCCGCGCGAGGTGAGTTTCTGGAAGACGGCGTGGAAGGGGTGGTCGGCGGGGAGGGCGGACAGGTGGTTTGTGAGGACGCGGGCGGCACCGTCGGTCATGCTGATGGGGCAGGAGTAGAGCCCGGACGAGGGGGCGTAGAGGTAGTTTCTGGAGAGTTAGGTTGCGTGTGAAAGGGGAGGGGGAGTGCGTACACTGCATATTGGATCAGTCGTCGTTCCGGTCCGAGGGTCTGGTCGTATCCCAAGGAGACCACGCCATGCCGCACACCCCATCGGCCGAGCTGTTTCCAGCCCTCACTGGTAATGAGCTTGTCGTAGTCGTAGCGCTCGCCCCAGACATTATAGCTCTTGACGTAGGGTTGCTGTCGCTCGGCGTTGGCGCTCCATTCGCGGATCTGGTCGGAAATGGCCTCGGCGCCTAGTTGGGTGAGGTGGGATTGGATGTGCGTGAGGGTGTCGTGTGGGATGTACCCTGATACTATATTAGCTATGGATCTGCGTCAGGATCGATCAGGATGGGGGCTGGAGCTACAGGACAGCTGGCGCTGCAGGCTGGCGTCGGAAGTATATGTATTCTGCAGGGGTTCGGGGCGGGTGAAGTGGCCGGTGTGGGCGGTCGCTGGATTTGCACGTACAGGCGACATGTCGATATCAGTTGGGTTCTGGGGAGTGTTGTACGGGATCAAGATGGACGATGTTGAAGGTGCAATTATATTGTCCGAGGCGGATGAGCATATCAACCTCGGCTACTCTATACGAGCATGATCGACGCCATGCGGGGAAGCTTGATCGCCGATAGAACAGAATATGGAGTATTGAATGCAGTTTCATCTGTATACTGGGGGTACTATAGGGTAATGGAGTGGTGTCTGTTTTTGCGATAGATTTATGTATACCTATCTGTTTGTTTAGTCCCTGTTGGTTATTCTACGGGTCGTGCGTGGTCGTATATAGGTATGTTCCACTGAGTGCCTGCTGGATTGCACCCCTAGGATTGAACTCGTCAAGCTGCTCCATACACCACAAGCGAGACTCTTGTTGAAATATACTCTGTGTAGAGAATTTGTAATCTATTCAGATTGAAGACCCGGTATCACCGCAAAACGCCGGGGACTGCCGAAAGTCGCCGATCAATGCACACGATACATGTATAAGCGCTATACATCTATCGCATTATATATTTATGACGGAGCAGGATTTCAAAGCAATATCAGGTAGAGATAGCATGAGATTCATATAATAGTAAGCTGTCTCCGAGGTAGAGATACGTTGATGGGCAATATGGATTTGTCAGATCCTGAGAAGAGTGACCAACCCTAACCTCTACTATACTATACTATACGTCTACATCTACACCTACAGAGTACATACTGTACACTTCAGATCAGCTTGTTCCACTGACAATAAATACCCAAGACAGTGGACCCGGAGACATTCTTCTGAATTATTAATATCCACCCGATGCTAACAAAGCCGATCCACTCGAGCTCCACGCGGATTTGAAATCAGCTTCACTATCGCTTCTACTGCCTTCGATATGGCCGCCATAAATACCATCCCTCCCCTTTCTCTCCCCCTGCTCCATACTCATCAATCCTATCAACACCAACATGCACCTCCCTGACATCGAGATCGCCCCCGCCGAGGGCGTCCCCTACTTCACACCCGCGCAGTCGCCGCCGGCCGGCACCGCCGCCAACCCGCAGACCAGCGGCAAGCCGATCCCCAAGCTCTACCAACCGCTGACCATCCGCGGCGTCACCTTTCAGAACCGCCTGGGTCTCGCCCCCCTCTGCCAGTACTCGGCCGAAGATGGCCACATGACCGACTACCACATCGCCCATCTGGGCGGCATCGCCCAGCGCGGCCCCGGCCTGATGATGATCGAGGCCACCGCCGTGCTGCCCGAGGGCCGCATCACCCCCCAGGACGTCGGCCTCTGGAAGGACTCCCAGATCGCCCCCATGCGCCGCGTCATCGACTTCGTCCACAGCCAGGGCCAGAAGATCGGGGTCCAGATCGCCCACGCCGGCCGCAAGGCCAGCACCATCCCCCCCTGGATGGCCAACGCCGGGACCATCGCCACAGCAAAGGTCGGCGGATGGCCCGATAACCTCAAGGGGCCCAGCAGCATCCCCTTTTCCGACTCGTTCCTGACCCCCAAGGCCATGACCAAGGACGACATTGCCGAGTTCAAGGCCGCCTGGGTCGCCGCCGTCAAGCGCGCCCTCGCCGCGGGCGCTGACTTTATCGAGATCCACAACGCCCACGGATACCTGCTGTCCAGCTTCCTCTCGCCCAGCGCCAATAAACGCACCGACGAGTACGGCGGCTCCTTCGAGAACCGCATCCGCCTGCCGCTGGAGATCGCCCAGGCCACCCGCGACGCCGTCGGCCCCGCCGTCCCCGTCTTCCTGCGCATCTCCGCCACCGACTGGGTCGA
This sequence comes from Aspergillus pseudoterreus, assembly GCA_002927005.1. NCBI lineage: Eukaryota > Fungi > Ascomycota > Eurotiomycetes > Eurotiales > Aspergillaceae > Aspergillus > Aspergillus pseudoterreus. The sequence continues at coordinate 209,271 of PIJX01000062.1, forward strand.
GGAGACGCTGCCCGAGGAGGGCTGGTCCGCCGCCGACACGGTGCGCTTCGCGCAGGAGCTCGTCAAGCAGGGCGCCGTCGATCTGATCGATCTCAGCTCCGGCGGCGGGCACCCCGCGCAGAAGGTCAAGTCCGGCCCCGCGTTCCAGGCCCCGTTCGCCATCGCCGTCAAGAAGGCCGTCGGCGACAAGCTGCTCGTCGCGACGGTCGGCGCCATCACGAACGGCAAGCAGGCGAACCGCCTGCTCGAGGAGGAGGGGCTGGACGTCGCGCTGGTCGGCCGTGGCTTCCAGAAGGACCCGGGCCTCGCCTGGACGTTCGCGCAGCATCTGGACGTGGAGATCGCCATGGCGGCGCAGATCCGCTGGGGCTTCTCGCGCCGCGGAGGCACCCCGTACATCGAGCCGTCGGTGTACAAGGACTCGCTTTTCGACTAGACATGGATGTATGTCACGTGGTATGAGTTACGCTCGATAGATATTAGCCCGCTATAGAATGGATTGATGTCTTTTTACTTTGCTACAACTATACCCGGCGTATCCCCAATGCGAAACACATACTTGACCGCACTCGCCTTCCCCTGCATCAGATCCCGCAGCGCATCCTGCACCCCGGCCAACCCCCCCGCACGCACCTCAAACGGATGCCCCGAGAACTCGCCCCGCTGCAGCGCGCGCGAGAACCACCGACAGAACAGATAACACAGCTCGCGACAGTCGTCCGGCCCGCCCGCCTCGTGCGCCGCGCTCACCCACGTGTTCGTGGCGACACCCGGCGCCACATCGCGCTCCTGCGGCAGCACCGAGTTGATATTCCCGCCCGGCGCAATAACCCCCCGCAACGCCCGCGTGCTCTCGTCGCTGACGATCGTGTCGAGCACGTGCCCCAGCGGCTCTGCCCCCAGCGCCGCGCGGATGCCCTTGGCCGTCGCCTCGCCGCCGTCGCGGTAGTCCACGACGACGTCGCCCTGGCGGGGGTCGAGGAGGGGCGTGATGTACGAGGCGCCTTTGCCGGCGACGGCGATGATCGGGTGGATGTTGCTGCGGCGGGCGAGCTTGATCGCGAAGGCGCCGACGGCCGTGCTGCCGCCGTAGATTACCAGGGGGGTCGGGGTGGTCGCGGGCCGCCAGGGGAAGGGCAGGGCGAGGTGGTGGTACAGCGCGACGACGGCGGTGAGCGCGGCGAGGGGGATTGTTGCTGCTTCTGCTTTTGTTAGCGTGTCCTTGCTCGAAGTTCGATCGGGAGATGCAAGACGCAAGACGCACCCTCGAACGAGGTCTCCTTCGGCAGGTGGAATGTGGTATGCGCCCAGGCCAGGGCATACTCGGCGTACGAGCCGCCTGGCATCAGCATCTCGTGGAATGCGCCGACGCGGTCGCCGGGCTATACGGAGCAATTAGCTTGTATTCATTCAGAAGTATTAGTGCTAAGGCAGGGCAAGGACGCACCTTAAACTCCACCACATTCTTCCCAACCGCTTCCACCACGCCGGCAATGTCGTCGCCCTGGTTGACGCCGTCGCGCACATGCGCGTACCGGGCGAACAGCGGGCTGTCGGCGTTTTTGGCGACTTCGGGCACCTTCCAGTCTTTCGGGTTGCTGCCGCTGACGACGACCTTGATCAGGACCTGGTCGGCGTTGGGCGAGGGGATGGGGGCGTCGCGGAGGAGGGCGGTTGGGCCGGGGAGGTTGATGATCTCCTTCATTATGTCGTACATCAACCTCCTTCGTTAGTATGTACAATGCGAGAGCATCCCGGAGGATCAATTGACTCGGTTTATATCGTATACTACCCACTATGAAGTCATGATCAAGGGCAGAATTAATAATCTACTGACGTCACGATATCGACCGTATACAGTGTAGAAGTCTAGATTCTATCTCTATACCCTTTATGTACTGTCCGATATACAAACAAAAGAATGAAATCAAAGCTTGCTCTTGGGCCCGTTCTTCAGCACTGCGTCGTTCCACGGATACGGATCAAAGACCAGGTCATTGACCGGGTTCATGCTGGCCCGACGGAACAGATCCGGATACACCTCGCCGTCATAGCGACCGAGACTGCTGTCCAGCTTCCAGTCGGGAATCTTCCACGCATCAACCAGCCGCACCGCATGCGGCCGGATCTCGTCCAGCAGCTTCATCACCGCGTTGTTCTGCGTCAGCCGCAGCTGGCGCGTCGTGACGGCGCTCGACGCAAAGAACTCCGCACCTTCACGCTCCATCGTGTGCAGCGCGTACAGCCGGAACAGCTTGTACATCAGCGTGCGCGTCTCCGCGTCCAGCGCCGCCGACATCTGCTCCGACGTCACCGCCTCGTAGAAGTTCTTGACCACCAGGTACTGCGAGTGCGCCGTCGACAGCCGCCAGAAGTCGACCAGCAGGCTGTTCCACGAGCGCTTCTCGACGTCGCGGAGCTTGAGCGCCTCAAAGGTGAGGTGCGCCGTGCGCCAGGCGAACGCGGCCACAATGTCGCTGTCTTTCTCGAGGATGTCGAATGATGCGCCCTTCTCCCGGCGGGCGAGATACGCCTGCAGGATCTGTGAGGTGTCGTTGGCGGTGCCCTTGCCTTCGAGCACGGCGCGGGCGGATTTCAGGAGCTAGGATGGTCAGTACATAGGAAAGAAAGCATCATAGCGGTAGGAACTTACGTAGCGAGCCACCTGCTGCGTGAGCATGTAGTTGTCACCCTCCCAGGTCAGCGTGGGCAGATAATCAGCATACCACGGGCCGATACCGCTGAAGCTGCTGTAGCCGTGGCCACCGCAGGCGCGACGACACACCTCCAGCCCCTCACCGGCCGTCGTACTGGCGAGCGCCTTGAGACCGCACGAGGTGGCGTGCAGATCAGCCAGCAGGTCCGCACCCGCGCGCAGCTGCTCCGGTCCAGGACCACGAGTATCCTGGTCCGACGCGGCCGACGCCTTCATGCGGCTCTGGTTCTCCTCGTACAGACGCATCATGCCGCGGCCGGTAAAGTGCAGCGCGTACATGGACGCCAGCAGCGGCAGCAGCCGGATCTGCACCATCTTGTAGTTCAGCACCTGGTTCTCGCCGACGTTGCCGGTCGCATCGCGGTCCTGGAATTGGCGGCGCACGGCGCAGTACCGCGTGGCGATGGTGACGCCGCGGGCGAGCACGCCGCCGGCGTCGAGGACGATGTTGGACCGCACCCACGTCATGGTGCCGTACACCAGCGACGGCGACGCCGGGCGCATGTACTTGTTGGTGTCCTTGTCGATGCGCGAGAAGCGCGCCAGCATGTTAACGTGGGGGATTTTGACGTGGTTGAAGAGGAGGAAGCCGTTGTCCATGGTGTTGTAGCCAAACTTCGGGCCGATATCGCCCACGTAGATGTTCTCCAGCGGCTGGTGCGTCTGCAGGTCACGGATCTGCACGACGAACGGATGCGGGCCGTAGTTCTTGCCGCCGACGTACAGCTGCGCCATGACGACGGCGTGGTTGGCGTTGCGGCCCAGCGAGCCGATCCACCACTTGGACGCGGTCAACGTGGGCGAGTGGATGGTAAAGGTCTTGTCGTCGGGGTTCCAGGTGGCTCTGGTCTCGAGGCCGCGGACATTGGATCCGTGGCCCAGCTCGGTCTGGGCGTAGCATCCGATGATCTGGTATTTCTCGGCGGGCTCGAGGAAGAGCTTTTTCTGCTCGGGGGTGCTTTGTTCGCGGAGGGTGACCTAGCGGGTTAGCACCATCACCGTTGGGTGTCACGACAGGACATACCAAAAACATCGAGGCATGCAGGCCGTACGGCGTCGGCTCGCCGATCAGGTCATTGGCCATGATGTACTCCTGCTCGGACCAGTGGAGCTGCTCGCGCAGCTGCTGCAGGCGTTTGCCCCGGGCGAGGGCGCGCTGGATGCGCTCGGTGCGGCCGGAGGTGTGGTTCTCGGACTTGTCAAAGATCGGCTCGGAGGAGAGAATCCGCACCAGGCGGTCCTGCGTCTCGAGGGCCTCCTTGGTGTGCAGCAATTCGGACAACTTGTCGACATTGACGTTGGACTGGGCACGCTCCTGCTCGAGCAATTCGGAACCCTGGGGGCCCGCAGGCTTGAGAGCCTGCACCCAGGCGGGAGGAGGAGGGGGCATGGTGAGTTAGATGTGATAGATAGGGATATATGGGGATTGAATGGATCTGGGGGAGGAGACAGAGCAGGGAGAAGAGTGGAATATAAGAAAGAAGTGGGAGTGCTGGACCGGGGGAAGCCGAGGATTTCCTGAAGCAGCAATTGCCTCGGCTCAAGGGATGGTGCCTTGGTGCCTGATGGTAGACGAATACGGAGCACAGTGTAAGTACGGAGTATGGACAGATGGACGAACTTACGACCCGCTGTGTCTCGGCCGATGAAGCAGTCGGGATCGAATAAGCCGAATCAGCAGAGATCGTCTCCGAAGCATTTACTGCAGGGTTGACTTCCACTAGTAATTAGTGTACTGCTGGTTATCAGATAATCACGGTGATGTTGAGCCGAGGTCTGTTGATGGCATCTATAGTATCATGTACTGCTGTCTCCAGACTCCCCAGTTGCTGCCATTACTCTGTACTCTCTAATACCATTTCTTTCCCCATGGAGAACATCTAGAGCATCTAAGCATCTCCACTTCCAAGCTCTGTAATTTGCCTCCTGGTGTACAGTAACTGATGTAACCATTACCAGCCGATCACTAATCCGGCAGGGGAGTAAGTTAAGTAGGACACGATCCGGATAAAACCTGATGCTAAAAAAACTAGAGTGCACTAGATAAATGAGCTAGATCTGCTCTATTATGATTGACGTCGTGTCTTGACAATCACATGGGTGTCCGTCGCATGTGAAGAGATCCAGATGGCCTCATCTCCAGCGTACCAGTACTATCCAATACCAGCTCCACTCTCACCCGGTTATCGCCTTCTCGGCCCCTTTCAAAAGCTCGCCCATTGCCGGCCCATGGCCTGTCTCCCCCGGCTTCGTCCCCGGACTCATCCCATACGTGTCCGCATAGCGTCCCTCCAGGATCTGCTGCACCGTGACGGCGGGGTATTTGGCTCCCTCGCCGCAACAACTGGGGATGCACTCCACCAGGAACGCCCCGTTGCCGTCATAGAAGAACGGCACGCTGTATCGCGTTTCGCCACTCCGGTTGATCACGCGGTGCAGGTTCGACAGGTACCGGGCGTTGGTCCAGCGCATCATCATGTTGCCCAGATTCACCACCAGCGCATCCTTCACCGGCACCACGTCGGCCCATTCCGACGACTCCTGATCCCACACTTGTAGCCCGCCGTGGTCGTCTTGGAGGAGGATGGTGATGGCCCCAAAATCGGTGTGTGCGCCGATGCCTGTTCGTCAGTGTTGCGTTCTATCGCTGGATGGCAGAGGGTAGACGTGGCCTACCACGCTCATAGCTGGATTCGTCACTGGTCTGTGGCGGATATCGAAGCAGTCGGAGAGTGGCCACCGGCTCCTCGTTGAACGCATCAAACCAATTCTCCTCCAGCTCCAGCATCCCCGCTAACACCCGCAGAATGTCCTGGGCTAGTTCCGCCATCCTCGCATGGTACGCATCGATCACCTCCCGAAACACCTGTGGATCCCGCACCTCCGACGGATACTGGTTTGGGCCTTGGAAGAAATGTCCCGCGAGGACGGAGGGATGATCCGCTGGTAGATGCTTGCCAAAGTAGAAGCCTTCCTTCAGATCGCCAGGCCCGCGTTTCTCGAAGTTCTGCGATCGGAGGCGTTCGTAGCCGCGACTGGATTTTCCTGCGTCTATACTTTCTATAAGTATGATCAGATATGGTGGTTGTCCAGATGCATACCCTTGCTATACTTCTCCTTGATCTCAAGCGGGAGGCTGAAGAGCTCTTGCGCCTGCTGCAGAATACTGTCGCAGAGGCTGGCGGGCACCCGGTGATTGATGATCTGGAAGAAGCCGTGGTCCCGACATGCGTCGCGCACTTGGTTGATCAACTCGGCTTTTCTGCTGGGGTCGGGGGTGTAGAACGCTGCAATCATTAGACGGCTCACACAGGTTCAAGGGGTGATATACCTCCGAAATCGATGATGGGGGGTGCTCTGGGCATGATGCTGGTTACAACTGATGACGACGAGCACAAGCAGCAGGCCTGTAGACGAGCTCTGCAACGGAGCCATGGGTCGAGTGTCTGTCTGTTTCTTAAGTATGTGCTGGACGATGTTGACTGTGATATCTGGGAGAAGCGGGGTAGCAACGGCCGAGATGAGGAGATACAAGGATAGATAAGCGGCGTCTTGCTGCAGCAGGTGAAGGATGCAACGGACTGGACGATAGGATCCCTCGTCTAGTTCAGTAATCTGTTGAGAATAGTGTCATGTCTCCAGAACGACTCCCTCAAAGATGGCATGTCATGATCCTCCGGCGGATGCCCCTCTTAAGTATTCTCCGTATAGTCCTCCCAGCTGTATATTTTCCACCAATCGTCGTAACCACCTACAAACACTTCATCTATAAAGGCCACATTCACCATCAGTGCAAAAATCCATCGAGAACATGTACAATAATCCCGTTATCCCCGGGTTCAACCCCGACCCCTCCATCATTCGCGTGGACAAGGACTACTTCCTGGTCACCTCCTCGTTCGAATACTTCCCTGGCGCCCCCATCTACCATAGCTCCGATTTGATCCGCTGGACCCTGATCGGCCATGCACTGTCCCGTCCTAGTCAGGTCCAGATCCATACGCCGGAGCCGGGCGGTGGAGTCTGGGCTACGACCTTGAGACATCACGATGGGGTGTTTTATATCACCGCTGCGAGTTTTGCGCGGTATCGTCCCCAGCACGATGATCGTGTCTGGCCAAGAGGGTTCTATGTCAAGACCACCAACATCTGGGATTCGGATTCGTGGTCTGATCCAGTGTACTTCGATGAACTTGGCTTCGACCAGGATGTAAGTAGCGTGACCACGACTATTCATTACATATACTGATATGGTTATAGCTATTCTGGGACGACGACGGCACCGTCTACCTCTCCTCCACATACCGAAAGCTCCATCGCACCCCCAATGCCAACCTTAAAGACTTTGCCGTCCACATCGTCACCGTCGATCTGGCAACCGGCAACTCCACCTCCGAGCCCAAGCTGATCCGCGAATCCGCCTCTGGCGTGGCAGAGGGCTCGCATATCTTCAAACGCGGGAAGTACTACTATCTCTTTACTGCCGAGGGCGGCACCGAGAGCGGCCATTGCGAGTGGGTGTTTCGTAGTGAGACGAGCCCGTTTGGTCCGTGGGAAACCGGACCGCACAATCCTCTGTGGAGGAATGGAGTCAACGACGAAGTACAGAACACAGGCCATGCCGATCTAGTGGAAGATGCGCAGGGAAGATGGTGGGCGGTGTTACTAGGCGTTCGACCGGTGCGTACAGATGCCGGCTGGGAGGAGTCTGTCTTTGGTATGTATATTCCTCAACCTTGATGGATAGGGTTAACACTGGCAGGACGCGAGACGTTTCTGGTCCCTGTTGAATGGAAGGACGACTGGCCCGTTTTCAACAATGGACAGAAAATCTCCCTCCAGGGCGACAGTCCGCATCTGTATCAGTTCGAACACCCCGTCGCGTGGAGAGACGAGTTTTCCCAGCCAACGCTCCAGCTCGGGTGGTATCGCAAGAGTAAGACACAGCCAACGCTGCTACTTGAAGTGTACTGACTGGTTAGATACCCCGGTGAAAGTGGACTACTCCCTCACAGAACGCCCGGGATATCTCCGTCTTTATGGAGGGCCGTATAACCTCTCCGTCCCTACTTGTCCGACGCTGTTCCTGCGGAAGCAGACACATCGCGTCTGTACGTGGGAGACTCGACTGTCATTCAGCCTGTCGTCCCCTTATACAGAGGCCGGGACGGTCGTGTGGTGGAACTATTTCACCTACAGCAGCATGGGTATCAGCCTTTCAGCACCAGGTGGTCCTCGTGTTGTGAGGTGGCGGTCCGTTGACGGCCAGTGCACAGACTTACAGCTATCCAGTTCTACATCAGAGGTCATCTTTGTTATTGAGTGTGGCGATCGGTATAGATTTGGCTACCGCGAAGTGCATGAGGCGACAGACACCGTGCGATGGATTGGAGAGGCCAAGAACACTGACTTCACCAACGCTTCTCTACCAGTCGGAGCACCATTCACAGGAATGATGCTGGGATTGTATTCATTCGGCGAGAGACGACGATGTCTAGTGCCCGCGGACTTCTCGTACGCCGAGTTCAGAGAGTCAGTCTAAGCTGAAAAAACCCTCCGGACCGTCATTAAAACAACAGTCCTTCAGATACTTGTCAAGACCTTCTGCTGCCTGCTTTCGTGCCTCCTGTAACAGCTCTTCCGAGCGGATCTTCAAAATATCAGGATCAAACAGATGCCACGGCGCGATGCCTTGAATAAACTGGTAGCTCTGAGCCAGGACCTCCACACCGTCAATCGTACTCGGTCGCAGCGCACCGATCTTTGCCAGCTCCTCATCCCACGTTTTTGCCAGGCCCCACTGGATATCCCGTCCACTGACAAACATGGCTGGGCACTGGCGCATGGGTTTTCAGTCAGGCATCGGGGAACCCAGTCAGGGTTGCCTGACGCAACTGCTCGGTTTCGGGGTCATAGAGTGCTCGGTATTTCAATACAATCGTTGTAGGTGACGGAGTTTTAACAAGCCATAAGCAAGTATTTATAAAGCTCAACCAATCTGTAGAAATAATCTCTAATAGGCACCACTCTCTGTAGCTGTCATTGGCGTAAACTCAACTTCAACAGGCTGCTTTCCAATCCCACGTCGTTCCGCCTCTTCCAGAATAGCAACGGTAGCTGTTGCGCCGATGCGAGTGACACCCAGGGACATGACATGCAGCAAGTCGTCTAAAGTTCGGACGCCACCAGCAGCTTTGATTTGCACCTTCTCGCCGGACACCTCTCTCATCAGCTTGAGATCTTTCACTGTTGCACCACGGTAGTTATACGACCCATCCTGTTGCTTGACAAATCCATAACCAGTGGAGGTCTTCACAAAAGCAACACCGATCTGCGTGCAGATCTCACACAGTCGTACAATATGTTCCGGCTGGAGGTAATCATTCTCGAAAATGACCTTCAGGATGGCGTCGTTCGCCGTGACTGCATCATTGATTTGCCGGATTTCCTCGTTCACGTAGTCCCAGTCACCTCCCAGGGCTTTTCCGACGTTGACGACCATGTCAATCTCCTTTCCCCCTGCTTTCGCGGCGGCCGTAGCTTCTGCGACTTTGATTTCTGTGGTGCTGTTCCCATGGGGAAATCCAATAACCGGACACACCAGCACGTCAGATCCAGCGAGCTCCTTCAGGGCTAGGGGGGTGATATATGGCTTCACGCAGGCGGTGGCGACATTGTGTTCCTTTGCAATCTTTAGGCCTGCGATGATATCGGCGTCGGTCATGGTTGGGTGTAGTAAAGAGTGGTCAATCATCTTCGCGAGCTGCGGTAAGGAGACGGTGATGGTATTGGCAGGCATGATGGAGATTGTTCGATGGGACTTCACCGACCGAATATTCAGAGTGGTAGCAGAATATCCAGCTCGTTACCTCTGACCTGTTTGTGATTTTATACGGCCGTAACGAGCGGATAGATTTCCTTTTTGGGAGAAACGGCCTATCGGGTGGATTACCGTACTAGGGAATTCATTCCACCGGCATTGATTGCTTTTAATAAATGCTTTCTAACTATCCAGCACTAGCTAACCATTTTTGGCAATAAACACCATTTGGGCATGCTGGATGCGTTGCTGTAGATCTACTGGATGTTTGGACCATTCTATACGGATATTCCTTGCCATTCTCTTGTCAGAAGAACATCCATGAGTGTGATGTACATCCTGCCCTGGTGGAAATTGCACCAGCAGGCGATATGTGGACAATCCAGTTGCCTGCTCACCGTGGGATCCACCTGTCAAGTTGGTTTTTATATATCTCAAGCCCTCTACCACAAGGTTTGCATGAATCAAGACGTCTTCCTTTGCATATGATCTATAATATCTGACCGCATACCCCAGTGGTTCCTAATGTTCCGGCATTGATCTATCACCCGGGAATTAGCGGTGACTACGGACCCTACTCCAACAGACCATCCGGAAGTCGCCGAGTTCAGAAGCCCTGTCACACCCATCTTGCGTTCGACGGCCGGGATAAGAGGGCGATAGCAAATCATATTTGTGCCAGTCGACAGTCGATTGATCCGAAAACATGTGCGGAGCCATCGGGGAAGTTGATCCAATAGTTTCCAGCCCGTGTTTTGGTCGCGAGGATCTTCATCCTGGTCACATTTGGGCGCCTCCGCCTCCGCAAGCTGACAAACCACTCTCGGCTTTGGCTGTCAGCTGGAGTAGAAAAAGCTTGACTTCTAGAAATCCGACAGGGACGCTCTCTATCGTTGCAAGGGACCCCAGCTAAGAACCAAAGCATCGGACTTTTGCAATGGGTGAATCGGTAGAGTCAGCAGAGGCGCCTGCAAGAAGAGGGGACGATTTGCCCCCAGAGGAAAGCATCAGAGGATGGCTCTGCGTTGTAGGCGCCTTTCTCTGCCTCTTTTGTTCCTTTGGTTTCCTCAACGCGTGGGTGATTATAAACACCTTCCTCCACAGTTACTTGCTCATAAAGGTTACAGGATCGGTGTTTTTCAGACTACCTACCAGGAGACATTCCTAAAGGATTACTCCCCGTCAGATATTTCATGGATCTTTTCTATCCAAGTCGCCCTGATGTGGGCCCCAGGACCACTGTATGGCAGAGTGATTGACACATACGGTCCTGCTCCCATCCTCTACCCGTGCAGCATCCTCTGCATCCTGGGTCTCTGCATGACAAGCTTAGCAGACCAGTACTACCAGATCTTCCTGGCACAGGGACTCTGCTTCGGAATCGGCGCCGGCGGCGTATTTAGCACCGCCATGGTGTGTGTCGGGCAGTGGTTCGTCCGTCGGCGCGGCCTAGCCGCGGGGATCGCAACCAGCGGAAGCAGTCTGGGAGGCGTGATCTTTCCGATTTTCCTCAACCGCACGATGGAAGAAGTGGGCTTCTTTGGGGCTGTGCGATACGCGGCCCTGTTGATCGGGATCCTTCTGGCGGTGGCGTGTCTTCTGGTCCGCGCTCGTCTGCCCCGACGGAAGTGGAGCGGCGACGTTGCCTGGATTGATATGAGGCTGTTTAAACAGACGCCCTTTGCCGTTTACACAGTAGGGTCATTCCTTACTATGTAAGTGCTCTGTATAGTGTCAAAATTGGCTGTTACTGACACTGCCATCAGGTGGGGGCTGTGGGCGCCCTTCGACTATCTCAGCAGCATGGCGATCAATGCCGAGTTCTCTCCGAGTCTTGCACTTTACTTGATCTCAATTATGAAGTAAGTCGGCTGCCACAAAGTACTGCATGTTCTAACTGGTGCCAGCGCGAGCTCTATTGCAGGGCGAATTCTGCCCCCTCATATCGGGGACCGTATAGGACACTTTAACGTGCTTACTATTTGCGCCATGGGCACGGGCGTATCTATGCTGTGCCTCTGGCTTCCCTTTAACTATCATCCGTCTCATGCAGGGATTATCGTCTTTGCCTTGGTATACGGTTTCGTCAGCGGGACGGTTGTTTCTATTCTCATGCCCTGTGTGGCTAAGATCGGGGACTTGAATACTCTGGGACAGCGCTTTGGGACGTTCCAGTTGGTGATATCCATCAGGTATGATTATTTCGAGAAGGAAATCGCAAGAAAGCAAGTGATCTAACGTGCAACCAGCTGTTTGACCGGTTTACCAATAATGGGCGCTATTTTGAACCGGCAGGGGAACACCGATTTCTCAGGGCTACAGATCTTCGCGTCGACAGTAGCCATTTTAGGATCTTTGGGCATCGGGGCTTCGACTTATTTGTTGGGTAAAATGAGGAAGACATGGAAGGTGTAATGGGTTATATGTTTGCATCGACAAGATGTATTTTGGGATCTGTGGGTATCATCAGTGTCATCATCGACTCTACGTGATTTGTATATCTCTCTTGGATCGAGTCATTCATCCTGTTCTAGATAGTCTTAATTGAGTTCAAATCAGATGAGAAGGCCGACTAGGAAGCGGACAGGGACGCTCAATGCCAGAGCTTCTTCACTTCGTCGAGAGCGTTGAGGATGGCATCAATCGCAGTAAATACGAGTAGGTACTTTCTGCCTAAATCTTGAACTTTTCCCCTCACATAAAATAATCATGCACAGGTTTGGGATTGTGACTCATATATTTCCAACACGGCCGATAAATGTCCGTCTTGGTACCCGTCTTACTGCATGCCCCGTTTCCTAGACCAAATAAAAGCCGTACGGGTGGACCTCAACGAGGGTCTAGAAAGCCAATCTCTTTGTTTGTTCGATTCTTATCAAATGTTCCAAGTCCGACTCGTGCTGTGTCATATTTTCCTCTGGGCCATGTCATTTCTATCCACACCCCATGCAACGTCCACCGAAAGCCAGTGGAAATGGCTTAACTACAATGCGTCTGCCATCTCCCCAATTGGGGAGGTCATCACTATTCATACCCCTCCCGACACCGACATTTGGAGGCCTTCGTTGGAGAAGGACAACTTCACAGCTCCGTACCTGTACACCAGCATTCCAACCGCCAGCTTTCAGAGCGTGAAAGTCACTGTTCAGGCGGATTGGAAGACCCTCTTCGACCAAGGCGGCCTTGTCATTACTTTTCCAGAGCGACAAGAACACAACTATTTGCAGTGGATCAAGGCGGGAGTCGAGTTTACGGACGGAGCGCCCTACCTAGGCGTTGTCGGCACCGACAGACTGTCCGATTGGAGCTTGAGCCCGATGCTGCAGGGCGCTGATACTGGAACCGCAAGTATCGAGATTGTTCGTGATGGGGCGGATGCTTGGGTGTATGCGATAGAGGGAACCACGCGCCGGGCTCTGCGGCAGGTTACATGGGCTTTTGGGGAAGGCTGCTCCGAGCAGATGCATGTTGGAATCTACGCAGCCAAACCAACTCGGGAATCTGGGGTGAGTCATGAGTTTGATACTCTTGCTGTTACATTCAAGTCGTTCAGCTTGGAAACGAAGAGCTGAATTTGGGGTGTCTGAAAGCTTCGACTATGTTCTTGTCACTTGTTGATAGGGCTTGAATTGCTTCAGCCAAACGGTGATACTTCCTAGGCATGTTGATCTCTCCATCGATTCCACCATTCATATTCCGCACCAGCGCTGTGGAGACGTGCGGAGTGTCGGATTGAGGATTAGATCTCTCTAAGATAATAGTCCCAATTGGCTATACCATGCTGCCAACGCTTCGGATATCCGACGTGCGTAGTATCTAAGGTCCTCCGAACGATGGATTGTTATCCAGACCCCATATCCAAGTCTGTTCCAGCATCGGAAAACCATCATCGGCTAGGAAGCGGGAAGAGGGAGGTTCATTGGGATCAAAACCGGATCGCGGGGCAAAATTTAGCAATGCTGACACAGTTAAGTTAGCCATGCATTGATCATTTCGATAACCGCGACACCATACCTTGGTCGAAATCAAATAAGGCCTCGGACAGAGCAGGATCTTCGATGTATTGGAGAGAGGAATCGGGGTTCTCGCCATCTGAGATAGTGTAGGTGGGATTGACAAGTCCGGAGGATTGGGAAGTATCGGGATGCGATGTGTCGTTCTCCTGATTGTGGTCCAAAGAATGACGAATTTCCTCGGTATAGGCCGGCGCTGGTATACTTTCGGACCCCGTGTGGTCATCGGGAGGATGCGCATCCTTTGACGTCTGTGATGTTTTCGGCAGGTCTAGCATGGTGTTCAATTCCTTCTCCATGACAAGCTTTGTTAGACGCTGTAGAATCTCCAGTCCTTGCGCAGCGAGAACACAGCGGTCCCGAAGCTTTTCTTGTATACCCATCAGCCGGTGCAGGCCTACCTTGGCCTCGCGAGACTCTGGACTAAGCGGAGCCATACTACTCAAGATAGCTAGGAGCACACCGGCGGCAAACGTATGTATACTGACAAAGGCAGCTGCATAGGTTGCGCCCACGAGATCCATGATGGGACTGTCGATTAATTCCGAAATGCGTAAAGCTGATCGGCGACATGTTTCCAGCGCGTTATGGAAGGGACCAGGCCGGGTTGTTTCCGCACTGGGCTCAGAACTGGAAGGTGTCGCAACTAGCTTGTATGAGAGCAGAGGACGATGAACCAAGATTCGGGCATTTTCGTATGCCAGCTTCAGAGCCAATGCTTGTAGTTCGTAGATATGAGCTTCGAAGCGTGGACCTATCGCACCGACATCGCGGTCGAGTTCATCCGCCGAGGAATAGGCAGTGATTTTTTTTGCGCCGGGAGTCTGGTTCCACTGAAGTTTAGATGGCAGTTCCATGTTCCAATCCAGTAATCGGGCATCTAAATCGGTGGTCTTTTTGATGGTGTCTTGCAGATTGGTAGAGTGCATCGACTTTATAACTTCGGTAGGCCCCCCGATTCCATAAAGTTCGGTTAGAGCTTCTTTGGTGAGGACCGAGAGCTTAGACATGTAATATTTGTATGATAAGAGTGTCGCTTCACCCGTCAGTGGTTCCTTGAATGATGTGGGTGGACGGGATCCCTGCAATTTGGCTGACGGGTTCAGTGGTTCCACATCGTAATCCGAATCCTTGATCGAATGAGGATATCCGTAGGTCATCGAGGAGAAAGTCTCGATCTCATAAATGGCCCACCAGCTGCGCTTTCGCGATTCATTTTTCATTTGCCAATTGTCGGGCTGAAAGCCTGCTGTGAGCTGTTCCTTTGTCATTTGCCGATGGAGGTTGAGGGCCTGGGCGACTCGCAGGCCGCATCCACACACAGGCGATGCAAGCCTTGGGGTGCCGTGATATAGATAATAAGTCCCTAATAGGATGCATGTTTGCACAGCCTCCAGCGTTCCCAAAGAAACGATATCCAGCAGCTTCGTCTTAATCGAAAACAGTATGCGCTGCTTGAGGGAATCTGGGTCAATGCCTAGATCCGACAGGCGCTGCCGGCGGTAGCCCCCTGCATATTGCAGACCAATACCAATGACCATCAAGAATGTACTTAGGAATCCGATATCCCTGACGGCTTCCTGGGGCTGTGTACCAGAGGAGCGATAAAGTCCTGGCCATCGTTGGCGGAATCCATCCTGGTGGAAAATGAGCATGAACCAATGGACTCTGTCAAAATATGTGTCGACGATAAGAGCAGCTGCTTCATAGGGTGGGAATAGCTCTACTAGCTCAACCACTGTAGAACGAGATGATTGAGAAAACGACCGCATGCTATATGCGGCGGTGTTGCGAGGCCTTCCCCTCGAGGCGTGAGTTGTGCATTCGTCTCGGACGCTATCCCACTCGGGCTTTCCACCAGGAATTGCAGTAGTCGCTGATACTGTTGAAGAATTATGAAAAAGGAAAGCCTTGAAATCTTAGTTTCCGCTCTTTACGGGGGATGGGATCTCTTGATCGTACCCCGTCTACCAGTGACATGGTTGAACTGGAGTTCCACGCCGGACCATGCAGAGGACGCTGCACTGGATCAGCATTGGCAGCCCCATTTGTCCCAGAATGAGGTCCTGAAGATGTAGCTGGCCGTATCTGATGGCCATCGCCGTTTGTACGAGCGCATTTTGACGGTTGTGTGGTTGTCGTCGACAGATGTGATGGTTGGTAGACCCTCCATCGGGACTCTGGACAAGACTGACAATCTACGCCTGCACGTTGACATAATGCGCAAGGACGATTTATATCGCACTGAATGAGATTAGTGGTGTCTAGAGGAATGCATGGAGCACAGGTGTGACAGCTCTCACCTTGAGTTTCTGCCGACGACATCGTTGGCAGGCGTTAGGGACTTTTCGTTTTCTTGACGGGATTCTGCCAGCTATATCCACCATATTTGTATTTCGCCCTCGGATCTAGAGATTCTCAAACAGAACGAGGCATGTTTGTTGGTACAATTGTGGCTGTCAACTCGTAAAGCGTGCTAGAGATTCATGCCTCAGGCGTGAAGACGGGCTGGAAAATTGTTTTTGCAGACTGTTTCTGCCTCATAGATCAGGATGTAGATTCCCAATCAGGCAATTACCGAGGCAGATTCGCAACGAGCCTAACATCGCGTCCAGTTTGTCTAGTAATCTATTTACGAAGATGGATGATAGTCCCAGCGATATGTACAGATCCCACTATACCACCTACTAATAACTGCGCGGCAACTGCAGCACCTTCTCGCTGACGTAGTTCAGAATCATCTCCCGACTGACAGGAGCAATGCGCGGCAACAGGCACTCGCGCAGGTATCTCTCCACGTCGTACTCCATCGCATAGCCCATGCCTCCATGGCTCAGGACAGCTCGCTCGCAAGCCGTGAAGGCCGCCTCGGCAGCCAGGTACTTGGCACTGTTACAGGCCACACCAACAGACTGGACGGGGATTGATCCATCGGACTTGGAGGCGTCAAACAAGCGAGCAGCATGGTACGTAGCCAGCTTTGCTGCCTCGAGCTTCATGTACGCATCGGCCAACGGATGTGCAATGCCCTGGTTCTGGCCGATGGGACGACCGAATACAACGCGCTCCTTGGCGTATTGCGCAGCGCGTTCCAGCGCAGCATACCCCAGTCCCAATGCTTCTCCGGCAAGGAGACAGCGTTCAGCGTTCATCCCGTGCAGGATGATGCGGAACCCTTCGCCTTCTTGTCCGACAAGTGTGTTGGGCGGGATCTGGTAGTTGTCGAACCACACCTCATTCGCATCCACCGCGCGACCACCCATCTTCTTGATCCTGCGCATGTCGAGACCAGGCTTGTTCCGATCGAGATCGATGCAGAACACCGACAGGCCCTGCGTAGATTTCTTCACTTCCTCCACCGGGGTGGTCCGCGCGAGGAGAATCATCTTCGACGCAACCTGTGCGCAGGTGATCCAGATCTTCTGTCCGGTTACTGAATACCCGTCCTGGGCGGCATTCTTCTTTGCAAGGGTCTTGAGCTTCAGAGTCTCCAGTCCAGTGTTCGGTTCCGTCACGCCGAAGCATGTCCGCCACGTGCCATTGATGATCTTAGGGATTATCTCCAGTTGCTCCCTCGTCCCAAACTTGGCGAGTGGCTGGGTGGCATACACGTTCGCGTGGATGGACTGGGCGCCGGCCATGCCAGCTCCTGATTGCGTGATGGTCTGCATCATCATGGTGGCTTCGGAGATGCCTGTATACACGGTTAGGATGTACATATTGTGGAGACTTGGCCATATCCCAGTAGTACTAACCCAGCCCTGCGCCTCCAAGCTTCTCGGGAAGAGCAATTCCGAGCCACCCATCCCTCGCTAGCGCGGCATGGAACTCTTTAGGGTCTTGCTCATTCTGGTCGTGCTCCTGCCAGTATGTGTTGGGGAATTTGGAACAAATCGCCGAGATTGCCTCGCGAACGGTCAACTGCTCCTCAGTGAAGCCAGTCAGCTCCATGAGCGGTCGCTTTGTCGTGGTAGAAAACTGTGATGCGCGAGACTTTGATACGGCGAGCCATGTTGGGCCGGATGTGGGTGCAACACGCCGGCGAACATGGCCCACTGCCGGACTCAGCCGCAGATATAGATTCCGCTTGGTGTATGCAGGGGACATGTGGGGCAATTGGATTTTCTGGGATGTGCTGACGAACGCAACCAGAATAGAAGCAGATGTGCGTCACTTATATCGTACGATGTAGCGGTGGGGAGCTCTTGTTGCATATAGCCGTCCATATACCCGTCGAGTAACCGTGCAGCACCGAGGTCCATCTAGTCTCCAGCTCTACCGTCTTATTTCACCGATAAATACTCTGCACGCCGTTGCATGTTGCAACCCTTCTCACAATAAACAGCCATGTCGCTCTCAAGACCCCTAGCGCGAGCGTGGGCCCAGATGCTGGCTCCCAGCACTCGCAGACACACCTCCACCCAAGCCGGCAAGACCGGGCCCCTCACTGGGATTACAGTCGTCAGTCTCGAACAAGCTATCGCTGCGCCGTTCTGTACGCGTCAGTTGGCAGATCTGGGCGCTCGAGTCATTAAAGTTGAACGTCCTGGTGTTGGAGATTTCGCACGCAACTATGATACCCGGGTCAATGGCCTGGCATCTCATTTTGTCTGGACAAACAGGTCCAAGGAGAGCCTGGCATTGGATGTCAAGAAGCCCCGCGATCACCAGGTGTTGATGCGCCTTCTGAGCAAGGCCGATGTACTGGTGCAGAACTTGGCTCCCGGAGCGAGCGCTCGGTTGGGCCTGTCGCACGAGGACCTCAAAGCTACCAACCCATCACTCATCGTGTGCAATATCTCCGGCTATGGTCCTGACGGCCCCTATCGCGATAAGAAGGCTTATGATCTTTTGATCCAGAGCGAGGCGGGCATGCTGTCCGTGACAGGCACGGGAAAGGAACCCGCCAAAGTCGGCATCTCCATCGCCGATATCTCCGCCGGATGCTATGCGTATTCGAACATCCTCGCCGCGCTGATCCAACGAGACAAGGATCCCAAACGACGTGGGTGCAATATCGATATCTCCATGCTGGAGAGTATGGTGGAATGGATGGGATTTCCGATGTACTACACCTACGCCAACGCCCCCGGTCCAACCCCCACAGGGGCATCCCATGCAGCGATCTACCCGTATGGGCCTTTCGAGACTGGAGACGGTTCAGTGATGCTCGGGATTCAGAACGAGAGAGAGTGGACCAACTTCTGCGACAAGGTCCTTGGGAAACCTGAGCTTACAACGGACTCGCGGTTCGTCAACAATTCGCTGCGCTCGCAGAATCGCGAAGAGCTGAAAATCATCATCTGCGAGGTATTTTCTTCCCTCACCGCCGAGCAAGTGATTGCTCGCCTGGATGGAGCTTCAATTGCCAATGCTAGTGTCAACGACATGCAGGGTGTTTGGAAACACCCCCAACTGAAAGCTCGGGGGCGCTGGACGGAGATCGAGACGCCGGCTGGTACGGTCCCTGCCCTCTTTCCGCCAGGCATGGATGGGTCAGCGAATTTTACTGCCCGTATGGATGCTGTTCCCGCCGTTGGAGAACACAATGAGTCGATTCTTGCCGAGCTGGGCATGGGGGAGTCGAAATAGGATCATAAGGGATTATCTTATGTCGGTTTAGGTGAAGTGGGTTATAGAGATCATCTCTCGCTATTTGTGAATTTAGACCTTATAAAAGCAGTATGCTCGATCATTAGATTATTGCATTAAGATAGTATCCCTATGCTTGCCCCAGGCTGAAACAACTAGCAAGAACGCTTGAAACAGATGATAGACTAGGCCCACATCAAGCTCAGGAGAAGAACAAAGGATGATAAATAGCAACGGACTCGAGAGACCATGAACGAGCATGTACCCCTGTCCCATGATCACAAGATAGGACACTTGTTGACGGCATCTGCAGCGCAGTCGAGTCCAGCCTTGCACTGGTATAGAGAGCTACCCTGTTGGCCGCATGTAGTGAACTGGAAGCTAGGCGTCATTAGTCCTATTCATCTAACAGACAGAGACAAGCATACCTTTGGAAGACAGTCGTAGGCTTTGTTGGTGACCACGACGTAGAATAGCCAGCGAACGGCCTTCACTCCGAACTGGATGGCTAGCCACCCCATGGCACGGAGGAAATTCTCCTAGGGCCCCGTCATGGTGGCGAGGTCAGTGTTGAGGTTGATCTCAACACCATCCGGACCGAAGACATTTGCTGATAACACACTTAGTGACATTCAGGTGGAAGGGGTGAGTTCCTATACCTCCCTTCTCGTGTGCCAATATCATCCCCTGGTAGACTCCGTCGGTGTACAGATCAAGCTGACTCCTGTTGTCTGGGAGTTCAGTATATGACACCTCCCCATATGGAGTAGAGACCGCATTGATGGGTTCGTTGACGACTGGACCTCTCTTGACAGGTGAAGCTGTCACCAAGGAGCCAGAGAGGGCGAGAACCCCAGTGACCCAGGAGAAGAAGGGAGCCATCCTGCCAGTATGAGGATGAACTTTTCGATATATAATGCTGAAGAGCGCAAGGTACCTGCTTCTACAGGGTCTGATGGCTTCAGTGATGGCTGTTGCGGATAATGTTCAGCAAGGAGTTGAAGGGGAAAAGAGGCAGATTAAGTATCTGCGAAAGAGATGGGTATGACTGACGGTGATGTCTTTTGTGTATTGAATCAGCAGGTATGATGGAGTAATGCTATAGTCTTAGACTTCACCGGGCGAGTCCAGAAGATGACATGGAGCCATGAATGCAAAGCCCAAAGGAACATCCGCGGATTCACGAGGCAAGGATGTTTGGGAGCAAAAGAGAATTTTACCGTGTAAGATTGGGATGAGGCTACCTAGGTAGGCATGACACTCGTTCTCTCCTTCCCAAGGATACACCTACATACTTCATAGTACTCCAAGCTGTCCAGAAGAGGAAATATATTTTGGGAACAAGGGCTTGACGGCTCTTACCCGATTGGGCCAGCGGCTATATGGCCACGTGACTCGGCGCAAACGCCGATCCGCCCCGCATTCAGTATATAGCCGATTTGCCGCATATACTGAAGCTCAACAACGGCTTCTTCCTCCCTGTTTTCTGGACGATCACAACCCCCCTCGACTATCTCGCAGTTACCTCCCTAACAGTGAGATACAATGTCTTCAGAAGCCGACGCCGGTCACCGGCCCATGAGGACTCGGGCCCGTCAGGCCTGTCTCCACTGTAACCGGCGCCGCATCCGTTGTAATGTGCTCGAGATGCGTCCCTGTCAGAATTGTCGGACTATGAGTGTTCCCTGCGAAGTGGGGGTCTCTAAACGCGGAAAGTAAGTTATACAATCGAACGGCCTATGGGTCCTGTGGACAGTTGCTATAGAGTAATGCCAACGTGCCTTATCACAGGTATCCCCGCAAGAAATCACAGCGGCAAATCACCAACGGCCCTTCGGTACGTGAAGGTGCAGTGCCGTCATCACCGCCAATCTCGGGGTCATCTATAGCCCCGAGTCCCGGCATGTTCGCTCCATGTGATAGCTCGTATGCCCAATCGGAGGCATCACAGGCAGCCCAGCAGATCCTGCAATTGCGGCATCCCGGCGGTGTGCCAGCGGCCCAGCACGTTAGTCCGAGGTCCGCCTGGGGGTCTCCGCAAGAGTCTACCAGGGTTGCTCAACAGACAGTCTTCCTGGGGGAGTCTAGCCCTCTGACGTGTGTGGTCGATGAAGGTCGTCGATCTCCCGAGAAGGGGCCCGCCAGTGCCATGCAGAGGACCCGCCTGCATTACCCAATTCCTGAACGGCTGGATGCGAATAATTCCCGCGATGAGGCTGTTCATGCACACAAAACCAAGATGGAAATGCAGCTGAGTGTAGATGGCGCCTTTTCCTATCCGCCAGCCGATACCTGTAACAAGCTTCTGAATGCTTACTTCACCTGGTTCCACCCATGCTTTCCAATCCTTGATCGCATTTCGGTCCAGCAGTCATACGCGTCAGGGACCATATCGCCTCTTCTTCTTCAGTCCATGCTATTCATTGGTGTCAGTCTCTGCACGGACGCAGCTTTTGCACAAACAGAGTTTACCGTCCGATATCGAGCCAAGTTTCTGTTTTACAGCCGTGCCAAGGCAATATATGACGCAGGTTGGGAGTCAAATAAGACCACCAAACTGCAGTCCTTATTTATGCTAAGCTTTTGGCGGGGAGGCCCTTCGGAAGAGAGGGATACAAGGTTCTGGTTGGGGGTCGCCATCAGCCTCGCCCAGAACCGCGGCATGCATGTGATGTCAGTATTATACCTAGTCTCGTCTCAGCAGCTGTTGACGCTTATCAGGTCAAAATTCTCCTTTCAGTCCGTGGAAGAAGAAAAACTATGGAAGCGGATATGGTGGGCGCTTTATGTAAGAACTACACAAAGCGCTTTATCTGAAGCATACTAACGAAGTTCTAGATCCGGGACCAGCAAAGTGCGGCGGCTCTGGGACTGCCACCTCGAATCCGAGACGAGGACTGTGACGTCGCTATGCTGGGACCTGATGATATACGCGAGAATGAAGCAATCACCGAAGCCCCAGAGATATTTGGCACACAACAAGTTGAGGACGTTTCCTACCCGGTTGAAATGGCCAAGCTCGCAAAATTGCGTATGTTAGCTTCATCGTTGCGGCGAACTTTTTTACTGACGGTTCCAGTGCGCACAATTGTCTCGACGCAGTATCTACCTAAGCAATCTGCCGTCGATCCGTCATCCCGAGAGAAGCTGCATCGACAGCTTAGCGATTGGGAATACGCGTTGCCACATGAGCTGAAGCTTGACAATGCCGAGTCCTCGAGGGGTTTATTCTTAACTGGACTACTGCATATGACCCACTGGTGCGTTGCCTGTCTGCTTCCCACGATACCACTTCTAACCTGGCTATAAAGCAATCTCTATATCCTTCTTTATCGATCATTGTTTCTACGGCCTTCCAATATTCACATGGAGAAGCTAGGCCGGATTGCGCTAGAAGCCGCTACGAAAAGCACAAGGATCATCGAAGATATGCTGTCACACAACCTTGTACAGCATGGTCCGACACACCTGTAAGTCAATTCCTCGTGCTTCTCGAGCATCCTGCTAATTTCCAAGGATCACGCACGCCTTCTCTACGTTATGCATACATACTATCCATTGTCGCCGAACCGCTGGCATGACGCGAAAACTAGCCGAGCACCGTGCGAGGTTGTGTCTCCTTGGCCTTCAGGAGCTCCAAAAATCCTGGGACCTGGAAAATTGGGTCCTGGATCTGTTCTTCCGATGTCTGGATGATGGAACTGCTCGTACTCTCCGCCTGACTGATGTACTCACATCTTCTGGCCATGCCGCACCACAGCAAGAAAATGGTGGTGGTGAAAACCATGAGAATGACAATGATGCTGTTACACCTAATGGAACAGGGGCAGCCCAGGAGCACGATCCAACCCTCAGCATGTTGACACCGACACTCTCAAATACTTATACAGACCTCGAGGCTCCGGGAGATTTGTTCGGACTGTTCAATTTCGCTGATGACTTATCGGATGTGGTTGGGCCAACGCAAGATTCGCTCAACCTGCAGAATTTAGAATCCCTGTACCGCTTCCTCTAGCGGTTATCTCGAACACCTGGATCATCTTCATGTGTTGATCGTCAGAATCTGACTGTCGTCATAAACATGGAGGTGCGAAAATGCGGCCTGTGATATGATGATTCCATGAATTTAATAAAAACATGAAACTTGACTATTCAACCTTGGACCTGTCTCAAAACCTATATGTACCAATCTATACTGCATGATGCGTCATACATATGAATGATGATATTTGCTCCCAACAAGAGACATCTCTAGGAGGTATTATAAAGACTTCAAATCTTCGAAGCAAAATCACTAAAGGACGACTCCTGCGTCTTTTTAGAGCCAGACTTGTTGATAACACGCAGTCTCTTCCCACGACTCATAAACTCACCATGATCCTTATCCCGGATACGATACCCCAAGTCTGCGGTTGGATCAACCTCTGTCTGGATGCAACCGTTGCCCATCCAGTTGAAGAGATTGCCCTGATACCGCACGTTCCGGTCATCCCAGCGCACCTCATCCATCGCTTCCATATAGTGCGATGTCGAGCCCGGCCATAGCGCGGTCACAGGCCCGTCCGGTGTGGGCTTGTACCAGGACCGGCATGCATCGGCCCAGACGGTGCCTTTCATGAAGTGGTCCTTGTACTAGATGAAGTCTCTGACGGCCTCGGGCTGTGGGGCGAAGGAGGAAGTATTGTGCGTTTGGTAGCGGTCAATCAGCTTCATCATGTAGTCCGCTTGACTTTCTGTTTCCTCAATGAGCTACAGGGACGAAGCTGGAATCGACGGGTTAACACATACCAACAGCAGACAACACGGGGCCGTTTCCAATCGGACTGTTCGGTCCCAGCCACATCAAATCTCATAAACAGTCCATCGGCTGCGCTTTCGCCGCCTCTTTCAAGAAGCAGCTTGATAACTCTCATGCCCCATCTTTGCAGCGCGTGAGAGTGCGGTTCGTTCCCGATGGTCACTGTCTTCATTGCGGCGTCTCTATCAAGAAGCACTTTAGCAACGATCCAATGTCCCACTTCCGAGCATGTGATAGTGGTGTTCGATCCCAACGATTCTTTGTCTCAATTGCAGCACCCCTTTCAAGAACCAGCTGGACAGTATTCTTATATACCTTTATTGGGGCCCATGAAAGAGGCGTCCGGTCGTGTGTGTCCTTTGTCTCGGTTGCGGCGCCTCTATCAAGAAGCATCTGGACAATATCCTACTATCCCTTCTCAGCAGCCCATGACAATGATGTCCAGCCATGCTTGTCTGTTACCTCTGTCCTAACATCACTTCGCGTCAGTGGCGTCTCCCAGTATACGCAATGTATACCTAAACTACATGCGGAGGTCCAAGTTCTCGAACCATTTGACGAGAGGAGACTCTCATTTGCGAGCAATGACGCTGTATTGCCTGCAGCAGACTGGCTTACTTGTGCTGTGTGCGATACTCTAAGTACCACCCTGCCCCTATGATGTTGCTCTGAATCTCATCGCAAGGTCTGGGTGAATTGGGGAACCCTGCTTGTGCGAGATTTTGCATAGGGTGATCGACGCTCTGATCGACAGCGCGATCTCGTGAACAAGATGACTGAGGACATTCGAAGCCAAGCCATTGCACAAGTTCTGGGACAATCTGTCCCGGGTCTATGGCATCCCGATTCGGGCTTGCCCATCACGGAATATTGGATTCGTACTCCAGAACGACTACAGCGAGCCATTACCGCCACTCTGCAATTCAAATTATCCGCTAGGTTCCTTCACCACAAGATCCTCCGCTTTCTTTAAATTATTTGTCTATATTAAGCCCAGTATAATGACTGAAAGGCTGCAATAACGTTATTTGTACGGTATCCAGATAACATACTAATATTCTTTAAAGCCTATGCAGAGCTGACTGAGTCCTTTGATCTGCTATGTACCATGGCTTCCTCAAACCGTGGCCGAAAGGCTATTAATTTGGAGCCGTATAGAGATGAGATTATCTCACTATATTAGCATGTCCATTAGGAGGGTTCCGTGGACAATCTGAATCATAGGATATGACATTGCAAGCCCCAATACCCTTCTGTTGATCCAGCCTCAGGGAGAGTCTCTTCTGTTGTCGCTGGATTTCTGTGATTGAGCATAGCCAACCGAAAGGCTTCCGAAACGAGAAGATAATCCGGACTTGTCTCGCTTGCGTCATCATCAGGCCCCACGGGCATATTGTCGGATATGGTGTCATCAGCTATGTCAACAATGACATCGGAATCGCCATCATCGACCCCAGAAGCTGATTGGTTTTCAACCTGAGCGTCCCAGCGCCTCCAATATGGCCCTCGATAGCCATACCCGACAATAAATCTCAGTCCGCCTGGTAAGGTCATCAACACTTCCACCCCTTCCGGTGAAACGCGGTGAATAGAGATGCTGATCGGGGCCACGGAAAATGTGGCCAGAGCTCCCCGGAGAAGAGAGATGAAGTTCCAGAGAGCAGTCACAAACCTCCGAATCATGTCCACCGGTACCATCATTACAGAAATGAACGCATCCATCCAGCTGATCCCAGCCGATTGATTACCTGGTTCACAAGATCGCGGGTTACCAGACCCGCGTGTACCAGGATAAACCATCTTTTGAGATGTCATGCCGTGTCAACAGTTGTATCCTCGATATCCACATTATTCCGCAGCTCTTGGATGACCAAAGGTGGCGAATAACTGTTCCCATGCGGGTACAAGTGGGCAATTCCTTCTTGAGCTGTCTGAGATCGAAGTTCTCGATCAACGTCGATGTCTAGCACTTCGAGTGTTGGGGTGTTTCCATCATACCGTCTACCATGATGATAGACACGGGCACCCCTCTTCATAAACTCAGTCCATTTAAGCGTCTGCATTTGCTTGATCGACGTATCGCTGCGGATGATTTGTTTGCTTGCTATTGTGTCCCACTTGGTGATGACGAAAGTCAGAGACGGGGAATAATCGAGTCCGCAAAAGGCCTCTAGAAACCTGAGGCCTCTTTCAGTCTCCGCTGAGTAACTTCTATCTACCGGGTGTACATAAAGAACCCCGGCATATGTCACAGAATATTTGGTGACCTCAAGGAGCTTCGCAATCTCTCTCAGGATATCCGCATTGGTGATATATGGATCATCCAGTCCCGGGGTGTCGACAAATAGGTAGACTTTGCCTCCGATGTTTGCTCGCCCGAGTTGATAGTTTTTAGTCACTCCACGTCACCTGTGTCAGACAGGCAACATCTCAGATCATTATCCAGCGGAGGGACTTACCGGACTCAATACCATCCCCTGAATGGCCGCTCCGGTTGGTAAGCGACTCAAATAGGCTTGACTTGCCCGATCGTAGATGTCCGAGTAAAATGATCAACTTGCAATTGTTCCTACATCTTTGTAAGTTCATTCTTCCACTCGCGTGTTGGGTCTCAGAGCATACACACTTCTTGAGAGCATATCGTAGAATCGACTGCGTCACTCGTTGAATGACTTCTTGTTGACTCATAGATCTGGTGTCGATATCCATGTTGTGTGGTCAATTCGAAATCGCTTAGAAGCAAGTCAAAAAGAGTCTCTCGCTTCGGATGTTGAGGCTTGAGCGGAGCGAGATACGGAGAAGACTGAGGATAAGAGCAGGATCTTGACACCGTTTTATAATAGATCTTTTCTCTACACTCGAGTGAACCCATAAGACAAATTGACACTCGTCTACACATTAGAAGAGAGCATGATTGCTCATTTCCGAATTGATACTAGGGTCAGAGCGAAGCGAACAAAAGTGTGCATTAGTATGTTGGCGATGAGGGGGCCCTCTCAGCACACCAATAATACCTTGTAACTGACGATGGAGGGTGGGTTGACGATCGGGCTCCTCGGCGTTTTGGTAATCACACTCTACAGGTGTTGTTGTCCATTGTTGGCTCTGGCGGATACAAGGGGAACTGACGGGAGAACCCCTGTCTCCATGGCTCAACCACATTGGAGGACAAACCTGCAAAGGGTCATTTGACAACCCAGTTTCTTTTTTCTTTTCGTCGCCCTTTGTCAACCTCCCAAGTCCCATTCTCCGAAGGGCGAAGAAGAGTTACGGAAATAAACGTTCGCAGTGCGGCAATCTAGGTACAGTGTTTCCGAGGGACTCCTACAGATATGGACGCAAGTCTACAATACAGATCTTCAGAAAGTCTTCTTGCAGAAATTACCCAGCTGTATGTGATTGAAGAATGGAGCCTAAAGCAACTGAAATCAGTGCTAGACCAGAGGCCGTCGCCGTCGACCCGACCCAAAACGTGAGGAACCATGATTCAATTACCGACATCTCGTGCCTATACTAATTAAAGAACCAGCCTTGATCAGTGGAAAGCTTTTTTACGACGTCATGGTATTACGAAGAACCTCTGCTGGGAGGAGGTATCCAAGATCACAGCTGAAAAGGGCTCAGCACTCAACAATTGGACGTGCCTGGTTTTAGCTGACGGGTTACTTCTGGACAATCTGGACATTGTTCGGCACTATGAAAGAGGGCAACGTTATCTCCGAACTTCTCAAAGACGGGTGCCCAGGGATATATTGTACGTCGATCTCCCCTTCGGGTTCACAGCTTTAGAGGATCCCGAAATGTTCAAATCTTTCCGACGATTTTTATTCTACACGCGACTCCATTTTGAGACATCATTTGAGGGGGGCATTTGGGCACCAAACACGCAAGGCCTATATGCCAGATCTGCGGAACTTCGGTCCAGATTGTCGGAGCTCAGCGAGGTGCACAATATGATTGTCGACGCCTTGGAGCAATTCAAAGCGGGTGAGGCCGAGAGAAGTTGGGCTATCGTGCGCGACTCATTCAGGATTCATGAGAAACTCGTCAGAAGCAATCATCATCGCCAATTTCCAGATATTCTTGCAATCCTTCTACTTCTTCAAAGAGGTGGTCATCGCCTTATTTCGCAGCATATGACGGCAAATCTTCTGGCCTGGTCCCAGAACATATTGGAGCCGAATGACCCCCGTCGTATCTTATTTCAATGTTTAACCACAATTCCCTTGGACCTCCAAGGCCATTTATACCAGACTTTCGACTCCTATTGTCGTCATCTGTGTCAATTGAACGCTAAGTGTGATAAGATCCGGGCCTATGTATCCTACAATCAAGCCAGCTTTCCGAGAGCTGATATAGGCGAATTTTACGATCTTTTCAAGGAGAAGCCAATTGAGCAGATCTATCAAGCATTGCATACTGCCGACGTTGAGCTGGGAGAAGCGAGCCACGAGACGTTCACCTTATGGCACACAGCAGTGAGGAGCCTTGGAAGAGAGGAGAGATATGGAGATATGGCAAATGTCATTCGATCGCTGTGTACACGCATCTATCCCCTTGCGGCCACATTCAGTCACATGAACATCGGCAACTAAATCTCGACTCTGCATTGAGCTTCTATCTGCTTGGTGGCACAGAAGAGAAGCTAGGAGACCTATATCGGGCGAGGTTATCTTTCCAAGAGTCGATTAGGATAAGAAGTTGGAATATACCTGTCGAGAGAAGTGACTATGCAAAAAAGGCTGCCGTGAAAAGATTGGTATCTATTGCATTGGAGTTAGGAGATTTATCAGCAGCGAACGATTGCAACAGTTGGTTGGACAGGATGTACTCTGAGGTGGAACTACGAGACAAGGAAGAACGCGAGAAGATAGTCGTCTCTTGGGTTTTTCAGGGCCAAGAGCTGAGTTCTGATTAGTCCAGAAGCTTAATATACAGAGCCAACGAAAAGCTCGTTTACTCTTCTTGTTCCTATTCTGTTTTGATCCAGGAATGTTGAACGTTATGATTCACACGGAAAACTTGAGGCTTAGTATACAAGATGAACACGAGATTGATTGGAGACAAGTCTGACTGTATACGGTATTATCTCCCTATACGAAGACATACTGCTTAATTGATCGAACTTTGATTGACAACTTTCTCCCTCAGGACCGCCGTGCTGGCATGATGCTACTGCACTGGCGACGCTCCATGACTAGCCCACGACTTAGGATTTGGGATGATACGACGATGGTAAATGGGTTGCAGGATGCTAGTACGAGGAATATCTTTCTGTTCCTTGACGTACAGTCGAGACAAGAGCCATAGAGATACTCCTTCCGTGTCACTCCTGGCAGTTGACCGTGTAGAACGCCAAGCGGCGGCGCTACCCCGCGTAGCATCCAAGGGTTTGACTAGTACCTCACAATGCACCTGTCTCTGGGCAATACAGCCCGAGTCAGGTTTGCCAAGATGCAAATCTCCCTGTTCTTCGAAAGATTCCGCGTTTGATAGGCCAACAAGTCGGCTTTAGCGAGCTACAATACGTCGTAAAAGACCGAAAAGCAAGCGTCTTACACGCGATGGGCTCATTTGCAGTATGAATTATCTTGGTTGTTTGTCTAAGGAAGTCGGAGGGAGCCTTCCCTTCCAACGTCTGAAGCCTTAAGAGCCTCTCGTTCAGCCACAGCCTCACACGAACCCCTGCAAAATCCAATAAGGTATCGATGCTGATGCCTGAGTTTTGCATCGCCTCCAAATTATCCGTCTTATCCCATCTTTTCTATTTTATCCGATTCCGAGTCATGCCTGCCTTACACATCAATCATCCTTTTTTCTTTTTTTTTTTTGTAGCCTTTTACCTGCACAGGCTCTTCCCATCTTAGCCATACAATGCAAGAAACAGCTTCTGTTAAGATGAGGCTACCGTCATTTCCACGCTTCAAGAGTTAAGGGTTCGTGTTTGTGCTGAGAGGTGCTCCTAGCGCCCCCAACATAAGACCAAACCTGACCACGCATACGCGCATACCCCACCCCCTCATACGATCACCTCTAATTGCCATCTCCCGGCCGATCGATCGATGTGTTAGCTTGGTAAGAGAAGAGCTACGACGCTACAGTACACTATCACGGTATCACCGGATCAGGCTGAGAGCCTAAGCCGCCTGGTTCCTCCGGACCTTTCGCCGTAGGCATTGATACACTGCGCGTAAGTGGACCTCTTGAGCAGAAGCCTATTAAGAAGGTGCCACGTCACTAGCACTTCTTGTGGATATTAGTGAACTGTGCAGTAGCGCCCTTCAAGTGCATGAATGCGGATGAGCCTCGCGATACCAAGTGTGTGGCGTTGGGCGGGGCGGGACAGGCTTTCCTCTATCTCAGTACGCAAAACGCTGCGCTCATCCTCCGGAATAGCGAATGAGATCCTTGCATTCGTGATCAAAGTGCGTGATCCTGCCACTGCTTGTAGTGGCGTAGTCGTAGGATTGACCACACATACGGGTGGTTGCAGCTCTTCTTTTTCCATAACCCAAGCACAAGACTTACAGGGCAGGATATTTCTAATCCGAACTCGGTGCTAATTGAGGCTATGCCTGGTTCGAAAATCTTTCCAAGGATTGTTCAGCCTCCGAAGATGAAGCTGATCTCATTGCTTCTATGACTTGTCCCAGGTTGCGTAGCCCAGCCTGTGGTTTAGTTACAGCAAGCCTACCGTTCCTTCCTACAAACTCATTTAAGGCCACATTTTCTCTCGCGATCTTCTCTCTTATCCTCCCTCCCCTTGGATAAATTCAGTGTGGTAACACATGGTCGACCCTCTTTCCGCGGTAGGCCTTGCCTACCCAATTGCAAAGGACCTCATCGAACTCGCCTTGAAGTTGCGACAAGCAGTCCACAAAATCCGACATGCAAGAGCGAGCCTCAAGAAAATGAGCGACCGGACAAAGACGGTAGCCGGGACATATGAGTTCTTCCACGAGACAATGGCGGACGTAAAAAAGGTCAAGGGCATGGAGAGGACATTTCGAAAGCACGGGAAGCTTATACGAAAGGTCAAGTCGGAATCGCGGCGATTGACGAGTAGGATCCGGGCCATCACGGACATGTTTTCTCCTTTGCTGGAGACCGATCATATTGATCCCGTTCAGCGGTGGATCGCCCAGTTTCGGTGGTATCGGAAAGAGAAGAAGGTTATTGCGCCTCTTCTCGTGGAGATGAAGATCCTTGAGGGTTCAATGAATTTGATCGCAATGCTGGTAGTTATCAAAATGCTGGAACATCGCGACCCCCAGACCAATAGGGAATCGGATTCAATCCAGGTGCAAATGTAAGGGCCAATTGATACTTAAGCCCAAACTGGGTTGCTCTCGACTGACATACGATTCACAGAAAGCATCTCCGGAGATCGATGGACATTGGCTTCAAAAAGCTCCAGGACGACCAGCGCGTTCAGTTAGAGATGCTCAATCAGGGATCAGCAACGGTAACTGTGAATCAGCATGTCTCGCCCAATGACTTCGCCCAGGAAGTCCTTCGCATATTGAAGAAAGAGATACCAAGAATAAAAGTACCTCCTCGTCAGCCCCCTGATAGCCCATTGACCCCTGATTCCGATCCGTCTTCGGGCTCCTCAGCGCCGCATCAAGAGGCCCCCAGCACTCCACCGTCTTCGCCTCCTCACCCGAGTGCCGCTGGCCGGGGACCCATGATACCTTTGGAGCCTCAAGGATTAACAATGCAAGCGCTCAAAGAACCGGACCGAACATCCCAGCGACAAAATCCACACCCTGTGGGTAGCACCACCCCCTTCCTTTCCATTCCGAGCCAACCGCATACTAATGTCTAGTCATCATATTAGCCACTTCCAAAATCACCCTCAACTTCACCAGCACTATCTGAACTCGTATACGTAGTGAGCGATGAAAGCGAACGAGAAGAATCTTTGGAAGAAGACCGACCGCAACCCGGTCCATTTGTCCCAACGGCGCTCTTCGGCCCACCCGAACCTGGCCCTCGCCCTCGCGCAGGTCGAAGTTCCCCAACCCATCTTGCTCCATCAAGCAGTGGAAGCAGCCAGCAAGCTGAGAGCAGAAAGATGCCCTATTCAGATAGCCCTTCGGGGCAGCGAAGTGGAAAGCTATACTCCGCGGGTAAAAGACGATCCGGAAGCCAGGTCTCTATCAATGGGATTGACGACGAGATTATATATACTCATTTGATGGGCTTTACCGGGCTTCGACCGGGGGGGCAGAGGCGAAAAGGAGATTCGTGGCGGTAGGTTAGCGGAGGGATCTGATATAGGCATGATGGCCTTGTATTAGGTAGATGCCTCTTTCTTGGTGTCTGTGTAGACTTATGTTAGATGCCATGTAGAATGGTAAGTAAATTCGTGAACCCTCATCACTTGTAGCATTGTTGCATACTTGCGGCCAACCTACATCTTTCCGGAGAATAGCCGAATTAGAGAGGTATTGGCTAACATTGCCACCACTGAGGACGAGAAGGAACTATTCTGCAGATTGTCATTAGTCTCGATCGACCGGCCTGCGTAAAAAAAAAGGGAACTTGAAGTAAGACTGTAGATCATTGTGCGAAATGTTGCATTGGACTCGTCATGCAAGCTGCTTAAGTTATGATCAGTTTAACATGACTCTCCCTCTGAACTACCAGAGGCTGATTGTGAAGGTGCGTATCGATGGGTATTGTTACGACTGTCCGTTATATCTAATGGAACCTCCTGCAGACTGTGACCCATAATTTGTGCACGAAGACACAGCACAACCAAAAAGGCGAGGTAACAGCCAAGAACATAAGAAATAGAGCTGCCAACATATTATCGTGAGAACAAGACCCTGGCATTGTAGCCTGCAACCGTCGACGCTTCCAGTCCCTTTCCTCATCCCGCATCAATTCAATCCTGCGATTAATCTGGCCCAGTCTCTGCTGACGCAATGCATAGTACTGCGAATCGATTTTGTTGACCTTCTGGGCAATTTGCTCCTCCATCATGGCAGTATTGCGAAGGCCCTTTTCGGCCTTCGGCCTTTGGGCAGCGATAAAGGTTCTCCTGTTCTGTTCTCGACTTTCCTGTGTTGCCTTCCGGCGTTGATGGGAGGTATTTGAGGGCGAACACTTGACACTAACGGCAAGTGCTTCTTGCCGCTGCGAGATAAGTGGTTCAGCCCTAAGAGATATCCGTGCCATTCGACATGCGTCCCCATTCAATTGGCTACAATTCGAAACAACATACCAATTAACCTAGCGCTTGTTAGACGGCGGTTTCACTGCACAACCCAAAACGTCTGGACGTAAGTGCATACTGACATGGTCAATGTTGAATTTAGAAGCGATCAAGCCAATGGTTGATTGCAGCTGACCACTGAGCTCGTCCTTTGTGTGCTGCATTTCTCTCATTTCTTGTTCGCACGGTGTGTGATGATGAGCCACGGCATTTCGAATTTCCCTCGATTTCCACATTAGATGTATAAGCTCTTTCCGTCGCGCTTTACTCAGGACGGCACTCAGTCGGTCATTCGACTTTTTAGATGCTTGATTTAGTGTCTTTTCGATCGCCGGAAGGTCGGCGGCTTGATGCCACTCGAAGCCTCGCTCATCGAGACCATGTGGATCCACAATTTCCGCAAGGATATATCCCAAGTACTCCAGCTCGTCATTCCAGTTGGACAGTAACTTGTGTGATTGAATATAATCATCAGCTTCCTGAGACATCTTTTCTTTGCATTTTAACGGTGTCGGCTCCGATTGTCTCAAAGAAACCAACATGGTCTCTCTCAATTATCATTTAATTTATGCTGTAGTGGCGTAAAGCATATTGCCGGCGGCGTCATGTTGAGGTCATAACCTATACTTTATGGATTGGGTGACGAACACGGAACCATGCGCTCTACGGCCATTGTGCGACTTCTCGGCAGTAAGAACCGGAAGTCAAGGATTGTTCTTGGGAAGCATTCTATTGCTAGTATCGAACGCCTTCGGGTTACGGAGTAGATATGGGAACTGTCTGGCAGCGGGGGCTCTATGGTGTATCGGTCCTGGACATGTGCGTATCCCGGCCTAAATCATCTTCATTCTCGCCCGCCTCTGAGGTAGTAGGTTGAGGGATATCTCTATGTTCCCTTACCTTGATTGCGGCGCATCTGAAGCAGCTTGACAAAATATCCTTATGTCCCTTTGCTGCGGCCCATCGCAACAGTGTCCGACCCAGCCTACCACTTCTTTTAGCTACGCGGAATTCATTGTCTATTTTCCAATTGTCAGGTTGATGGCCTGACGTGATGTTAAGTGCTTTGGTAGAATGTCCTCGTTCAAAGTCTAGTGCTCTCGCAAGTACCACATTCTTGAAGGGACAGGCCATGAATCGGTCTCCCAGACCCATGATACGCAGGCTGCGCGTTATTCTATTCTCAATGTTTTGGAAAGCAACATTGCGCAACCTTGGGACACATATGTATGTACACGGGCATGAAAGGCGGCGAAAATCAGTACAACCGCCTAGGGAATAATCTTGGCCTTTCTAAACCGGTCAAACGCGGTATACCATGCGTCCTTAATGTCTCTCTCCTCACTAGCCTCGCCCCAGACGCGATGCATCTCTGTCAAGTCGACCTGTCGATCAAAGTCAAACTGGGACATCAGGAAGTACGAGACGTGTGGCAAGCTGGTCTTGTCACCAATAAGATGCCCCGTTTGAAGACCATATTCGTTCTCCATGGCAGCCCATTCCGCCTGGTGTTCATGCAGGAACTTGGCAGGATCGGGGCCTGGTCCGTTCGTCGGAGCAACGCCCTTCAAGCCAAAATATTCACATATAATAGGCCACTTCACTGACCAACTGGTGGGTTGTGAGTTATCGGAACAGTTCAGGCTCTTCGCAGCGCTGATCTCTGGATGCAGACTGGCGTAGATGGTGAAACGGGCAATCGTGTCCTGACAGCTGTCGTTGCTGAGGATGTTCCAACTCTTGGTACCGGGAAAAAAGACCTCGGCCCCCTCTCCATAGAGCTTGCGACAAAGGCTCAGGTACAACGCAACCCACTGGGCCAGATTGTGTGCGCTGTTGTTGGGGACGAACCCAATGATGACGTCGGGTCTACTGTCGAAGTATGTCCACTGCTTGCCTTGTGATAGAGACTTGAGCAGCTCCCACTGGTGCGTGTAGAACAATTGGGATCGATATGGCTCTGGAATTGGTGGGTGTGTCTCCTTCAGGGGTAGGTTATCCTTGAAGGGGAACTTGTCTAGCATGTGTACTCCATACGCCTGTACAACTTGTTAGTATCTACTTTGTCTCCATGTCCAGGATAATGTATTACTTTGACACCGGTGGGAAGCGCGACAACCCGAAGGCTGGGACTCAGTTTCTCTATAGCGAGAATAGTTTTCTTGAGCATGCCGATGTTCAAAGCAATCTCTTTTTCCGGGTCGACGTCCATCACATATGCACAGAAGTACAGGGCCGTTACCCTGTCGACGTGGGGGACTTTCTGCAACAGTTCTCGTTCGAGGGCTTCCTGGTCATTGCTGATGAGGTCTAGCCCAGATACGAGATGAAGCTTGTTGGATTGCGGCCACTGTGATGCCTCGGCTGACAGGGGACGGTTGGTGAACGCCGTTACACGGTCAAAACTGTCCGATGTAGGATAGTCGTTGAGGATGGCGTTGACAAAAGCCCAGCCATTTATTCCCGATGCACCAAATACGAGGGCGTGGCCGGGTTGTTCGATGCTTCCCATGGTGATTGCTTTCCCAGGAATTCCGTGTGAAGTTGCCAAGGGTCGAGCGGTTTGGAGGACTGTCCTTAGGCCAGGGATTGACACTGTTATTATTTACGGAGGGGCACCTGCAGAGAGGGGTTCAAGAGGGCAACATCTGCCTATAAAATTTCCCATGTACTGAATCAGTGGAGACGACAAGAAGGACACTGATCACGGCTTCACATTGCTATACTTGGCCTTCTCCTAGGCTGATTGTGATCTACCTCTCATCCACTGACATTGACTTGTAGGCTACACGGAATGATGCTTCCTTATCTTGATCTTGTGTGCCCATTTCCTCCGACCAGTTGTCTTTTGTTCACTAGCTTTGATTTCAACCCCGCTCGAATGGAGCCGATTGAGCTGCTAACGGACTGATATTTAGTGCCATCATGCGTGCATGAAAGTGAAACAGCGTCATTGGTTAGATTCTGCGATCGAGATGTACGTGCTGGCGTTCGGGCGCATCA
This sequence comes from Aspergillus pseudoterreus, assembly GCA_002927005.1. Taxonomy (NCBI): domain Eukaryota; kingdom Fungi; phylum Ascomycota; class Eurotiomycetes; order Eurotiales; family Aspergillaceae; genus Aspergillus; species Aspergillus pseudoterreus. The sequence goes on from PIJX01000062.1 coordinate 245,436, forward strand.
CACTTGACTGGGGTGAATCTCGTTTCTATGTCTCTCGCAAATCATGGTCTCGATTAATGCCGTTGTCGGATCGAAAACCTGTCGAGCACATGTTGCGGTTCTGGCAGGGTGGCACAGTAGCCCGTCGCCGATATTTCCGGATGACATGCCTGCCAGCCGATAGGATTGCATGGCGCCATTCTCTTTGGTTGTGAGGTTCAAGCGGTGGCGGCAATCTTGTATGTAGACCCATTGCTGTTCGCTTTATTCGCGACTGGTCATTGTGGGAATAAAGATGTTTCCAATGAGTCGAGACCCGACCTCGAGGGAAGTATCTGGTCGATACCTGTGGAACAAGTGATAAGTTCGCAGCGCATCCGTTTTCTCTGCTTCTTGCATGATAACGTCGCACGTAGGACTTGTCAAACGGTCGGAAATGAAGGGATTGAGAACAACTCCGAAGGCGTCCGCCGGTCCATCGATTTGAGTTCTGTGTGTGGAGTCCGCACTATCGTGGATTATGATACAATGCCTCTGTCGAATTGGTTCTGGACCATGATGGACGGGTTGTTAGGTAATGGATTGACTGGAGACGGTGAGGTTTTCTGACTCGTCGGGAATAGATTCTGCACGATAGGTATCTATTCCCGTCGCGGCATTCCCGACATTCCCGTTTTATATACCCACCGCGAGATTTTTCCTTCTCTTCTGTACTTCTTCGACGGGATAGTTCCCCTTCCAATTCTCTTCTACCTCTAATAAATCATCTCATTATATCCATTGGCCATGCCCTCCTCCCTCACTGAGCCTGAGGTCATCCCTCAGTATAGTTTCATGGATGACTATAGTGAAGGCGCACATCCCCAGCTACTGGAAGCTCTGTTGCACACGAATGGCACGCAACAGATCTCCTATGGGAATGACGAATACTGCAATGAAGCTCGTCAATTCATTCTATCCAAACTATCCGCCACAAATGACGACGTCTCCATTCACTTTGTGCCCAGCGGAACGTCAGCCAATCTGATCTGCATCGCTAGCTGTCTCCGTCCATACGAGGCGGTGCTGACGGTCGACTCGGGGCATATTGTGAGCAAAGAGGCTGGTGCCATTGAGGCCACGGGACACAAAACGATCCTAGTCCCGGGAGTAAGAGGCAAGATGGTCCCTGAGAATCTGGAGCGCGTCGTACGGCAGAACCAATTCTTCCCTCACTCCGCCAAACCTCGACTGGTGTATATCTCCAACGCCACAGAGCTGGGAACGATCTACACGAAGCATGAATTAGTCGAGCTTTCCACGACATGTCGGCGGCTGGGACTCTTGCTCCTCATGGATGGTGCCCGCATTGGGGTTGCGATGAGCGCGCCGGGCAACGACCTGACCATGAGAGAGCTGGTCGACCTCACCGACATCTTCTGGATTGGAGGGACCAAGATGGGAGCACTGTTGGGCGAGGCGATTGTGGTCGGCAAGCATCTGGCGGAGGATTTCGTTTTTCATCTCAAACAGCACGGCGCCTTGCTGGCCAAGGGTCGTGTAATAGGAGTCCAGTTCCGAGAGCTGTTTCGAGATAATCTCTTCTTTGACTTGGCGCGACATGCCAACGAGATGGCCCAGCGGATCTCTGCCACTTTTGAGAAGCTGGGATATCAACTCGCGGCTACCACAGATACCAACCAAGTCTTTGTGATGCTTCCAGAGGCGTTAATCCAACGGTTGGAGGAACGGTACCGATTCTATGTGTGGGAGCGGCTGGAGAATGGGGAATGCATTGTGCGCATTGTGACTTCATGGGCGACGGATGCGTTGCAGGTGGATAAATTCAATGCTGTTGTTGAACAGTGGACGATAGAGACGACCAGCTGAGCTTTTCCTAGAAGCGACTCAGCGAGTAACAATGATAATAACTATACCATAGAATCAAACTATCAAATCATGATACTACAAGAGGCCTTCTCAGTCGTATTAGCTACAAAACGACATAGCGGATACGAGATAGGAGATAGTAAGGCAACAACATAACGACATCATAACGCTCAGTGAGTCAAGGTCAGAACGTGCCGTCGGGAAGGATGAGATGATCTGATGCAAGCAGCGTTAGCACGGAGGAATTCACACACCGGCTGACGGTCGTTCTGTCAGTGGTTCCACCTAGTCTGTGAGCCCTGAAAGGCTTATCGGGGCCGGATCAGCCCGACTATACGGGCCGGACGGAAGTTGCCCCGAGTCTTGGCACATCCATCACAGCCTCAGCGTGTTTTTTTCCTGTACACTTACGGAGAAACCTTACGGGTGGAAAGTACATGCCATAGCATTATATATTATACTAGTGTATATAAGAATGGAATCTCTCGGTATGTCTGTGGTTTCAAGTCGGTCTTGAATTCCTCTACTGTTGAGGGCATGCGCACCGAGATATATATACTTTACCACAATATAAGCTTGCATCTATAACCAACCACCAGTGCCATCATGTCAGACATGGCAGAGAATTCGGTTCCGGAGGCTGCACTGGCAAGGGATACTGCACCTGATGACTCGCGATCGTCCTCTATCAAGAATGAAAGTCCACCTGAAGAATTTAAGCTGGGGATGAGAGGTGTTCTGGTGTTCGTCACTCTGGCAGTCCTCACCCTCATGGCAGCACTTGATGGAACGTCGATTTCGGTGGCATTGCCGGTGAGTACGGCCACGTGCACTAGCTGGCGTCATATCTGACACTATTTAGGCTATCTCAAAGGATCTCGATGGGTCAGCGATTGAGGCGTTCTGGAGCGGAACGTCCTTTCTACTCTGCTCCACTGGTACGTTGCATGTTGATGTTACAAGTCCACCAGCTCACCATAGCAGTCTTCCAACCTAGCTTTGCCTCGCTGTCGAACATCTTCGGACGACGCCCTCTGGTCATCACCGCCATAATCTTCTTCTTCGTCGGGGCCGTAGTTGCCGCAGTGGCCAAGAACTTCACCTACATGCTCGTCGGTCGTTCGATTCAAGGCGTTGGAGGCGGCGGTATTATTGCCCTAACGGAGGTAATCATCACAGACATTGTACCTCTGAGACTCCGAGGCCAGTACTTTGGTGTCTTCAGTGCAATGTGGAGCGTTGGGAGCGTGCTTGGCCCTGTCATTGGGGGAGTGTTTACGCAGGACGTCACATGGGTATGTCGTTACATCGTCCATATGTGCACCACAGCTGCTAACAGCCCTCAGCGATGGATCTTCTACATCAACTTTCCCTTCATTGGAGTTGGAATTGTTCTCGTCATCCTCTTCCTGAAATTGAATATCATCCCGACATCCTGGACCCAGAAGCTGCGCCAGATCGACTACATTGGAACCATAATCTTTGTCGGCAGTCTTTCATCGTTCCTCATCCCCCTAACTTGGGGTGGTGTCCTCTACTCCTGGTCCTCGTGGCGTACGCTTGTACCACTTCTCATCGGCGCTGTTGGACTGGGTGTTTTCGCCTTCTGGGAGAGTCGGATCGCAACGGACCCCATCATCCCTCCTACCATCTTTCAAAACAGGACGGCCACCACTTCCTTCATTGGCAGCGTCCTGCAAGGCCTTGTCCTCTGGTGCGCCTTGTACTACCTCCCACTCTATTATCTGGCTGTCAAAGAGTATTCCCCCATCATTTCAGGCGTTGCATTGTTCCCAGAATCCTTCACGGTTGCCCCATCGGCCATGGTCGTGGGCTTCTCGATCACGAAGCTGGGTACCTATCGCTGGGCTATCTGGTCCGGCTGGGCTCTCTCCACCCTGGGAATGGGCATCATGTGTCTGATCAAGGTTGACACCTCGATTCCCGCATGGGTTTTCCTCAACCTCGTTGCAGGCCTGGGGTTAGGATTCCTCTTCCCGTCCCTTTCGTTTGCGGTGCAAGCATCGTCGACGAATGAAAATCTGGCCATCGCCGTCGCCATGTTCAGTTTCTTCCGTGCTCTGGGGCAGGCTATCGGTGTGGCGATTGGAGGTGTCGTCTTCCAGAATCAGATGCGACAGAACCTCTTGAAATATCCGCGCCTGGCTCCAATGGCAGATGCTTACAGCCAGGATGCGGCGGGGCTGGTCCAGGTGATTCGAGGGATGCCTGCAGGTGTCGACAAACTGAACCTGAAGGAAGCATACACTGATAGCTTGCGCATTGCGTGGGCAGTGTGCTGCGGAGTGTGTGGTATCGCATTGTTATTGAGTTTCCTGACCGAGCATTATGACCTTGATAGAGCTTTGGAGTCCAAGCAGGGTTTGAGGACCGAGAAGGTGACCGATGAGGAGAAGGAGACGCGGTAAAAAGGCGTTGGGGAATGTTGTCCTCCTCTCCGTCTTGTGAGATGATAACGATGTTTATAGACCATGATATGAGTTCTAGATTGTAATAATAATTCAGCAGATTCCTCTCCATATTCAGAGCATTTTATATCCCACTTCAATAAAAGCCACAAAATTAATGAATGTGTTTGTCTTCACTCCGCATCCTCTCATACCTCTAATGCTTTCGTACATATCGCTGCATAAATAATGGATAATACATGGCTGACTCATCTATACCCTCTTTTCCTTTCCCGACGCTCGCTCGGGAATCCGTCTTTCAACTTCATCATTCTTCCATACTACCTCCAGTACCCACGGGAGACTATGCGACTTTCTATCTCCTGTGATGGCTGTCGGTTCGTCAATTCCTCTTATTTACATTGAATGCTGTGTTAACGATTGTACTAGACAGGCGAAGGTAAAATGCGTCCATGACGGCCACCCGCCTTGTCGTCGCTGTCAACGCATCAATCGCCAGGCCTCATGTCTGCTTACGGACCCAAGGTCATCCCCATTGAGGCCGCGGAAGCATCAATTACGGACGCCAGCTAGATCGTCGCCTTCCTCACGGCCAAGGAGTACCTCACAGGCGTCTCCTAGCGGTCTTACCTTGGACCCAATCGCAACATTATCCCCAGCCACCATCATCTGTGCGTGCGACACATATCGGAAAAAGTTTCCGGTTGCCAATTTCCTTCATTATCCGTCGCTCATTACCGATGTTTCGTCCAACTTGTCGTCCGTGGAGCCGGTGTTTTTGGCTTCGTTACTTTCGTTGTGCGCGCGATTCCTGCCTGACCATCATCTCCATCCGGGGGAGACCTATGCCGAGTATGCTCGCAATCAATTGGCTCATCGCGTTTTTGAGGGCCCGTCCCTGTATCTTGCCCAATCCCTTGTCATGATTGCGCTGTATGAGTGGGGATCGGGTCGACCGTACAAGGCATGGATGTACAGTGGTGCGTTCGACTCCCCCAAGGAGAACCCTGATGAAAACTGACTGGCTAAGGAATGGCAACATACATGATCCAGAGTCTGCTGAAAACAGCCGATGATAGCATGGAGCATAACCCGGAGGAATTCTATGCCTCCCAAACCCAGTACGAACAGCTGGTCCGCACTTATTGGTGTTGCTTTGCCCAGGACTGCGAACTGAGCTCAGGTGCTCGCCAACATTTTGCCCTTTCTTTTCGCCAGATATCCGTCCCCCTACCCATCAGTGACGGAGATTTTAATTATGGCCACGTCCCCCCTAGGCGATGGATGCCTGCCGAGATGAGTCGAGACTCTCCGCTATTCACAACATTGACCATTGACCTCGGTCTTACCATTGTCACACGCGGTTTTGATATTTTTGTGCGAATATTGCGCTTCGCCAATGAAAGCCGTCGCGGACAGGCCTTTTCGTCTTCGACCGTAGCACCAGCGATGCAGCAGACGTGGCAGAATCTGAAAAAGGAACTCGACGAGTGGAGGTCATTGCAGGACCCTACCGTTCAATATCCTGTCACTGCCGCGCAGGTGCATGTGGCCATGGGCCATGGCGAATTGTTTGCATATATCAACCTTGTATATTTTATGAGGTTCGTTCTTTTCTCTTATTCCAAATATTTCTCCACGTCATCTACTGACGACCCCTCCAGTGTTCTCTTTTTGTACCGCGATCGAGTGTTGTCGGGTGTCAAAGTCCACTCAGAGGACCATGGGCAAGGGGACCCAAATATCCAGGAGACAACGTCGGCAGAAAAAGCAATTGCCTACCTATTTGAGGCGGCTCAAAATATCGGCGGAATCCTCTCTGCGTTGGAAACATCGGGGGCGCCGGTCATCACCCCGTACGCTGGATTTAGTGTCTTTGTTGCTGCGCATATCAACATGTATGGCACAGTGTCACCTCGACTATATCCAGGAGGCCAGGAAAAGGCCGAACAAGAGAAAAGTGCCAATTTCTTCTACCTTGAACGCCTCTGTGAACTGTGGCCGGTCGGAAACAACTGGGTATGTCTCGTAGCATGTTATTACTCCCATCGCCATGCTAATTATCAATAGTGGCGGACTGTGCAAGAAGCCAACAGATTCTATGAGACAGCGAGGGGCAATCAAGAGAATGCTGGCTCATCTGACGGCGCAAATCCCCTGGCCCTAGGAGGCACTTTGGATGAATATGGAGATATTCGAGCACATCAGACTTTAACTGCCAGGCATGGGACCTCTACCTCGGAGACATCCGGGCCTCAGCATCCGCGAAGAAGAAATTCCGTTCCATCCTCTACACTTTCCACCAACGAGAACATAATATTCGAACATCATGATCTGGAGACGGAAATGCTCCAATGGCCATTCATAAGCGAGGCTTGGTCGTCAGGATTCGACACCGGCTTTGACTCTGCATGGCCGAGCTTAGGTTGAATGCCCCAGTCCAACCCAGCATCTCACTGAGTACATCCGGTGCGAGACTCGCTGAGTCAATGACTTGATGGAGAGGGAACCATTCTGTCAATATATTGGAGACTGACCGCCCTGCATGACTGTCGATTTGTTTTAGCGATGTGAAATATGCGTGCCGGTGCTCATGTTCCCGCTGAGCGGCATCGATTGTGTTTCAGAAGGCTTCCCATCACCCGTTTGAACTGGGAGTTGCTGAAAAGAGGGCCCATGACGGTGTTCTGGTCGTCAGGGTCGCCGATCGACTTGGCTCGCTCGTCCAACGCGGCCTTGTACTTCGCGACAAAGTGGTCGCAGATGCCTTCTTGCACATACACTCGCGACGCAGTAAAGCAGACCTATCGGGCGTGAAGTTCTTTTCTGATACAGCGCTACCTACTTCGACGACGTATCCTGCGCCCGCGAGGCCAATGGCGCTCCTCGCGTTATAAAACTGGGCGCATGTCTCGGATATCTTCATCCTATACTCCGTGAAGGCACAGATCTCGCACGGGTGATACATGACTCTATACCGGGTGCTTTATAGGATCATCGACTGGGTGTAGTTCCTGCCGCGGGTCCTCGTGCAGCAGTATGGATAATGCATGATCCTACCAAATCACTGGCATATCCAGCATGCATGACGCTCGTCTTCCAGTACGCAAAAGACTATGGCATTTTGCCATAGAGACCTTCCTTCCACGCTTGCCTCCGCTGATAGGCTCCATCTGCTTCTCGCGCACAGCAGTCTCGATGGGAAGTTGTTTATGTCACCTCATATTTCGCTACCTGGTACCCATAGCACATTATGGCTTTTAATATTTGCCGTTAGAATAACTCCTGTCGGACCTGCTCCAGATCTTGACGACTTAGATGCGGACATCACTGTCGCCACCTTGCTGCTGCTTCTAGTGGGGCCTGAAGCTACACCACGTATGAAGAAACCTGGTCATGCGTAAAGGACGGACCTACGGGTGCTTCATTGTCTATTTGTCAGCGAGATCATTCTTTTGAACAGAAAGCAAGCCATAGTTACGATCATTTCGTGCCTCCCACAGCCTTCGCTCCAGGTCATTGAAAGTCGAAACACCGTCTAAGTTCACACACATAGGAAGTGTGTCCATGACGACGTTGATTCCCAATCATTGAAGCCTAGAAGCAACTACCATGCTAAAAGGGCGGTGCTATACGACGTGGCCAGAATGAGTCAATCGCGGTGTCTTACAACCTGGGAGTCTCTGGGTTCCACCAGAACAAACAACTCTCGCGAATTGAAGTGAGTCAGAGGTGCAAATCAAGATCGGGCCGGAATTACTGAGATCGGACGTTCCAACCACAATTATCTATAAGGAACTTCAGTCAGATTGTAATGAGCGAGCACCAAGGGGAAAAGTTGCCAAAATCGTCGGAACTTCGATCCTGTCAGATCTCTACCTTCTTTGTGTATCACTATGAGGAACGCCTGAATAACTTCTTTTCTATTTCTTGCCCCTTCCCAACCAGACGATTTTCTAACGTGCATATCACGAGGCCGGGGCATATTGACAACAGCAATGTGTATGGAACTCTTCTTTGTCTATTGGTACACAGTTCGGGGCTTATAAGATTGAGTACAAGCCTTGCATCACCCCTTCAGAGTTTTATCCAACAATTCTAGAGCCCATAAATCTGTCCCAACCGTCTTCCGTCCTCTTTGCAACAATTCTTGAAACAGGACTTGGTGGCCTTGCTATCCTTCCAGCAGTGGTAGGTATCAATGGTTGTATCATAGTTATGAAGCCCGCAGTGCTTCCCACAATCGTATGTTGGTGCGACGGATCCGACATGAGGGTAGTTTTCGCAATAATAGCAGGTACTGGCCATGGAGCCGAGCGGAAGAGCCAAGAATGCAAAGGCAGCAATATAGCTTGGGAGCTTCATGTTGGCGCTTGGATTCGAGGCTTCTAAAATCAGCCCGAGCTGCTTCCTATTTGTGGGAATATTCGGGGTGACTTACAATTCTGGACAGTGACAGACGGACAAGTTGTGTAAGTAATTGGCAGAAAGCACTCAAGGGAAGGGCATGGGCGATGTAGACCAAGTTTATATAGCTTGCACTGGGATCTAAGACAGCAGTTGCGGCCTCGTATTCTTTTGAGATGCTTTCGCGCTCCGATTTAGTGTGAAAATTCGCGGATTAGCGACAGGGAACAACAAGACTAGCTCCATTTTCCTCGTATTTTCACGAGGGTGCTAAACCAAGATTGATAACAACATTACTGATGTTTATATACAAACCGTCGAAAGTTGGCATACCCCCAACTCTCCATTTTGCGGAGTAGATATCCACAACAAAGCGGCGTTTTACTTGATTTCTGGTATGTATGGGAACCATTCTGATGTCTTCCAAATGGGCGTTGAATAGACATTGAATGTCCTAGTAAAAGATTCACAACACTTGGAGGAAAGCGATGGCCCGCTCTGGTCAGCTTCGGCGTCAAAGGGGCCTGCAACAGGAATTGCCTATCTAACGTAGGTTTTGGAGGGTTTCATGGCAACTCAATAGCTCTCATGGCAACTCAATAGCTCCGTTTCATCTATCGCTATTTCCAGGCCGATCACAGGCCGAGTTACCAATAGGGGCTTTTGGATTGTATAGCTACCAGACCTCGTATTCTTTACTTGTTACCTTAAAATAAGGGGCAAGTCCCACTTTATCCTATTCGGCCAGATCAGCAGCACGCACGCGGAAATCACTCTCAGCAGCTTCAACTGACAGTGCTCTTGTGTCCTTCAATATGCTTCTCTGCACTACTTTAATGTGGACAGGTGAAGAGCCTACCGCAGGATTTTGACCGGTGCGGCTATAACCGGGTGGTCTCCGAACCCAAGATAGTGAGGCTAGTCGAGAACTTCCTGCTTGAAATGGGCCTCCTACAAGAGTTCCGGAGGGTCCCGCTCCAAGTACAAAGAAAGCGAACTAACAGGGGGTAAAGGCATTGAAATAAGCAGAATCAGGGATCCTAATTAAGGAAATATGATCCGAGGCTTCCGCGAGGCTTAGCTTGTGGCCACAGCTGGCTAAGCATCAGGTAGACAGCTACCAACCGGTGACGCAGGTGCAGGACTACTACTACTACTACTACTGATACTGATGAAAGACTGTTCCCAGAAATATGCAGGGTACTCCATTGTTAATACAAAAAGGGCAGAGGGCGATGCTGTGGGTATTGATGTTTTCAGACAGGCCAGTAGATCCACCATTTTTACGAACCTTGGTTGCGAATCAGCATGCTATATAGCTAATATTAATATTTAGCGTACTTCAATACGATGCTCATCTCCCCCCTTCATCCTCCCAACTCTCCATAACCGTTTCGAGATCTCGGTTTAATCGGTACTCATTCCTCCGACTTTACCACGATGCCCTAAGTAGAGTGGAACCATGCGACCCATCTTCCTCACAACAGTATACAAAAAGACATCTCGACTTCGGCGAGGCATCAGCGTGTGTTCAGGTCAGGGAAACAAAGACAACGCAAGTACTGTTGATTTGTAGATTTACTCGAGTAAGATAGTCGGGCTGATTATCGAAGTAATCCTGCGAAATAAAGCAACAGTTGTCGACCCTATATCCTACTGCCACGGAAGAAGACGCGTTAACCAATATACTTATACCACGCGGCAGCTGCGCGTGGTTATCAGAACATAGCCGCAAGAAATAACTGCCTTATCATGCACCTAGGTACCATCATAAACAGGAAAAGCCATATTCAGACCAGAGACTGTAGCAAAAAACCCAGCTTATCTAGAATCAGTATATCCGAAAACATATCCTCGTACCCTTCAGTTAACCGTAGGTCGAACGCGTAGAAAAACAGATAGAAGGGGAGGTCGCGACTACAAACAGCACCACTGTGCTATTTTAAATAGAGAGAGCCTCAGCCGAAATAATTAGAAGTCACGTACATAAGGCGCGGACCCCTAAAAAAGACATAATGTCTATCTTGTTTATTGGATAGAGTGAGAGCCGTGTTGAAAGAGCCTAGGATACTATCTGCGGCTTAAACAGATCGGCGCCATAGACTCGAACAAATAATTACAATAGGCTTTGACGAGGCCTTAACCTTCCCCCGCATGTCCCCGCAGGAACACATCGTCCCATATAAACCGTGGACTCCTTAGATAGGGAACTAAGGTGATAGTTACTATCGCTTTGCGCGCGCCCGCGCTTCGTCTTTCTTTCGGATGTTGGCTCGTCTATTAGGGAAAATAGAGGCAAGAGTAACAACGCAAAAATACGTCTTAGAGCTTAAAATTTTGGTTCTTAATAAATAATATCCTAATGATTTCACAATATCTTTTTGCTTATTTTTATCTATTTTAGTTGATTTTATATTTATGTTTAAAGCTAGCAAAGAAAATAGTCTAATAATTTTAATGTATCTCCCGCGCTAGTAGCGCCTACTTCGCTTCCTCCTATGTAGTATCTATCTATTATTACTTTCTAACTAGCTAACTGTGTAGTAATAGCCGCCGTAGCATATTTTTCTGTGTATGTTCAGAATCCTATATTTTCCAGAGCTCGTCTCATGAGAAAGCAATCCAAGTCTAGCCTATCGTCTGAAATCGTCGCTATCTCTGTAGCCAGCCACTACCCCGCACTCTCAGCCAGCCTTAAGTATCGTCAGAGGTCACAGCCACACTGACTAATGGGCTGTTATAATTGACCTGCGTCCTCTTCATTACTTTTGAACAATAATAGGAGCTCTTCCTGTTTATATCGAATATGCTACCTGGCGTACATCTTCTGGCTTTTGCCTTTGTTGGCTTGACAACAGTTTGTGCTGGGACCGCGAAGAAACTCATAGTGGACACTGATTTCTTCAGTGATGTAGAGTGAGTGTTGTGCACACCATGTTACTCTACCATGTGTCTAAAGTACTATAGCGATGTTGGCGCATTACTGCTTGCCTGCACTTTGCCCGGGGTGGATCTTCTCGCAGTCAATATCAACTACCCATCCACGTACTCGGCACTGGCAGTATCGAGTGTCCTAGGACACTACGGCCATCCACATGTTCCTATCGGCCTTGCGGGACCATACAGTGATACAACTTACCTGGACGATTTCTATTACGAGCACGGAGAGTATGCCAGCAAGGTAGCGTACCACTGGCGAAACCAATCTACTCTTCCGTGGAAGGACGTCAGCGGGACGTGGGATCCAACTGATCTATATCGTCACGTTCTGTCGCAGCAGCCTGACAAAAGTGTGACTATCGCCAGCATTGGGTTTCTCAACAATGTAACTCGAACCTTATCTCTTGGTCCCCATGGATGTGTCGCTAACTTGCTCAGCTGTCTAACCTACTTAATTCCTCGGCCGATGAATACTCGCCTCTTTCCGGTCCAGAGCTTGTCGCTGCAAAAGTCGGTGAACTGGTGATTATGGGCGGAGGATACCCTTCCGGTCATGAGTTCAACTTTTGGGGCTACGACCCAGCGGCCACCAGGCATGTGGTCAACACATGGCCCGGGGTGATGGTGTTCTCAGGGGCTGAGCTGGGAGAGAATGTGTACTCGGGAGCTCGTTTTATGGTGGAAGCACCCTCTGATGATCCAACTGCAGCAGCTTACACGTGGTATAAGTATGTTTGCTGGCGCCTGATCCCGTATAGATGCTGATGATCCGCAGTGGATACAACAACTCTCGCTATTCCTGGGACCCGCTCACTGTGCTCTATGCTCTAGAAGGAAAAGGTGGGATCTTCAAATTTGGCAATGATGGCGGATATAACTATGTCTATCCTAACGGGACCAACGTGTGGCGGAATAGCACGGGTCCATATCCCCAGCACTATCTTCGACTCGCAGTGTCCCATACCACAGCAGGCAAAAGACTCGATGAACTATATCTGCGAGGAGCTGTTATGTTTTCAGCATCCAACACCGGAAGATGCAAGAATGCTTCTCTCGGTCTTTCGGCAAAGGATGATAGCCCCGCGTTCCCCGCATGGACGTTTAGCGACGCCTGACGTTCCTCTTGGGTTACATGGTGAACTTATCTCTGAGCTGTAATAGGTGGAAATGGGAACCTCGCTACGTTGTTTTGCCGAACCATTGTTATATATGGGTGCTATGCTCTGTATTCTGTGTTGCTACCTCTGAAAGATTTAAACCTACAAATCACCTGCCGCGATGAGATTACCACATCTAAACTTCCTATTACTGCTCTCCGCCTCACAGGCTTGGGCCACAACTTCTGGAAAGGCCTTAGATCGATCTAATGAGACGAGGGTTCCTCCGCCCGAGCTCTTTTCGGAGACCGCCACAGCGAAGATCTGGCGCACTGCAGTTCGCTCTCTTGATCAGGTATGTGGCTCTAGTGTTCACTATGTCTATTATCGGCCATTGCTGAGTAGTAAGCTTCCCGATCGTTTTCCAGATAACGTCCCGAGCACTGGAAAAGGAATTGGCAAATATCTGTTTAGCGACATCTCAGCCTGGACCAGTGGTTTCTTTCCCGGCTCGTTATACGCACTCCTAGAGCGCAGCATCAAGTATCCCAGTCATGTTCCACTTCCCGGGCGGGAGCACGCAGGGCTATACAAGCAATTGCGAAGTCTCGGGCAGACCTGGTCCGATCCCCTGCGCGGGCAGGCCTTTCGCACAGACACACACGACATGGGATTCTTGATTCTCCCGGCGCTACGAAGGAGCTGGGAGCTCACGGGGAATCTCACAAGTCTTCAATCCGTGATCACTGCTGCCCACAGTCTCGCCTCGCGCTACGATTCCCGCGTGAACGCCATACGTAGTTGGGACAATTTGGTGAACAAGCGGCACAATATTACTGATCAAGACACAAATTTCTTGATCATTATAGACAGCATGTGTAGTAAGTCTTTTTTCTGTCCTGAGCTCTGCACGCATCGTCTGATCATCTAGACTTGGATCTCTTGTACTATGCGGGATATCATACTGGCAACCAGACGTTAATTGACATCGCAACAACACATGCGCACACTGTTCTACGGGATATCGTCCGAGACGATTACTCGACGTTTCATTGTTGCAATATTGACCCAGAAACGAATCATATCAAATTCCAGGAGACTGTACAGGGGTACAAGGACTGGTCGACATGGAGCAGGTACGTCTCCGGCACCTTTTTACTTCTGTCGGCTTCGCTGACTGGGCCAAGAGGACAAGCCTGGGGGATTGTCGGGTACACACAAACATATCAATGGACTAAAGACCCTATATTCTTGGAAACTGCACGAGGTCTAGCCGATTACTTCATAGGGCGACTCGCAAAGGCGACTCACACCCATCCCTATGTTCCACTCTGGGACTTCGACGCGCCCTCGGTGGAAGGCGTTCTTCCTCCGCGAGACACCTCCGCTGGAATGGTTGCAGCGAATGGATTGCTGTTGCTCCATCAGGCTCTGCATGGGCAGTCTCCATATTATACCAAGGCAATGGAGATCGTCTCGCAGACTATCGACCTTTCATTCGCCGATTCTGGTACGGTGGAGATAGACGACCATGACAGCCCGGTCTTTTCGCCGGTCGGTTGGGAGACTATCCTGATGAATGCGACAATCAACAACAATGAGTATGCTTCCAGCCGGTCTAATAATACTGGACTGGTGTATGCCGATTACTACTTCTTGCAGTTCGGCAATTTGCTGCTTGAAATGGGACTTGCTTAGGACATGGGGTTGTGTTGGACGGTGGCAGCATGAAAGCTACTGATACATTAAATGGATCTTACGGTGACGTACTGTAGTGCTGCTCACAAGAGTGTTGCGCTGCGCATTGCATAGCTGTTCAAGTAGTTCGTAGTAGCCGACTCCATATATATTGTTCATGTGCGGTATTCTGCATGCCTGCTGATGCCGAAACAAATCGACCGTTGACTTCAAGGAGTATCGACAAATACCATAACTTGTGGGTTCATCCTTTGGAGGCATCTTTCATGGGCAACGTACTTCTCAAAGCTTGGCCGTAACTAGGCGCAGATCTGGCGTGCCCATAATGACTTCGTTCTCCCAATAGTTCGGATTGAAAGTCAACTTGTTCAGGGGATTCAAGCGATGAGCTCTGTTAAAGAGGTCTTCGTAGACCCGCCCGTCGTATCGACCAAGCGCACTATTAATCACCAAAGCTTAGCACCCCAGTGTTGCAGTCATATTCAAGGTCAAATGGAAACATACCTGTCTAGTAGATAGTCCGGAATCATCCAGGAGTCCACCAGCTTGACGGCATGAGGACGGATCTGGGTCATCAGGTCGCGAACTCTCGCGGGCAACTTGTCAAGTTGCTCGCGATTGACTACACCTGTGCTCAAGACTATACAGTCGTGAGTTGCTAGTCTCCATTTGGTGGTATCTGCGCACTTACATTCATAACGGTCGGCCTCCATGGTGGACAGCGCGAAGAGACGGAAGAGATCCCACATTATCTCCTTTGTGGATGGAGGAAGACTGGCATCAGTAGTGAGGGCCTGGAAGAATTTTGTGACCAAGATCGATTGCGACTGGGCTAGTTCTGTCAGATCGTGCTGGTGCACTTTGAATGGGATTATCTTACCGCGGCTAAGACGGTACAGTTGGATCAACAGGGAATTCCAAGACTTCTTGTTCACAACTCTTTCCTGGTAAGCATCATAGGCCTAGGAAGGTCAGTATCGTACTATGTCGTGCAGACAGAGGTGAGCACTTACCAGGGCAGTAGCCCTCAACTGAAAGCTTCGGACAATATCTTGATCGTTGGACAAGATGTCCAATCCATATTTCTGTTTTCCCTGTTGTTTTTGTCTGATATACTCCTTAAACTGTCCATCAAGTTCATCATTGTATCGGCTGTTTGGGGACGCAACGGCTGTTGTCATCTTCTTAATGATATACGACGCAGTCTGTTGACTGATCATCCAGTTGTCACCCTCGACAGTCGGCTTCGATAAATAATCATTGTTGAGCTGGATCAGGCCACTCCCACCTCCGAACCCATGGCCCCCTAGAGCTCGGCGACACGTTTCAATCCCATCAGCAACCAGCGTGGTACATAAACTCTTCAGACCAGACGACATGCTATGCATGTGTGCCAGACTGTTGAAGTTGTTTGCTTCGATCTCCCGCCGCGTTCCCTCGTAGATGCGCTGCATCGCCAATCCAGTATAATGCAAAGCAAACGTAGTGGCTAACAGAGGCAGGATACGAATTTGGACGGTCGGATAATCAAGGACAGCTAGCTCAGGGCCACTACCATCTCCATCACGGTCTCGGAACTGACGACGAATCGCGGTGTATCGCACCGCCACCGTCACTGCGCGCGCAAGAACGAGTCGTGCATGTTGAACAATATTTGCGCGCACTGCTGTCAATGATCCATACACCACCACTGCTTTTTCGGGCTTGATGTATTGACCCGTCTTGGGGTCGACGCCTGAATATCGTGAAAGTAGGGCCGAATGGGGAATGCTGTAGATACGTCAATGAGTGAATGGTCGCGTATAGTTCAACTGGCGTACCGGAAATGGTCAAATAGCATGTACCCATTGTCCATCGTTGCATACCCATACTTTGGCCCAATGTCACCGATCACAATTCCATCCAAGGGTTGGTGGCTCTTCATGTCGCGGACCTGCACGATGAATGGATGCGGTCCGTAGGAGGTATACTCGGCTTCCTTCCCGGCAGAAGAAGCACCCGGCCGAGGAAGAAGAAGTTGCGCAACGACAATGGCGTGGTTGGCAGTGCGGCCAAGAGTGCCATTCCACCATTTACTCGCAGTCAATGTAGGGCTGTGCAAGATAAACTGCTTTGTCTGGTGGTCCCACCGTGCCTCTAGCTCCAGTCCCCGGACATTACTACCATGCCCAAGTTCGGTCTGAGCGTACGCTCCGATTATCTGCCACTTTTCGATCTGAGGCATCCAATATGCCCGCTGGGCGTCGCTTGCTTGTTCACGAATCGTCGTGCTGAACATCTCCATGTGCAACATGTATGGAGACACATCGTCCACGAGGTATTCGGCCATTTTGTAATCCGCATGATTCCACCCATGTTTATCTGCTAAACGACGGAGCAGCTTGGCCCGCGCGAGTGCTTGTTTGTAGAGGTCAGGTCGAGACAAGTTCTGCTGTTGCGATTTGTCCAGGAGAGGCTCCTTTTGGATGATTGGAAGAATACGACTCTGTCGTTCGAGAAACCCATTGTGGTGCAAGAGATGGTGTGCTAATCCTTCAACGGAGAGGTCCGACTGCGCTCGTTCCTTAGACAGGATCTCGGGGCCTGCTGGCTGGCTGGGACGCAGCTTATCGGTGAAGTCGCGCATGGTCGCTGATCTTGGGAATGGTATCATGTCTTCCAACTGTGGTACTGGAAAAGGATCTTATTATTATTGTTCATTTCTCGGCTTAAGCTCATTCTGCCTAAGCTCGGCCCGTCGTCTAGTCGAGTACTGTACAGGCGTTATGGGAATTACCGACTGCCGGCGGGGGTTCGGTTGTCGGAATGCAACGAGGTATGTGACCAGTATCGTGCACTTTTGGCCATTCATCCAAAATCCATGTAGGTCAGTTCGTCTTAAATACTTTGGTGTTGACCATGGGTATACATAGACCATTGTTGCAAGCTTGCGGGAATGGCTAGGCCCAACATGACCAACGGAGACCAGGCCTTCCTCGTCCCACCTCATAGATCTAATTATGTAGTAGCCGGCAATAGCATGGCAAACATAGGTACTATATGACACTTGTAGTGTGAACGGCGCTTCTATAAGTTCTCATGCTGAGACTGCCTTGCTAGAGCGGACAAACACCGCTGCCATGGTTTAAATTTGGCTAGAAATGCAGCCCTGTAGATGATTGTCTGACTTGTTTGCATTGAGGATGTTGATAGGATGACTGGTATACTGCGTTCACGCCGAGAATGCCACTATTAATACTGTGTATCTTACTGGTTCAACACGCTCCTTTCCACGAGGCCTATCCATACTCCTATCTATAGCTCGCTAGAGACTATTGCAGAGCATATACACGGCTTGATATTAGGCAAGCGCAGGCCTCGTCGAGTGAGATTTTACTTCTTTAGCTAGATTGAATGATTACGGGAGAAGACTTGGGAATAATGAGAAAGCCACTGCAACTTGGGGCTAATCTGGCACTTTGAAAAATGCCTGCTCCAGATACGCTGAGAAGGCATATCTGCTCTCGTAAAGCTCTCGCGAACAATAAATCATCGCTCGCATCGGGGAGACCTCAACGAGCCGAGTCTCTGTCACTTGGAGCGCCTTTTCCAGGCTATTTGCGCAAAGATAGAGGCGCCTATTTTAGAAACTGGCGTTGAGCCACTGACCGACGAGAATGGTCTTGTATTCATGATTTCTCAGTGCCTGCTTCAACCATGCAAAGAAGACAGCGCCCAGAAAAACGGTTTATAGATTAAAGACAAAACGACAGACCCTTGCCAAGAAACAGAGAACACACCCGAAGGAATGAGCTTGATGATCTGCTGATTCTATGAGAATTGCTTCGGCTGTTGAGCGTAGGAGTTCCAGTTCTTCAAACTTAGGAGCATCTCTGATCGCCTGGAGAAACTGGTCGTACAGTTCCTTTGCTTTTTGCGCGTTCCCACCAACTTCATAGATGCCTCCAAGCTCCCGAAGCTGATTTAATGCTTCCACATACTCCCAGCCGATACTTTTGTCGCATCCATCTTACCCTTTACGGCGCCAAATACCTGAGTGTATATATTCTCTGCTTTATCCAGGTCACCGTGATTTTGGTGGAGTCTCCCAAGTTCTATCAGCTGGCGTAGTGCTCTCGAAAATAGAGCACTGCTTATTTTCTCTTAAGCGGGGGCGTCGTTAATAGAGCTAAGAAATTGGCCGTATGCTTTCTCTGCTTTTTCCAGATTGCCGTGGTCTTGATGAAGTTCCCCGAGCTCTGGGAAATTGTGTAATACCGCTGCATGTAAAACAGATGTTTTTTCGTCAAAGACAGGACTGTCTTTAACAGCACTGGACACTAGGCCGTACAATTTCTCTGCTTTTTCCAGATTGCCGCGGTATTGATGAAGCTTCCCGAGCTCTATAAGATGGTGTAATGCTGCCAAATATAGAGCACCCAATTCTTTGCCACGGCCAGGAGCATCCCTGATCTCTCTGAGCACTTGATGGTACAGTTCTTCTGCTTTTGCCAGATAATTCTGGGCTTCATAGGTCTGCCCAATGTAGTACAACAGGTGTGGATCTCGCGTCTCAAGGATTTGGGGGTCACATTCGATGACAGTCCGTGTTTGATTATACGACAGCTCTGCCAGTTCCGGGTTGCCTTGAGCTGCGTATTTGAAGACCATATTCTTAAGAATGATCACCTCAAATCTAGCCGAGTTGTCGAAAATCCTACACAGGTTATGCAAAGTCCATTGAAGGAAGGCCTTATTCTTGATAGTGAGCAAAGGTGGCAGTTGATTTATTGGTCTGAGTAAGTGAATGGCATGTCCCCGGGGAAGTATCGAGTCTTGGTCCGCCGGAGAAGAATTAGGGTGCATTGCTGCGGCCACAAGTCCAGCAGCTAGCCAATAAAGGGCACATCTCTCGTTCTCTTCGCACAGCTGAGAGCACCATTTATGGACCACCGGGTGCATTGTGTATGTGGATAGGGTCTCTAAATGGTCGACAAGCGAGTAACGTGTCAGAATGCCAATAGCATCGTAAAACCTAAGCTCATCATTAGCAAGGCTCCTCAGCCAGCCTGGTACTTCCACGTAAGATTCCAAGTGGATAGCATGAGCGATGAGCCCGTGCCACAGATGGCCGTAGTCCAGGAATGCCCAGAGCTTAAGCAAGTGTGCAGCATCGCTGTTCTCTGTCTCAACTCGAGCGTACGACATGTTCCATGTTGTAAGGGCGCTCTCATTTCCGTGGGTGGCTTCTTGCAACAGAGACCGACATTGACTCTTCATCAGGCTCTTCCATGTGTCTTCATAGAGTTTGGCCCAGGCCCTAGCGGGCATCTTTGTGCTTCGTAGGTATGCGCCAGCTTGGGTGAGCGCCAAAGGAAGTCCACCAAGAGCCTCAATGACTAAATGAGCGTCTTCAGAGTTTATTAATATGGTATTACTCTTAAATACGCTGCTAGGTGAGAACCTACCTTGAATCTGACTTTTCGAATTCCCTTCCAGGATCCGTAGGGCCTGATCATCACTGACAGCCTGTAGATCCAAATAGGTGCCATACTGTTGAAGACTTTTCAACCGACTGGTGATCAAAATCGACCCGTGATCAACTGGCGGGAGAAACTCTCGTAAGTTATATGACCCTGAATCCGCACTCTCGTCACCGGGTTCGTGATCAACGTTGTCAAATAGCAGCAACCATTGCCGGTTTGATGGCAGAGACAACCATTGGAGAATGCTTTTGACGGACGTGTCGATGGCAGCTTCGGACAGAGACCGAGACCGCGAAACATCAGCCAACTCGGTATCTGGGATTTGCTGCGCGATACTCGCAAAGGACTGCTGAATAGTCTGCTTCGAAGACCCATTGATCCAGAACACGGCACTGAATCTTCTATGGTTTTTCCGAGCAAATTCAGCAGCTAGTCGTGTTTTCCCTATGCCACCGAGTCCACATATCACAAAGACTTGCCGGCAGTTTGACCCAGAAGCTCCAGAAAAGAGAAAGAATTCCTCTAGTCGCCTCATTTCTATTTCTCGGGGAACAAATTCGTTCAAAAGAGGAAGGTGGTTAGGATTGAACGCAACGCGGTGTTTCCCCTGGTCTGCATATATAACTAGTCAGAGCCTGTGGATTTCCGGTATCGGATAAATGTATAGAACACTAGAGGCCATATTTACATTGAGAACGTGCTAGAATCAGCTCGGATGATAATTTTATCATCCGTTCGATCACTTCGCTGACAGTCTGAAAATCTTCCTCAGTGGCCTTCCCAAATTTATTCATTTCGAAATGGGTTCGCGAGAGGGAGAATTTGGCTGTCGCGTCTGAAAGGTCTAGACAGCCAGAGCTCTCACTAACGGCAAACCTCTGCTTCAGATCAGTAACGTGACGTATTATTGATCAGGTATAAGATAGACTTGCGATTCTTTTCTGCTTTCCCACGATGGCTCCAACATTGCTTGGCCGCAACTCGAAGAAACAAGCGACCTCGGCCTTGTTTGGCAATGACCGGAGTTTTCCGAATTTGTCTACCAAGTCCTGCAGGAACTCATTGCCTGGTGCTAATATCTGTAACACCTCCCCCTGAACACTCTCTTCATCATATTCTCTCAATGCCGCTTCAATCATCTCCACCTGGCTGAGTCCTTCTGCACCACGGAACGGTGTGCCGAAGAAAACCAAGCCCGTGGTGGAGTGAAATATGCCGGGCCATTCATCTTCATAATAGTAGGCCTCGAGAAGTGCCTGGTATCTAGCGTTTAGTAGAGAATACGACGAAAAATGTGCCGCAAATACCTTCAGGACGACTAGGCCACCAAAACAGTGTGCTATGAATATGAGAGGTCGAAATGGACACTCCTGAGGCATATCTTGTCAATACTGCATACCTGCAATATCGAAAAGGCAAATACCTGTCTCTCTCGCTTTACTGCGCGCAAGAATCTGTCTGCTACAACAGAGACCTTCTGTCGAATGGCATCGTTACCGAACCACTGGGACTGATACCCATAACGCATGATACGTGAATCCGGAGCCACGGAAGGTAGTAAGTTTGTATCTGTCAACCAGTTTATATACTTTGGGCCGTTTTCTTCTGTGCCAATGTTTTTACACCAAGTATCATCAGGATGGGCTCCTATACCGTGTATTGCGACGATACTAAAGCCGTGTTAGGACCAACGTATAGAGCATAGACAAGACAAGCCATACTCAATAACCTCGTCAGCTGATTGAGCCTTCTCCTTCTCCGACGGCAAATATAGGACTCTCAGCCCTATATCGTCTTCTGTCACCCGTCGAACCTAGGAGATTTGTCAGCAGTTATCTTACGCATCCATGAAAGCACATCTTACCATGGTTGCTCAAAAAGTAGCGAGGTATTCAAGTTCTGGTATCATGAGTGGACTCGGGGCGGAACGTAATGCATATAAATTTCGTGCAGCATTGCGTGCGGGAACGACATAGCGATATGGAGCATCATACGCTCGTATCACGTCAGAAATGCCTCTTGAATAGTTTGACTGGGTAGTCCTACCAATTATGGAGGGCCACGTAGTTTCTGACAATAGTCTGCTCAGTATGATTGCACGCTTGCCGTTGGGGCCAGAGGCTACCTGCAACCGATGGAGACGTGGCTGCATGCCAGCTAAGAGGCAGGGATATAGTCACCCCTCATTATGCCTCATAAGCGCCACGAATGAGTCGTGTCCGATCTAGATGTAGGCGTGGGCTGCTATAGGATTGGGTCAACACCTGAGTAAGCACGACAGTCCAGGTGTGTAACATGGATTGTGAAAAACCTGATAATCAGGCCTGAGAGGCTACTATTTTTTCGGGCTGCTTATGTCTGAGTCGGGCAGGAGTGAGCTCGGCGCAATCAATGCTTGCTCACAGAATATCATTCGGCGATATCCGCGCAACCACAGAATCCTCAGAAGACGACAAAAGACAAGAGAAGGCTAGCGATGGATTGGGGGCGCGATTATTGTCTTAAGATGTTCTCGAAACCCCCATTTTCCAGAGAAACTCAGCTCTGCAACGAGCTTGATGATGATAACCAGCCTTCAGCCAGCGGCTTCGGCGCGGCACCAAAGGCAATACCTGGCAACCCTTCCATCCAACTTGATAATCATGCCGATGTGGTTGCATATTTGGAACAAGAGTGTCTCACACCAGACCTGGAACGCTTAGCTCCATATTTGTGGATGATGTCCACTCAGTCAAGCGCGAACATCAACTCCCTACACCGGCAAAAAGTTAAAGGTCGTGAGATTGTCGTCACCGAAGATCCTCGCCTACATCTTGTTTGGATTCATGATCGCGTATTTATCAAACCAATCCCACGTTGTCTTCTGTCACATGCATTTTGGGTTCAGGTGATCCTCTGCCATGATCCGTCGAATTCTGCGCGCTTGAGTGCCATCAGAGAAGCAGCACTAGGATACCTACGATCGTATCGCTACCTGATCCGTCACGAAACGGATCTGCGAGTAGCGCAAAGGGATGATCTTCGCCTCGTCCCTTCTGGTATAGACTGGCCAAGATTCTGCAACTTCCTGGCAGACTTGGAATGTGTCGTGGACGCGGACGTCTCAGGCCGATATCAGTATGGAGAACTGCGGCTTTCGCGACTGAATTTCTATGCCCCGTTCTTCTTGCGAAAGTTCTATTTCGAACAGTTATATGGACAGTACAGCGATATCTTTGGACGTTTCTTTGGAGCCATATTGTTTGGATTTGCAATTATATCAACGTTATTGAATGCAATGCAAGTGGAAATGACTGTGGAACAGCTGACTGATGAGCGTTGGACAAGATTTTGGCTATTTTCCCGGTGGTCCAGCATTCTAATGCTCGCTGGTGTATCGCTTGTCAGCTCTGGGCTTTGCATATTTTGGATGTGGATGTTTCTGGATGAGTTGGTATTCGCTCTGAAGTCCCGCCGAGCAAGGAAGAGACAGGAAGAACTGTCTAGTGAAACTTTGTGCGAGTAGAATACGAACATCGTTCTCTGTCTTCACATTTAGGATTGCCATGTGTAGCCAACAAAGCTACGTAGATAGTTCTGATGCCGCACATGCTCCAAATACTGAACAGGAGGCTCAACCCTGGAGAGAAACGGAGAAAATAGTTTATATATCCTCCCCCCCCCCGGGAGACACCACCTAGGAACTTCCTCTACAGGCTCGATAATTAATATCAAACCCTAGGCAATCGAGGCTTTTGAAAATGGCATTGCATTGACAACTCCTTTAGAGTACTAGAACACTTCACAGCCAATTACTAGTGGTGCGAGTCATGCCAAAGCAATCTCTTTGGGACACCTTCAGTCATCATCCGCACCTCTCACCTCCTTAATGACAAAGAGACCTCTGCGGATGGAAGTCGACTCCATGATATGCAGATGTACTAGCGCCCGTTTTCCGTCCTGGTCCTTGCCCCGGTAAAACGCCGAGTTGATGTTGTTGCCCGTCTGAGTGGCACACTGATATCCACATACATTGCGTTAGGCGGGCCACGGAGACCCGATAAGCAGACCTAAAATATTTGACTCCGAAGCGCATGAGCTACGAAAAACCTGTCATACAAGCCCCCTGCGGGGACTGACGATGATCTGTAGTCAAATCCGAGGTGGTGGATGTCGATGGATCACATATAAGGCAATGTTCGGGGGCAGGGCTGGAGTGTGTAAAATGCCAGACTAAGAATGCAGTTACAACACCCTCTACATATCCTTCCTACCTTCCTTAAGTAGTGGCTTTCCCATCGAGCGGACCCATCCGGAGAGCGTACGCCTGTCAGATGGCATAAAAGAAGCGGAGCACCACCACCCACAACATTCTAATGAGACGAAATGCGACAGGTTGCCACTAAGGTGTGCCGCGCCCTGATCCGTCATATCATGAGGATAGGGTAGAACATCAGGAAACTCCCGGAGCGACAACTGTGCCCAGCCTCAGCGTACCGAGTCCACCAGAAGGCTGCGGGTGGACCTGCCGAGACTATCCTGGTGCGAATGGTGACTTGTGACGGAGCGACGTGAACATTCAATTCAAGGCTCCGCTGCATCAACCACCGCAGCCAAGCCAGGGTGGAATCGGATTGACATCAGCCATGGGCGTCCGTAGGTGCAGGGCGGAAATCAGGGTTTAGTGAACAGTCCCCAAGACTTGGCGGGAATCGGAATTACGCAAAAGAGTAATTCCTCCACGGAGCCGCCAAGCTCGGCCAGCGGAACCTCCATCGCAGTCTTGGCACAGTTGGACCACGCTCACACTCCCACTCACTGTAATGCTCGAGCCCGAGGAGCACGAGAGGAGAGATGGCGATAACTTTTCCCATCACAAGATGTGACATCATGCGCCATGCATTAGCCGAGTAAGCCGCTCTATGTGTATCGACGCCCCGACCACTATCCGGAGTATCGTCGGGCTGGGCTGTACGCGGCCTTCCAGTTATAAAAGTAGGTCCACCCCGGGGAAGCCCAGTCAGATCCGAAGACAGCATTGTCTGCATACCTGTCATTGTTCCGCAACTGTCAACAACATGTCGACACAGTCTAGCAACGAGAAGGATGACGATCGAGTACTCCCTACTTCCGATCATTTGCAGGACGCCCCCAGTACGTCACCACCATCAATGGCCAAAGAAGAACGCATGCGGTATGAGCATAAGCAATCCACGGCGGACACCGGGCTGTTGAGGTACTTTGGGTGGATGGGTGAGCTGCCGGAATGGAAAGTCCGTGGCAAACATTTGGCTGGCCGAACGCTGAACTACTCCATCGGCTTCATTGCGAGCTGTGGGTTTTTGATGTTTGGGTACGACCAGGGAGTGTTGAGCGCCCTCCTCACCTTGGACTCCTTCCAGGAAGTTCTCTCTTTGATGACTCCTCGGGAGAGATCGAATGACCTCTGCTGGATTGACGGAGATCGCAGCCGACCCCACCCGACGAACTGTAAAGGCGATGCTAACACCCAAGCCGCTGGTGTTGCCGTCTACCAGATTGGATGTTGGCTGGGATCCCTTGTCATCCTGGTCTACGGGGAGAAATGGGGACGGAAATCCTCCACGTTCTGGGGTTCTCTCATCATGATCATCGGCACCATCATGCAGGCGGCCAGTTTCGAGTATGGCCTCTTCGTGGCTGGACGTGTTGTGGGTGGAATCGGTGAGATCGTCTCTTAACACACAACACTGCAGTCAGGCTAACGTGTTCAGGGAACGGAATGGTCACCTCTACCATCCCAACCTGGCAGAGTGAATGTGCACGGCCTCATCAGCGTGGTGTTCTCATCATGCTATCAGGAGCCCTGATCTCCGGAGGTATCATGATCGCATACTGGGTCGACTATGGATTCTACTTCCTTGAAGGCTCCGTCCGTTGGCGTTTCCCGGTGATGTTCCAGTCCTTTTTCACCATCATCGTCATGATTGGCCTCCTCTACCTTCCCGAGTCGCCGCGGTGGCTGATCATGAAGGGCCGGCACATGGAAGCTCGCGATGTAACCGCTCGGCTGTTGGGCCAGGATGACAACCATCCGGAAGTTGAAGAAGAGCTGCGCAACGTGAACGAGGCGTTGGAGGCCCAGAGCAAAGGGGGCCCTTTCCGATACCGGGAGCTTCTCACCAATGGGCCCCAGCAGAACCTTCGCCGTGCTACGCTGGGAATGGTAGCGCAGTTTTTCCAGCAGATCTGCGGTATCAATCTTGTTACCTACTACGCGACCATGATATTTGAAAATTCACTAGGCTTTGGCCCAGCCATGTCACGTCTGCTCGCGGCATGTAACGGGACGGAGTACTTCATGGCCTCGCTGGTTGCGTTGCCGCTGATCGAGCGAACTGGACGCCGTAACTTGATGTTGGTGGGAGCTTTTGGAATGATGACATCCATGGCCATCTTGGCCGGTACAGTGTCGACCGGGGCGGAGGGGGAGAACGGAGCTCCAATATTGGAGACGCAATATGGTGTTACAGCCACTGTGTTTCTCTTCGTGTTCAATTCCTTTTTTGCCATTGGTTGGCTAGGCATGACGTGGTTGTACCCTGCTGAGATCACCAACCTGCGCATTCGTATCCAAGCCAACGCGTTGTCGACTAGTTCGAACTGGATGTCCAACTTCTTGATTGTCATGATCACGCCTCCAGCTTTCGCGAACCTGGGGTACCAAACCTATATCATATTTGCCGTGTTCAATGCGGCTCTCATTCCCTGTGTTTACTTCTTCTTCCCGGAGACAAAGGGACGGTCACTGGAGGAAATGGATGTCGTGTTTGCCAGTGCCCATGCAGAGGGCCTCAACCCAGTGAAGCAAAGCCTGAAGATGCCCAGGCTGACGGGACAGGAGCTGGACTCGCAGCTTGTCAAGTACTTTGGCTCCCAGAGCGATACAGAGGCTCCTTCTTCGTAGGGGGTTAACACAGACGAGATACTGTACTTGGTTAGACATTCAATTCCTGTTCCTTCACATGGACATGTATAGTATTTATCACTAGATCCCAATGAATTCTTTCGTTCATTCATTATTTCGTTAGGATCATTCAATGGATAACATTTGTAACACCCGAGATTTACACTTTAGCCTTCGCAGGCAACGATGTCTGACGACTGTGGACATAAGAGATGCGCTGGAACTGCCGGATGGCGTCACCCCAGAGCTCGTAGCGAAGCAGACCGTATACTCTGTTCTATGTGTTAGTATATTCAAGGTGTGAGTGTTGTTCGCCAGAAACCTACCCCATCTTGGCCTTCGGGGCCCACTTGTTGGCCAGTTCGAGTGCTACACGGAACATGTCGTCGGGCTCGGCAATTGCATCGACAATTCCATCTTGCAATGCCTCGCTGCCCGTCCAACGATGTCCCTCGAGTAGCATCTTCCTTGCAACAGTTGGTCGAAGTTTGAGGCGCGGCAGGGATCCGATGCCGTCAAAGTGCAATCCTAGATTGACAGGAGGCATACAAAAGAACCCGCGCGTCGCATTCATCACCCGGTAGTCATGGGCTAGCGCAAATGGGCATGCGCCACCAAACGTGTGACCGGTGATGAGGGCGATGGTGGGATATGGGAAGTCAAGAATAGTGTGCAACATCTGGTGTGGTGTTATTAGTCTCGGTCCATAACACTGCGTCCATGACCAGCATACCGGATAGAATCCATCGGTGTTAGCAAAGGGGTTGCTATCTGTCTCGTCTAATTCTAGTCCCTACCGAAAGAATCCATGTGAATAAGAAACTGCCCTGGGATTCCTTCCGTATCATGAGGCACGAACAGTACACCAGAACTTGGTATCACACCCGCGAGTAATCACAGCACCCTCTGCATCTGGTCCCAAAATCTTTTGGATAGTATGGAACGCCCGGATTATCTCCTGGCAATACCAAGAGTTCAGCCGGTTCTCTGGCGGCTTCTGCATGGTGATGATGAAGACATTGCCCTGTCTCTCCAAGGAGAGGTTGCGAAACTTGGGTAATTCGACCATTTTGGTTGGTGAAGAGGGATAACAATACTCAAGCTCGAGTTACGAGGTGGTACTACTATCCCTCGGCTATATAAACTAAGCTCGATTGCAGAATGATCCCGACCCCGCATTGTGGAATCCCCGAGTACCGAGCCGGGTATGTTGGTAGAAGCCTGTCTATTTCATGTTTCCTTTATTAGAAATACGAAGTAAGCAACATGAGAGTTCCCCAGACCAGTCATACATCCGAATAAGCTATCAACATCACCTGTTGTTGTTCAAAAAGTAATGAGTTGCACTGCAAGATATGATTTCGTGGTGTTGCATATCCAATTTCCTGTCACTATGTACACAAAAAATATGCATCCAACAACCCAACACCACTATCATCGAGAGAAGTAGAATACATTCAACGAGGAGGAACTAAATGACCGACATCCTCACTCATAGTCATCCGCTGTAGAAGCAATAAATCTCGTTCCAGCCTAGCATGCGGGCAGGGGCTCCGAATACTGGCAGGCCGAGCTAGGCCCAGAGCCGGTCTCCGGGGGCTATGAATAGTGTTAGGATTGACTCCTTACAACCAGGAAAAAAAGGATAAGACATACCTCTTCTCCAGAACTGTTGCCCTCGTACTCCTGGCAGATGGTATCGACATCCGTGGCACAGACATCTCCCTTGATGGTAGCGGTATCGCCGTAGTTACTGTTAATCCCGACCAAGGTGCTGCCCTCGACGGCGGTGACGCCCGACACAGTAACGTGACGCTCGAACATCTCATCGCAGTTTCCGCACGACCGGTACAGCTTGCCGAAGTTGTAGACGGTGAAGCCGTCAATGCTGACGGTGCCACCCGAGTTGTGCTGGATCACTTTGTCCTCGGCACCCTGGGCACCGCCGCCGATGACGGTGAAAGGTCCGCTGCCTTCCTTCAGGGACAGTGCGTCTGCGGAAGAAAAGTATGTTAGAGTTGGAATCAAATAAGTTTGCTAGGACACTACCTTCACACACGGCCTCCCACCAGACATTCTCGATCGTGCAGGCTCCCATGCAGTGGACGCCCTCGATCTGGTCGGCGCCGATGATGGCGTTCTTGAGAGTGCCTCCATTCTCGACCCAGAAGACGGCATCGCTGTCCCCGCCTTCACCCTCGGTGCACTCCACTCCACGGCCATAGGTCTTCATGCCACCATCAAAGGTGGTGTTGCCGCTGATGATTTTGGGCGCATCGAAGGTGACGCTGCCCTTGGATGAGGGAAGGGGGAAGGTGAAACGTTTCCCCAGGTGGGAGTGGGAAGAGGAGCCGTGAAGAGCAAGTGCCGTGGAGGCAAGCGAGATGAGGAGGGCCTTGTGGTGCATGATGAACGATGAACCGAGTCAGGATCAGAGGAGTCGTGTGTGTTGCTTTTGTCTTGCTCAACACGCTGTGCTGTCTGATCAATTTATATCTTCTTCCCGCCGTCTGATAGACTGTGTGTCGCCGAAACACAGGAGGAATACATGCTCTTGGCGTTTCATTCCCGGGATTCGGTGCAATAGCTTAACCTTGTTTTGATGAGGGAATAGGGAAACGAGTCCATACTAGAACAGTGGATGGAGCCGATTTGTGCGAATATCATGGACGGAGGACTCCATGCCATGATCGTCGTCCAGGACGGAAGGGTTTGATGGGATCGGCGGACCGTCTGATCACAGCCACAACAAGGATAATCAATTCTGGACAGGAGGCTGTTCGAGGATAAAACAGTTCCGTGCTTGGCAGGTCCGTAGCATGGGAGGGAGGCAATCCCCCGGGACCTGACAGACAGTTTGTATCAATGGGGGACTGGTGGAAAATAGTATCCTTCCCAACGAACATCGCGCACATTGCCGGCTTCATGTCGACGAAGCCCTGGAAGATCGTCGATTCCAATTCCGCGGTCTGCAGACCGGCTAATCCTCGGCCAGCCAACCCTTGTTCCAAATAAAACACAGCCGGATAATCCAGTAGATTACAACAGAGATAGTATTAGATAAGGTCTATGGGACTTCGCACTACAGTACGCTTGGAGATATTAGAGCATGGTATAACCACTGGCGGACAGAGCAACCACCAGCCAAGCCTCTTGCCAAGGCCGGAGCGTTTCAGAAGGATGACTTTCACTGTTGATCCTCGAGGAATTGCGCATCCAGACCATGCTTATTAGTGGGAAATTATAGCCGATAGGGAGGGATATGAAACCAGATACCGCGGCTGTTGTCCCTCTTACCACTTCGGACAAGGTCAACCGTGTCGAGTACATGAGGTGCTTCCAACGATGGAACGGTCGTTATTCAGACGAAACCCGCGCCCGTGTTTTTGTTGAGCCCGGGAAGTCTGCCGTAGGATATCATGGAGAGGACTGTTAGAGTTGCGGTCCGAAGGAGCAGGCCCAGGCTCTACTCCATCAAATTGGATTAGATGATAGCCCTTTCCTGCAGCTATATGTTGAACGTGAGAGTAAACAGACAATTCTTCATCATGTAATGGCCGTATATTCAACCCCATACCTCACCCTCAAATAGTATACCGGAAAAAACTGGCATAATCACCCTTCTCCCGCTCCAATCTTCTCTCCTCATCGGTGTAATCCTCCGGCGCCTTGGCGTACTCCCGATCACGTCGCGCATTCTCCCGTCTCAGGTAGATGTGCATTATAATGCAAAGAATCGTAGACATGGACAGGGTCGCGATAAGCGTTCCATGTCCGGGATAGAAGTTGGGCGAGTCCCTGGTCTGGTAGATGAATCCGGAGATGGCACCGCCTAGGTTGCCGAAGCCGACGTGCATAGCAATTCCAACGCTGCGTTTCACGGATCCTCCGATGTTATTGCCGTTCCACGCGACGCCTTGTGGGACGTTGGGATAGATGCCGGCCGCGGCAAAGAATGTGCCCGCATACTTGACTGCCAGATTGTCCGATGCAATGAGCATGACAAAGCCGATGATTCTGGTGGAATAATTAGTTTGGGGCAGGTGTATCATAGTTGATAGAGGACTCACGCGACAATGTTGAAGCAGATCATGTAAATCCCACGTCTCTTTTGCCGATCTGCCATGAATCCGCCCCCAATGCAGAAGACACACGCAACCACATACGGCGGGACGGTCATCAGCTGAGCGGTCTCGTTCGTGTATCCCAGAGTCTTGACAATCGTCGGCAGGAACAGCGAGAAGGAATAGAGGGGAGTATAGATCCCAATTGTTATTAACATGTGTACCCATATCTTCCAATCTTTGACGGCATCCCAGAAGTATTGCATGCGGAACTCGTCCGCCAAGGAGCCGCGATCTTCTTCTAATCGCTTCTGGATTACAAGCTTTTCCTCGGCTGTGAGGAACTTGGCAGTATCCGGATAGTCGTTCATCACGAAGAACGCAGCGATAGCTGAGACAGTGTCAGACATTGCTCCAGGGTATAGGAGACTAATAGTTATCACATACCAATTCCAAAAGTCACCAGACCTTCGATGATAAAAATCCACGACCATCCCGCTTTCCCTCCAATGCCGTCCATCTCGACGATGCCACGAGCCAGCAGGCCGCCAAAGGCACCCGCAGCAGTGGCGGCAGAAAAGAAAATGGCCATGCGCAAGCCGCATTCATGGCGTTTATACCACATGGTGATGCTATCATGGTCAGCTATGAACGATGCCTGGAAGGAGGATCGTACTAGAAGGTCACACCAGGAAACAGACCACCTTCGGCAATACCCAACGCAGCGCGAGCTGCCAGGAGCCCAGGGTAGTTGGTCACAGTCCCCATCAGCGTACAGCATATACCCCAAGCTACCATGATAATCGGGATCCAGAGCGCAGGACGGGATTTCTTCATCATCAGGTTCGATGGGATCTCGGCGGCGACGTAGAATGGGAAGAAGATGGCAAGGGCGACCTGAGCCGTCAGTACGTGTCTGAACATACGCAGTCATCAAGAGGAGATACATTATAATCAAGACCTGACATCCCTAGGTCCTCCTCCAGACCCGCCAGTCGGGCATTGCCGATGTTTGTACGGTCCAGAAAGCTCAGCCTGTATAGTGTGTTAGGAGGACGGTGTGAATGCAGACTGGTGACCTCACAGATAGAGAAGGGCAAGCCATGGTATCAGCACCCAATCCACCTTTCGGATCAACTTTCTCGTAAACTTGGGATCAGAGATTGATGCCTGCACCCCGCCACTCTCCGACGCGGTGCTTGCGCTCTCAGACGGAATCTTCTTGTCGTCCATAGTGACCATGCGATAAGAAGTGACAGTAAGCAGAAAGAAGTCCGTAACCAAGAAGACCCCAGATTCCCCGCTCTCAATCGACTGACAGCGGCAGGGGGTCTGGATTTATACGTCCCGTCAGCAGCGGCCACCAGCTGAATTGCCACGTTATGGATTTCCCCCCTGTCAGTGCACGACTCCCACTTCCTGAGAGATTCCCCGTTGGACCGAGTAGGATTTAGGCTCAAGGGAGCATGAAATCCCAAAGGATTCCTCCACGGTCACAAAGAGTTAGACTGGGAGAGGGCTTTTCTTGGTCTTCATATCCCCCAGCCAGTGCTTCATGGCAGAGATCGCCGGGTGCAACCACGTTGAGGCCGATCTCCTGGGACCAGGACGCGCACGCCGAGCTAGCATCGGTTCTTGCCAATGGGACGCGGATTCTCGCCGAATTCAGTGTCGCTGGCGGGACTTGGCTTGTGCCGTGTCTTTCTAACCGGGGGGTTGCACAACTCCCGGCTGGCAGCCATTGGAGGACCGTATCGTGGCTTGCGATATCTCCTTCGGGGTCCTACCGCCGGTGTTCGCCGAGAGAGATCGCATCTCTCAACAACCTGCTGGGCCTTGGGCGGAGTGCGGGGACCCCAGGCCCAGAATCTTGGTACTCCTTGGCGGGGTTAATGCTGATTGTACGGTCAGGCAGACGTGATCTGGGATTGCTTTCCTGATTAATCAAGATTGAATGGGGACCAGTGTTGATGATGGAACCACAGAGGAATCTCCCTCGAATTGACTGTGGCGGTTGCGAAAAGCGGGATCCTGCACCTCCTCTTGACGGCCAACTGACGGGGCAGATTTAGGCGAGCGCCAAAAGCACATGACACGTCGTCAGCCGTCCGCTCATCGCAGTCCGCTCTTGGCTGGGGGCTAGGGCCCTTGGCAGATCTTGGGAGTAAGCCCCTAGCTCAGTATCGTTAGATTCGATTGCACGAGGTGCGTGTGGAATGGCGATGGACTGGGATGGACCAGGATGACGACTTGCTGACGGTGTAGGCAAGTCCACGTGGATGGTGCATTCATATTCCCTCAAGTCTGGCTACAGATCGGTTGAGCTGGAAATAGTTCGTTAGAGGAAAGTCCTTATCTCTGCGGAGACCGGGATAATTCAATCAAACAACTACCCTTGTCGACGCTAGCAGCTTGCAGGGGATACCCAGTTACCTGTCAACCTAGGGTCTTTGTTACATGCCCCTGAAGCACCAGGGTGAGGCTAAAACATGGGTTGGCTATCATCTTCGAAGAGATATTTCCTGCAATCTGATATACATAGACATTCGCCTCGAGTATGCACCCTAGCCTCGACGTAACCCCTGATCTTATCCAGCAATCGGATACAGGTATACCGACGGATAACAGAAGTTTGGCTTGCCCCTCCTCGGACATTGGGACCCCGAATGCTTCTTACTCCATACACAGACAGGCGGTGGGACATGAGTCCACCTGACGCAGTATGTAGGAGCAGCGCTCTCAAGTGGCGGCATGAGAGTCTTCCTGAGGCATCGTTCACGCGAGATCGATGTCTTCGGGGGGGTGCTGTAGAATAGTACATGGTACGCAATCCATCGATCAGCCGCATTCGCCGCTATCGTGCCGTTCCCTCTGCGGTGCAGGGTTAAGCTCTGTCACGGAGGTAATTTCCGCCGTAAACGGATGGTCGGAAGATACTGGAGGGCCCTCATCGCTGCGCGTCCGTCCGAAGCATCCCGTTATCGAAGACACGATTCGTTTTGGGCCGTGGCCATCCAGAAAGGCTGGAAGGAGGAGTAAGCAGGCACACAGCAGGCCGATATTCGCTTCCACCGCGCTGCGATCCGTGAGCGTCCGCGATCGTCTCGCACAATGCATAAACCGACGTACCCAAGCATACACATGATTCCGACCGTCCAGGTGAGATCCGGACTGGACCAGAGCCTTGGCGCCACCGCGGGTATGGCGATGCCTGCGGCGCATGCGCTGGGACGGTCAGTTGAATCCTCCGCTTGATCGGAAATGGATTGGATATACGCACCAGATCCCGAGAAAGAAGAGCGCTGCCACCTTCATCTTCTCCCGGCCCCCCAGCTGGAGTTGTCGTAAACATGGAATCGGGACCAAGAGGATATAGATGTTAGTGGCTGTGTCCACCGCTCCGTAGGCCAATGGTGCAGCGTGTGGAATCTCCTTTTCGCCGGCGCGACTGTCCGCCGGGGACAGTGAGGGCATGGCGGTCACCGCGGCTGTCGTTGTAAAGGCGGCGGCCGCAACACCGACAACGACCATCCCGACAATCACCATCCGGCGACACGGCGTATGCAGCCAGAAGTAGTGGTAGTAATAGCACAGGAAGGTCATTTTGATGGACGATAGCAGCGCGAGATGGATGAAATCGGCGACGCCCACGTACTATGCGCCGGTCAGTGCTGGGCCACTGTGGACGATGGCGAAATACGTACGACGGCACCTTGGGAGAGGCTGGAAATTGGTACTTCCCACATATGAAGCCCGATTCCGGCGGATGGCACTGATGGACGCAGGGGTTAGTTGGGATATGCAAATGGATAGGAGGCTATTCATACTTTTCAGTAAGAGGGCTATATATGCCACAAAGAACAACTGCCACAGCGTGAGCGGACGGATCACTCTTACGAGAACCAGATCGATAACGTACATATGACAGAGTGCAGAAAACTGCAGAAGAGTCAATGGCCCAGAACGATATCGCACACTCGACGCAGGGGAGTACTCACAATCATCGGCTCCCCACGGGAATCGGCTGATGCGCAGCCGGGTATACAGACGCAGGCCAGTAGCTACCGTGGTCAGCACCAAAAAGAAGATATTCAGCCATAAACTCCACGAAGCTTGGGTGCTGGGGTTGACATGGTTGGGATGCACCCCGGGCGGCGGTGGGAGATAATGCTGGGCCATGGTTTGACCCTGAGGTTAACACTGCCCGTCGGGCACGATGTCGGCGGCCGAAGACATGGAAAGAAAACCTCCCAGCTGGGTTTGGAAGAATGTGCCAGACCAAATATACCGACCGGTCAGTCATCGCAGTTGTCCGGGGGGAGCGCGGAGATGGGCGGCCGGGACGTAGACAAAGAAAACGAGTTGACGGCCAGGATGGGGATAGCACAACAGATCGGCTCCTCTCCAGTTCCCGATAGAGTTCCCCCGTAGTACAAGGCTCGCGAATGTGATGGGGATGGGAGATGATTGGGCTCGGTGGCTGCAGCCACCAACGGACTAGTTGATGACGGGCGTTCCATCTACCCATACACCACTCGCAATGGGCTGTGGCGCATCAGGATCGGCCTGATCTGCTGGTATTCTAGAAAATGTGTGGATGGGACAAGGGGATTCGAACGTGGCTGAAGCATTATTGCCCATGGCCAGCTGGCTTCTCTGACCCCTTTTTATGAGTTTGCGCCAGTGGAAGGACTCGCAGGCTTCTAGTATACACGTAGAAAGTTTGTGGTGGAGTCGTTTCCAGAAGTGTAAGAAGTAAAAGCTAGCAATTCAGGAGACACAGGGTAGTGCATCAGACCATAAGCGCTGCAGCGATAATGTTTCATTCAAGGTAAAATTGGACTGGGACATCGATATCCTCATTTTGGGCCCTTTGTGCATGCAACAATGTCATTCTATATACCATTCATATGTACATCACTCGTCGCGATAGGGATTTTTTGGGTATGAAAATGAACACAACAGATGTGGATATCTCGAAACTGACAACAGCTAAACGCGGTAGCATTTTTTTTTATTCGAATTGAACCGTCTGGAGCGGCAATCGCGTCCATGTCAGGTCACCGCCCATGCGGTAGTTTGCGCAGACACGTCTCAACTGACACTCTGTGACAGCTTTTGATTCAGCTGTCTACAGAGCCTGCCGGCCCCGAGTCTCGATCGGCAGCAGGCACATCGCCACAAAGGCCGCCAGAATCAGCGCGCCCGATGCGTAAATCGGCGCAACCGGGTTGGTACTAGCATAGACGCCAATGATGGGAGCCATCAAGCCTGCAATCCGGTTCAAGCAGCTGGCAATGCCAGAACCCGTTCCCCGGTTGGGCGCCGGGAAGACCTCAGGGGTGTAGGCGTACAGGACACCGTACATGGCCATCTGGAAGAAGGACTCCAGTGCGGAACACACCAGCTGGACGTTGGGATCCTTGGAGGCGGTGAAACAGAACAGCAAAACACCCGTGATCAGGGTGGAGATGGCCATCGTACCCTTGCGGCCGACGTACGGCAGGTTGACCGTGTACCAGGCGACCAGGGGGCCGGGAATACCGCAGACGGCCGTGATGGCGTAGTTGCGGTAGGTGATGTAGGTGGACGAGTTGGCGCTCAGGTACTGCGGCAGGAAGGCGTTGAAGAGCGTGTAACCCATTCCGATGGTGGTCCAGCAGAACCAGATCAGGACGGTAGAAATCCCCAGACGCTTGTTGGCGAACAGAGGGGCAATCTGTTGGTAGGAGAAGCGTTCCAGCGACCGCTTGATGATCTCGCCGTAAGAGAGGGCCTGCTTCGGGTTCTCCTCGGGATAACCACCGATCTCGTTCAGGATCTCCTCGGTGAGCCAGGTCTTGGTCTTGTTCTTGTGGGCGATGCCGTGCACCGCCGCGACGGCCTCATCTTGCCGTCCGCGCGACACCAGGAACTTGGGCGACTCGTACAGGGTGAACAGCAGGAACCGGCAGAGGAACATGGCAAAGGTGATGGCCCCCAACGTGAGCACGAGGTATCGCCAGCCCCAGTTGTTGGCCTTGGTGCACGTGGCGTAGCTCTCACACGAGAAGTTGGGGATGTAGGCCCAGGCAAGCATACTGGCGATCAGCGTACCAACCGACCACCAGGTGGCCAGACCGCTCAACAGACTGGCCGAATCGGGCGGCAGACATTCCAGGAAGACTGCAGCATCCACGGGAAGGTTTCCACCAACACCCAGACCAAGGCAGGAATACAACGCACAGGTGCTGAGACGAGTTAGTACTTATAAAAAGGCTTCAGTGACGGGAGAGCACATACCCGACCCAGCTAGATCCACCACCAGCCGCCAGGCCGAACGTGCCACAAAGGAAGAGCGTCATGTTGAAGGCCGGGCGACGACCGATGGCATCCGAGGCAATACCCCAGAAGGACGCACCGATAATCAGACCGACGAACAAGGCACATGTGGCAAAGCGAGAATTGGTTTCCGAGACACCGAATTCCATGGACAGCGGAGTCAGCGTCAGGGCCACTCCCTACACCTGTTAGTTGATGCGACTGGAGGGATGAGCCAAAGCCCTTACCTGCAACCAGAGGCTATTGGGTGCCTGTTAGCGTCGGTGTCTGTATCCTTCTGGTTAGGGTGCTTACTTGTCGGCAATCCAGCCAAATCCACAGAGAACAAACAGTTCCCATTGGTAGCGGCCCATTCCGATATCCTGAATGGCCTTGTTGATCACCTTGGCTTTACCTGGAGGACAGTCAGAAATGCAATCCTTACGAAAGACGCCCAGGGTCAGTCCGAATGAACAGTGCCATCCCTCAGAAGGGGCAAGGCCGATCTAGATCAATGGGAGCCTCAGATGAGATAGAAACATACGGTCATAGACGGAGTCATGACCGGAAGCAGCGACGTCGGATTCGACCTGTGCACGCAGCGCTTCCAGGGTCAGTGTAGTATACGTAGTGGGCACGGCGACGGTGCCTTGCTCTTGGGATGAGGCTCGGTCCAGGCTGGAGCTCGAGTCATCGTCGGAAATCGCTTTCTTTTCCGCATAGGGTTCGGGGATTGGCTTTTCAGGCGCAGGGGCATTGGCGAGGGGCACGACCACCTCGGGGAATTGACGGCGGTCTCGGTTGGCGAGGAGATCCTTCCAGTTCCAGTTGGCCATGGTGGAGACTGCAGTGGGCTCGGGCTACCGGTGCTTGGGCGGTTTAGTGTGTCGTTACTGCGATGGCATGCAAACGGATGGTTCGGGGGGTTGGCGCAATGGAACTGCTATAGGCGCAAGTGGCTGTTGGCTGGTCGTGACTGCGGATGGAACAGTTGCGCACTGGGGCAGCGAGAGGTCAATCGGGCGATGGCGCACGGGTGTGAGGACGGAAACAACGGAACTAAATGCTGCTACTTCCGCTCAAAACGTGGACGATTGGTGGTGTGTTGAGGCTGGATAAGTTTTATTGACTCTGGGGTCTATATATGACAAGGGCGAGGTTAGTAGGTAGGGAGATGTTGGCGTCGAATGGAGGTATGACGAGAGGATGGTGAGTGAATCGCCTGGGCAGTTGGAAGCCTGCGACGTTGGGCGATGTGGATGTCGAGAGGAGGGTATGTGGGAGGATGAGGAGGATGAGTGAGGGAGAATGGGGAGTATGAGGAGGAGGGGAGAGGAGGGTTCAAAAAGAATGGAGTCTCGTGGGACGGAGTATTAAGTAATGGGTTGGTGGTGGCCAACCATGAGGCTGCCACTGGGGATTCCGGATCGGGTAATCCACCATCACCGTCACTGTTACCATCACCACAACGGTATCTGCCTACTCCCTACTCTTACAAGATGATGACTCTCTCTGCTAATGATTCCCGATTATACATATACTTTCTATCAGTTTCTTTCCTTTTATCTACCTGTATTCTCTCCAGATGATATACTCCCATACTCTGTACTCCGTCCGTCCAGGCACTGACTGCCCCACCGTCGGCTCGGGCTTGAGCTTCCCGGCCGGCACACGAGATGGAGGCTCCCACGGCCAATCGGAGTAGTTGTGCCGATGGGGTTCGCTAAGGAGTAATCATAATGAACGGCCCTGAATGGTCAAGATTCAGTGGACCCTGAGTCCAACCGGATTCTCTTCGGGTGGCGCATATGACATAATCACGCCTTATCAGGGTTGGTCCTACTTAAGTATTCTTGTGTGTCTACAGAGACATTACTATATAGGCTGATGCAGTAGGTGAAGATGAAAACTATAAAAACTATACTAATGTATCAATTTCTCCAGGAGTGTTGGTGTGCACAATCGGCCGGAGCCGAAAGAAAAAAAAAAAAAAAAAAAAGAAAAGAAAAAAAATCCCCCCACCCCGAGCTGCCGAGCGAATGCATCGGCCCACCGGCCATTTCTTGTTTGGCCAGCACGGGAAAAGTTTTCCTCCTGTCTGGTATGTTGCCGCCATCCCTTCTTTTCCTACCGTACTCTGTACTTCTGAGATATGTTTTATGATCTTGATGTAAGCTACTTCTATGTAAATGGTATTATTATCATCTAAGGCGCTTTTCCCCGTCTCAGTAAACCATCCTCTACTCTGTCCTCTGTATATCTCACCCTCCTGGCTGGTCTCACTCGGTGGAACCCCGGTCTTGGCATTAGAACCCCCCGCCCCCAAGACCATCAGACCATCCATCCATCCATGACTCTGTTTCTTGTCCACTGGATAACTAAGGTAGTTAGCTAGACGATATCCCGGTAAGGAGGAAAGATAGCCGAGAAATTTGAAAGTCTTTTGGTGCCCACATGAGTCTTGTGATGATGTCAATGCAAAGATATATTTCGTACCGGCGTAGTGGTATAGCTTTAAGCACAAACGTTACCATTGTCAATAAGAATGGTCCGGAGCACTTAGACTTCGCAAGAGTAAGGAGAAAGTATATACGGAAGATATAATAGGCCATATATGATATTACTAGGATATTGATGAGATTGATGATACTGATTAAGAGGTTAAGAAGCCAGCTGGCACTAGGCCTAAAGAGGTAACCTTGGCGCCTAAGGCCCAGCAGACATGCCCACCGATTTCATAGACGAACACGACAGTCGTGACATGTTCACTAACATCTACGCATTCCTCCAGGCTACTGCGAATCCCGATCACGCAGCCGGAGTTCCATCGGCGACTTTTGCCACAGAGCATACGCCTTTGCCTCTTCAAAACAACACGACGACGCCAGCTCCCATTCAAAATGCCACACCATCTTGGCAAGTACCAGCCCGATCTCCATATAGGCCAGACTCTTCCCAATGCAGCTATACGGCCCCGTAATAAAGGGCTGCACGACAGACAGATTGTCCGAGGCGTACGAGGGATCCCCCAACCACCGCTCCGGCCGGAACTCGTTGCGCTCTCGAAAATTCAGCGCTGAGTGATAGGCACTGTACTGAGTGATATACACGACCGTCTATAATACAATCGTATTTAATGATGAATCATGAATATAGAGAGGGAAGGATAGATGGCCTACATTGTTGGGAATGAAGAGATCCTCCACAAAAATACCCTTGCTCACCACCCATCGAGGGAGCCCAACCGGCGTCGGTGGGTAGAGACGCAGTGCCTCCCGGATCACCGCCGTGAGATAGGGCAAATGCTTGACCGTGTCATGGCAGATGTCACTTTCGCTCTGGAACGTGGTGGTAATCTCCTCCCGCAGCTTCTGCGACGCCGCCTGGTTGCGACAAAGGTAGTAGCTCGCCGCCGACAACGCCGTGGCGGATGTCTCGCTGCCTGCCATGGTCAACAG
The DNA here is from genome assembly GCA_002927005.1 of Aspergillus pseudoterreus. Classification (NCBI taxonomy): domain Eukaryota; kingdom Fungi; phylum Ascomycota; class Eurotiomycetes; order Eurotiales; family Aspergillaceae; genus Aspergillus; species Aspergillus pseudoterreus. The sequence goes on from PIJX01000062.1 coordinate 286,067, forward strand.
ACCGAGGTTGGCTTCCAACTCCCCCTGCGATAGGGGCAGGTAGCTCTCACCGGCCCGGGAGATTGCGTCAGGAATGAGAGGTGGCTTCTTCGACCGCCGCGCAATCTTGTCCCGGATCACCGTCAGATGGAAGTTTCGCATCTCCAGCAGATGACGGGGCAAAAGGGCCATCACCAGCCGTTTGAAGATCGAATATCTCTCCATCAGCGCGCCATAAGAACTGAGTCGGATATTCTGGAGCACCACCTTCAGCCAAGGGTGATATTCAGCACCCTGCAGACATCCAAATGACTCGCCATATACCAGATTGCCAATGATGTCGAACGTGGTCCAGTTGTACCACTTCACCATGTCGGCAACCCCGTCCGTCTCTTGAGCTCGTGCTTGAACTGGGCGATCAGCAGATCGAGATTGCTCATAATCACCGACTCGCTTTCGTGCAAGGCCTTGTCGCCAAACGCTGGCCCGAAGACCTTGCGAAAGCGCATATGATCCGCCTCCGAGGCGGCGATGATGTCGTCCTGCCCTTCGGTGAGGTTCGCATACCACTTGCAGTCTCGGCTCAGGGACTTGGCCACCTTCTGGCCATACACGTCGTTCCATGCAGCGGCAGTGACGAATGGCACCTCGTGCGGCGCGACTCGCACGATAGGTCCGTACTTCCCGTGCAGTCGCTGTACGGAGACATGAAACCGTCCTGAAAACCAATCTTTGGATCCATGAGATACGAGAGATAGCATAGAGTTTTGGGCCTGGTACCTTGCTCAGTGGGTGAAGGTATAACGCATACACGACTGAACCAAGGTACACCGTGATTTCCTGTAGCCAGGGTAAGTATGTCGGTCATTAGGAAGTGCGAGGGGGAGGGATACTGGCCTCAATGGCAGTGAGAGAGACCCAAATACGTTGTACAAATCGCCCCTTGAGTTGGCTTCCAATAGACCCAATTTGGCCGGGTCAAAGGTCTATGGATTTGCCTTGGCCAGCGAGAAAACGCCTCTGTTGACGGCGAAAATGACAGCGTGCGTATCCGACGAGTTCCCTGTGGTCCCTCGTGTCTAATAACTTGGTAGTCTCATATCGTGCTCGCCCCATTCAAGTACATCAAATCGATGCCCTCCAAAGGTGCCCGGGAGAAGCTGATCGATGCGCTCAACTGGTGGTTCAAGGTCCCTCAGCCGGAACTGGAGATCATCCAGAATGTTGTTGACCTGTTGCATACGTCTTCTCTCATGTACGACCCACACGACCACCTTGGATCCTGTGTTAATGATCGATCAGGTTTGGTGACATTGAAGACAACTCAATCCTCCGCCGGGGAAAGCCCACGACGCATAGGGTGTTTGGGGTTGCGCAGATGATCAATTCGTCCACGTACGTGCTGACTGCGTCGATTAACGAGGCTTCCAAGCTGCAAAGCAAGCGAGCGGTGTCCATTGTTACTCGTGAGTTCCCATTTCCAAATGGGGCGACCTTTCTGACCGAGCAGATGGGGTATCGTTCATGCTACAGGGACAGGGCATGGATCTCTGTTCCACGTATCTGGGCGAATGCCCGACATTCGATGAGCACTTTAAGATGATTGACTACAGTACTTTGCCAATTCCATATGACAAGACAAAATATCCGCTTCTAACTGTTTCCAGAGACAGGAGAGCTGTTTTGCATTGCCCATGCGTTGATTGCTGCTGAGTCGACTTCCCCATTGTCAGTTCCACAACTGTACTCTCGCGTTTGCGCCATGCTAACGGCCCGATAGCGTCCAAAGCCTTGAATCGCTCTTGATCCTCCTGGGACGATACTTCCAGGTGAAGGATGATTACATGAATCTAGTATCTGACCGGGTAATCTAGCCCCAACCTCAGCACGAAAAGAAGGCTAAACATATGCTGCAGGACGCAGATCAAACAGGGCTCTGTGACGACCTTGACGAGGGCAAATATTCATTTCCTTTGGTCCCCTGCCTGCACACCCTCTCAGTAACTTCAAAGGACAAGGTAAAGGATCTGAAACTGATGCTGAAGAGCATCCTGACCGCACGTCACTGCACACCGGATCACCGCTTTCCACTCGCAATGAAGGTCCAGGTGTTGGAGATCCTGGAAAGCACAGGAAGTCTAGAATACACACGGACACTCCTGGGTCAGTTTGACGCCGAGGCCAAGAGACAGCTTGCGGAGATTGAGCAATTTTGCGGTTTGGAGAACAAGGCCCTCCGCATGCTGCTGGACAAATTGAGTCTTTAGGTAGCTAGTGTATTGCATTCGACTCCAATTCTAGGTATTTACTCTTGGCCCAGCGTCCTGCACGATATCTTCTTCCTGCCGTTGGCGCGCTATCTACCCCCCTGTCAGTAGTGTTGTTTGCCCTGTAGATGCACTGGCCGTCTTCCGTAGCTTGGCGGCTCGTCCATCGCCTACGCATGCAGACTCGAATAAGCGTATGGCGTGCATCTGCCTGTAGCACACGTGGCGATGAAGGTATCGTGAAATACATGCTGCAGCGTATCCTTGCCAGCGCGTGCCGCATCGATTAAGGGGTTACATCCTTCGGCTTTTGATGCCTGTGCGCAAGATCCCTGCTATTTCAAATCTAGATGTTGATAACTCGTGGCAGGACGCCACCAAAGCACGGTAAACACTCGGTCAAATCTCGGGAACACCCAACAGGGGTAAACGAGCTGATTACGTACCGCATACTACCTACTAGGAATATTCAAGCGATGAACCATAACTCCACGTTGTTGTTGATTGTACTAAGAACTAGAAGACATGATCCCAATTCAATACGGAAACAATCTCTCGTACCAAGCCGTTTGCCCCTCCTACTCCGCCTACTACCTGTGGCCCATGTCTCCAAAGTTTGGCACGTCTATCTATTGCACCGTCTTGCGGACTTTCACCTGAATACCAGGCAACTCAGATCCAGGTAGCGAGGACATGCAGGATGACGCCATCACAACGTCTTTCTTGGTGGTCTCGTACAGCTCAAGCTCGTAGTTGCGGAAGAGCGTGGCGATGGTGAGGACCTGCTCGGCGATGGATAGACTGTTTGTCGTTTGTGAGCCCCCTTCCGCTGTATTCTAGCATGGGAGTGGGTTTCTTACTTCTGCCCGATACACATTCTGGATCCACTGCCAAATGGAACTAGATACTTCTCTAGCTCCCGAGTTCCTTCGCCCATGCAGCGCTCCGGCCGGAATTCGGTGGGGCCAGGGAAGATATCCTTGTTGTAGTGCGTGTTCCAGGTGTTCATACTAATCGGGGTCTGCAGGGCCCGGCGTCAGCTATGGCCTAATCAGCTGATGGGTGACTTAGTCCGACAGGGACGTCCCATCCCTTGTAAATTGTTGGAGCGCTGTCATTGACCCTTGGGAAGCGGCTACTGGCCGGAGAGGATATGCGGAGAGTTTCGTTGATGACCGCATTCATACACATCAAACAGTTCTAGATGCATGAGGATCCTCTGCACCTCTCAGCGGCATGTACATTGTGTTGGGCATTCTGGGGATTGCCGAGCCGACCTCCATGGGGAACAAGACCTGATTCCGCCAATACTCTGTCTTTCCCGATATGGAACGGACGAGATCATCCCCTGGTCTAGTGTAGGCAGATCGAGGTAATAGCCGAGGTTACATCGCAAGGCCAACACGAGGGAGGTGCATTAGTTGCAGGACCCGTTTCTTGCTTAGACAAATCTGTCTGCAGAAGGCAAACTTGGAGTGCCATTGGACAGCTTGGCGCGGAGACATGGGTCAAAAGTACCATGCAGCAATTTCCCGATGGAGAGAACTGCGTGCTATCCAGGACTGTCTGGAAAGATCCAGACGACCATTACCCACTCGCTTGAGGCTTTCGCTGGCAACATGAATTTCACGGGGCTCGCTGATCAGCTGGTCTTTGGTGCAATGGGCAGTTCACCCTCTTCCACCGCAGCGTACTTGATGTACACTCCGGGGTAGAGTGAGGATGCCGAAGAATACCTGCGTAATCTGGTCAGCTCGCGCCAGAAAGCGGGTTTCCGGGGGTTGCCGGGAATGTATCCTACTACAGGATTTGAGGTTTTGTGGGTGAGTGTCGCCTGGCCTACCACATTGCACTATGACGGCTAAGACTGATCCAGATTGCCTCCACCCTTCTCGACAACGGGTTCGACGTTGATACACTCAACGGTTTTCGATCGATGATTGACAGTACTGACGAGTTCTATGAATCACTAGGGGGGTTGGTCAGCGGGTTCTGTAGGTCCTCTACCATATTTCTGCCACCATAAGGTCTTACCGTTCTTCCAGCAAGAAAAGCGTCGGCGACGCCGACGACACAGCGAGGAGCACTTTTATCCGTAACCCCTTGAGGGTACCAACAACGCCCGAGTGCCTTATCTCGACGTTCGAAGGCCACGATCACTTTCTGACCTACATCTTTGAGCGACACCCCAGGGTGACTACCAACCGCAACTCATCGACTGCCATCCTCGAGGCACCAGACATGACCTCGTACGGCCCGCAAATCGAGAAAATAGTGCGATATATTACCGCTGCCTGGTGTGACCCCGATCTTGTCTTTGCCGATAAATGGGTAAGTACCTCGATACATCAATATCGAATAGATAGTCTGACGCACCTTAGAACGTGTCGGAATTCTACCCCATCATGCTGATGTGTGACTGTCTTGTCCGGCTGCTTTACCACTGGGACCAAGGTCACCTCCCGCAGATATCTGAGGAGCTCATCACCGAAAAGGTGCCACTCGTCCTCTGGCAAGCATTGATGCAGACGCTCCAGAGGCAGAACCATAATGGTTCGTATGGGGAAACGCCGTGACGTGGGATCACATCGTACGCGATTATCGCGCTCTCCAATCTTGCCTCCTTGCCACTTGTTCCCCAGATAAGAGACCAAGTCGACTCTGCGATCGAGCAGGCGCGAGCATATATCCGCCGTGCAAGCGATGCGTCCGAAGTGGAGTACATATGCATTGCTAAAACGACGTATTCACCGCTACAGATCTCCAACGCCTATGTGTCGGCTGGGCTGAAGGCCAAAAACTCCACGTATACGATGGGCGACAGGATCAGGACAATTTACAACGTACCGGAGTCTGTGCTGCAGCAGTCCGTGGCTGTCTTCACGTCGTTCAAGATTTTGAAGGACTTGCCTTCATGGCAGGTTCTTGGATCCCTCATTGAGGCGCAGTGTTTTCTTGGTGGACTGAAAAGAGCTCGCACCGCCATGTTTGATCGCAAGAGCATGAAGAAAGACGATTATCTGGCGTTCATCCCGTCGACGGTCTGCTGTGCGAATAACCTCCAACGCGCCTTAATCAAAACAGACATTTTGCACGACTTCATGGTGTTGATCATGCGTGTGTACCAGTTGGATGAGTACATGGAGCATGACGTGGCTGAGGAGCTCGAGAACAATTTGCCCGAAATCAAGGAAGTGATCAGGGGGATCTTCAAGCGCGATGGGATTAAGAGGAATGTGAAGAGAGCGGTAGCACAGGCCAAGGGATCTGTTCACACTAGCGAGGACCACACAAACGGGCATTCGAAGGGAAACTCAGCTCAGCCCTCCAACGGGGATCCGCATACACAGTCGAACAAACACCATAATGGAGCCGGTAAGGGCCACGTCAATGGCGCTGCGGAGCCGAGTCTTGTTCACAAATCCACATGCCCAGCGGCTCTCTCGTCTCCCAACGATCGCCTGCAAAGCTTAATGTCAAGCATTGTCCATCATCCTCAGGTCCTCGCGGCAACCACCTACAACAAGCAGCAGCCCCATCGCGAGCTCCGCGAATGTCTGCTCGCCCATGTCACCCAAATCATGGACAGTCGACAGGCCATGCAGCCGGACCAAGACAGAAACTGGCTCCCACAAACCTCATACCACACCTGGTTACGTACCACCGGATCCAGCCGTAGCTGTGCGCCATTATCGCTGGCCTATCTCCTCTGTCTGATGTCCCGGGAGCAGAAGCAGGCACTCATGCCAGAGGAGACTTACGTAGTTCAGGATATCTTCATGCACCTTGGTCACAAAGCGCGACTGGAGAATGACCGGGCTTCGTACGCCTGAGACAAAAGAGAGGGGAATTTGGACTCACTGGATTTCCCCGAGTTCCGACATGTCAGTTCGGAAGATGACCGAAAGACCCATCTGGCTCCAATTGTCGATTAAGTGCGGAAGTGTTGCGTGGCCGGCATCGAGACCCTACGGGAGCTGTAGGCGGAACACAAGTCCTCTGGCTGCGAGGAGGTGTTGATGATGCTGGAATTCTATCTGTTTCTGACGGATATTGATAACGATGTTTATGTTATGAGGGATATCTCTTGTTCGGTCTGAGATGACGGCGCCCAGGGGTTGGGCGGCTGAATTAGTAACGTATCTAGCTATGAATTATGGAGGGTATAACATTGATACAGGACCTGGGTATGCTGTGCATTGTAATACGCCCATATGTCAATCCAGAGGCGAGACAGTTCATTCCCCACTGCATGATCGAAGCTCTGGTAGGTTCCTAGAGCGATTGATTAATTGTAGTACTTTGGGATGTTCGAGGATCAACAATTGATCGTCCTGCGTAGTAACTACGTGGGGAATCTTAATTACCTCCACTCCACGCGAGAATCTCGGTCCAGGAGCTATTGTTAGCCAGTGGCCTAACTGGTAGCTGCAGGAGAATTATCGGGAGACATGCGGGTGTTGAATCCACCCAAAGCCGCCCCGTGTCGGATGGCCGGCAACATGCACTCCGGGTCAATAATGAGGCCGCATCACGCATGTCCGCATCGAACGTTCGGGAAAATCACAAAGTACGATGCAGTACGATGGGACGGTACGGAGTATACTTCCGGATTCCGACCTCCCCCCTGGATGCTGGCTCAACTGCGAACAAACTGCGATCACCCCTTTGCGACTGCAGGCGTCGTCGATGTTTACAAATGGGGACAGACGGTGTGAGTAATAGCTGCAGTAGTGCGACTTATGCAGAAATCAGCAGCCCATAAGATGGCCGGTTAAACCCAGGATTTCGTCGGGATAAACTTTCTGTATAGAGTTTCGACTTGTGGCACTATAGATGAGACCGAATGGTCAGGACGGGGAGTACCCGAAGCCGGCTCCAGTCGGTATCAATGAGGAAATACTGTAGGCTGCCGGATTCTTCGTGTCACATCTGATCACACAGAGACAGCCTATAATGTATACCATAGGAGGTGATCGTGGGCGTTGTCGAGACAGCAGCATTCCGAGCGGGTGGAGAGAAGCCTCAAGATTCTCGCTTAGCAGCGCCAAAAAGGAGATCGTTTCAGACCATCCTGCCGATCACTAGTCGGACGGTCCGCCAAAGACTCGGGTCCTCCCGTCAGCATCATTAGCCCGGCTTCGGCTGGCTGGCTGGCTAACTAGACTACTCCGGAGTAGTATCTGTCCTCCTCCCGTCCGAGAGTCACCATAAGCGACATGGCCGATTGGCTAAGAATGAACGGCGAGTCATCCAAAGGAATTAGGTGCTGAGAACCTAGCCGTGCATTAGGAAACTCTGTTCTTATCGGCATGTGGCGAGTGGATGATCTTATGGATGATCTTATCTTGCGCTGGCATACATACATACCGGTAGTTAGGACATACACATCCATCCATATCAGGGTGGCTTCGTGCTTGCTTGGCAGGAACCCAGGGTCTTCTGTCATCCTCCGAGATTTAGCCAGAAGTGTAGGCTGCCCGTTAGCGCCAAGTTGGTATTATTTATCCTCAACCCTGGTCTTAATATGTATCTGCAGGCGAGAGTATCCACTACTCCGAGTTGTTCCCAATAGAACCCCATTCTCGGTGCGCCGTAGCTCGACGGACTGGAAGAATGCATGCACCGGTGATGCACTACCGGAGGTGACGAAAATCCAGACCCTGACGATGGCAACTTCACCGGCCCGTGGGTGCAGCAGCGCCGATGAAGATAAAGTTGATGGATGGAGACCGGCCTCCACTTGGTAGTCTCGGTGCTTGTCCGTTCCTTCAGAATCGGCTCGCCGATCGCCTGGATGGTGCCAGTGAGGGACGGAGTAGTACAGGATTCATGAAACGACCGGTTTGAAGCCTCGTGGATGTACTGTAATGCTGTGAAGATTTGCAGTGGAGTAAGCACTAGTAATACACTAGACACTGCACGTGCTCACGTCAGATCCCTCCAGATTGACAAGACCGGCTTGACGCTCGACGATGATATCCACCTGCTGTTCTCGGATGAAACATCGTGTCCTGCACACCTCTGCAAAAGACCCCGTCGGAGTCAGGAGTTCAGAGACAAAGGCAGGATTGATCCATATAGGATTAAATGGCCGGTCCTCCTCGATACAAAGCGTGCTACAGTCCATTGACCCTGTTCTCTTCCGTTGCGCGCCAGACGGTCCTTGGACTTGCTGCCATTATTCCATTCCATCTTCTCCCTCGCCAAGCAGACTGCTATTGCTCAACCAGCCATGTTTGCCACCTTCAACAGCTCCATGGACAACCGGAGCAGCGCCAACTCGCCGGTCGCCCCGTCGTCGCGGCCCAAGCGGACTACGGTGGCCCGTGCCTGTGACTGGTGCCGGCTGAACCGGGTCAAATGCGACGACGGCCAACCTTGCAAGAACTGCCGGACTCGCGGAGTGCGATGCCGCAAGGGGAGCAAATCGGGCGAGCACAATAGGCCGTCTTCGTCGGCGGCGGCTTCGGAGAGGGCTCGATCGCAAGGGGCGCAAATGGAGCCGAATCCAGGGAATGCAAGGGCAGAGGAACGCGAGAAAGCAGCCACCACTTCGCGCAGGAATTCTCGTGCCGCCTCGTCGTCGCCATCGTCGCCGTCGTCGTCGCACTGGCGCTGGCCCGGTGCTTGGATTGTGGACTCGGTGCATGCGAACAGTGAACCGCGGTATTACGGCCCCAGCTCCTTTCTCCATTTCACCAACCGGTTGCGCATCTATCTCGACGAGTCACTCGGTCAACCGCAGCTGGGACATACGCTGCTGTCATTTACCTGCAGTCGGGTCTCATCCCCGTCTCCCACTGCGATAGATGATGGCGACTTGACGGAAGGCGCTTTGACGCGCCAGCAAGAGGAGTACCTGCTCAGTCTGTACTGGCAGTCCTACCATACCATCATCCCCATTGTGGATGCAGACGACTTTTGCGCCCACTATCGTTCCCTCTGGGAGCCGGGACAGGATGCCACTCGGCGACCATCGGCTTTGGTGGATATCGTCCTGGCCCTGTGTATGCAATACAGCGCCGCCCTGATGGCGTCGGGAGATATCGAGCTCATGGATCTCGAGGCCAACGATACTAACGCTTCGGGCCATTGGCTATACCAGAGATGCCAGCGACTGCTCTTGAAAGATCAGGATACGCTGTCGCTAGCGACGTTGCAGACTTACATTCACTCCGCAGTCTATTTGATGAACGCCTCGTGCCTGAATGCCTCGCACCGTGTCCTCAGTGTCGCCATCCATACTGCCACTAGTTTGGGTCTGCCACATACCCCCGAAGGACATCCCCGGGGCCCTCAACATGCCCTCCGACAGCGTATATGGTGGACGCTCTACTTTCTGGACTGTAAGATGAGCTTCGAGCTGGGTCAGCCGTACCTAATGCCGGAGTACCACGGCACAGTCGATCTGTCTGGGTCCCTGGAACTCCGAATTATCGAGACCTGCCGCTCCGTCTCCACCTTTGGAGATATCACCTGGCTCCGCTACCACGACGAGTGCCTTAAGCTTACGTCGAAGGTGCGCCATATCTCCAACGTGGCCTTCGAGAAGTGTAGTGAGGCCATGTCTCGCCACAGCGGAACATCCATATACGAAAACCCCAATGCCCTTGAGAAAGGCGTCTCATATCTGCACAAGTCCATGGAGGCATTGCAGGCTTGGTCCCGAGAGGTTCCCACGTCGCTCAAACTGGCACGCAAAGGAAACGTCAGTCCCTTCTCCACTGCACGCTGTCCGCTGGAGAATGATGTCTATGCCCCCCTCTGGCTGCAACGGCAGCGGGTCCTCCTGGAACTGCTCTATCACAACCTCGTGATGGGGTTATATCGTCCGTATATTAGAGTCGCCGACCCATCAGCAGTGACCTCCCATACCATCGGGCCCACCGCGTCGCATACGTCCGACAGCAGCTCACTCTGCGCCCTGAACCATGCCATGGCGACCATCAACATCGTCTACCAGGTGCTCACAGAGACAGATATCCTGAACTCGTGGAATCGAGCCTTTCAATATACGTGGGATGCCACTCTGACGGTCCTCGGGTTTCGCTTGGTCCACCCAGGGTGCCCTCACTCGTTCTCAGCTCGACGAGCCACGGCCATTGCCAATGAATCGTTCAAGATCTTCTCTCAATATGGCTATTCAGGGGCCGCGCAGGCGATGACAGTGACCAGAGAGCTCGATCACTCGATCGATCTGATGGTCCAGTCCCTACGCAGCAGTTTACAACCGAGTCAAGGGCCGTCTCCTGGGAGCCTGGATGACGGACAAAATCTCGCCACCCCGCCACAAGTGTCGTTCTTATCGCAACCATCTCAGAAGCAGCCGATCCTGGTGTCGCAGCCCATGCAAGGAGCAAGTTCTCTGCAACTCTTCCAGCAGGCTCTAGACAATCTACCGCAGCCGTTCAGTCTTCCGCCGGGCAGCACGTCACCCGAAAGCACCCATAAGTCGCCTGAGATCCAGCCGCCGTTTTTCTTGAACGAACACCCAGCGATCATGCCCATGACTTCGCCTACAGACCTAATGGAGGGCATGATCGACCAATCGTGGGTCCACAATGACTGGGAGACGGGAATGATGCCATGAATAGGGAGATGAAGGAAATACAGTGAGGAATACCCTGTATATGAGCCATGTTGCAACATCTAGATATCCGAGACATTCTTATACGGCAATTGAGTTTTACAGCTGAAATTACTTACATAGAGGAATGCTTCTGCATCTCAATCTTCCACCTATCTCCGTATTACTATCTGAATCAACTAATCAATCATAGTTGGCAAAGACAGTTTGCGCCTGCTCCAACTCTCTAAGAATGGTCTGTCTTCTCTCCTCCCCCCGCACCGTGATGATCGCGTCGTAGTCCTTCACACAATGCATAAATCCCTGGCTGCTCCCAGTCTCCGCGCTCGCATCATTCGTCCCGGCGGGGTTGTTCTTGAACTCAAACGCCCACAGCAGCTTCGCCACGGCGATAAACAGATTTCGCTCCGCAAGGTGGATGCCGGGACAGATGCGACGGCCCGCGCCGTAGCCGAAGTGGTCTCGCGCCGCACCGTCCGCGAGTGCGGCATAGTGAGGCGCTAGCTCTGGGAAGTTGGCATAGCGTTCCGGAATGAAGGCGTCGGGATTTTCGAATCTGTCCGGGTCCATGTGCATGCCCCACACGTTGAGGATCACGGTAGAGTGCTTCGGGAGATGCATCCCATTGTACGAGTCGTCTGTGGCCAGCCCATGGACGACCCCCAGTGGCAGGACTGGCCGCCAGCGGTGCGCCTCCTTGATCATCATATTGATGTAAGGCAGCTTGCGGAAGTCGGACCAGGCCGGGGACCGATCCGTGCCGATCACAGAGTCGATTTCAGCGTGTGCTCTAACACGGGTCTCTATCAGTAACGAAAATGGGTATGAGACTTGGGGACATACTTCTTCTGAACTTCAGGGTATTGAGTCATCGCTTGGACAATGGCCAAGATCAGTGACGAAGAGGTATCTGATCCTCCCTCCATCAATGTGCCTCCGAGAAATGCTAGCTGGTGCTCGTCGAATCGGTACTTGTCCTGCTTGTCCAGCACTCGGTCCATGAGGGAGTCCTTGTAGACGCCTGCCTTTCGTCGGTTCTCGATGACATGCAGCACCTCCGTGTATAGACCGGTCATCAGGTCGCCCACCTCGGTCGCCCGTCGCCGCCAGTAGCCCATGAATCTCTCAGGGATCCATTGGAGGAGCGGCCAGGAGTCAACCGGAGGCGTGGCGCCCGTCTCAAGCACCAGAGACCACTTTTCCATGAGGCTGTACAGCCGGGTCATGTATTCATCATTGACGCTCTTGGCGCGGATTCCGAAAACTGCATATCCAACTCAGCAGCTGCAGATGGCGAGGAGCCAGAGGAGGGGATGAACGCAACGTACCCAAAGACATGGTAATGCTGTTGCTGTATCGCTTAGGATGCTTCATATGGTTCTCTGGGTCAAGCAGAAAATCATGCAACATCTGGGCGGCCTCGGCCTCCTGGACCTTCCAGTGCTGCTTCTCGCACTGGGATTCCATGAGGTACTGGTGGATGAGCTTGCGCATTGTCCGCCATGTCTCGCCATATTGCATCATGAGGATGTGGTTGCCGCGAGTGATGAGATCGGCGACCTTTGACGGGGGGCGGTGGCTGAAGTTGGTGCTCTTCTTGTCGACCAGCTCCTTCATGATTTTCCAATCCGTCAGCACGATGGTGGTGTTCCGGAAGCGTTTCAGAGAAAAGATGCCGCCGTATTGCTTGGCCCATTTGGACATCCTGCACAAAGAGAGCGCGGTTAGACGAGATCCACGCACAAAAGATGCGGTGCCTTGCATACACGAAGTGGCTATCAGCTCTCGGAATCTGGTGTTCATTTCCCAGCACGAGTCGAGTCGGAGGGCCTGCAAATTTATCTGTTTCAGCCAGTGCTTTTGGTCTGTATTCTGGGGCCATGGGCTAACCTGGCGGAAGAGCGCGTTCTCGACGTCCCACTTGGAACAAGGACATCAGAAGCGAGACGAGCAGAAGACTTGCACTTATGGTCAAGGATACGAAGGCCTTGTTGGTGGACCATAGGTCCAGAATGGGAAGAGTTGCCATGTCTACTGTGGATTAATTCAGCAGCACAATCAGTCTTGCAAGAAGAGAGTACAGTATGAATGAGCAGAGAAACACGTCCAGATGTATACATATATGCATATATACTGCCCTCAGCAATTGTAAGCACTACATAATCATTACAATCAGAGTTGTATGGTAGCCGACTTGGATTTCTCGGATAATATTCTGACAGAAATCCCGATATGAACGACTGGTCCAGGCTCCAAAGGATGTACACTTGCCCCTCCTCATCCTTGTCCTTGGTAAAGGTGGCCTGTGTCTTCCCCGCTCGTCCGCGGTGGTTCATTTCCCTAAGGAGACCTCCGTCCCATTTACCTCTTTCGGCGTCTCCGATGTATACAGGGTAGCCAGCTGCGTCAAACTCGTGTTGTTATGCAAGTAGAAACCGGGCATTCGGATTAGAAATTCCTGCTTCATTGGCAGAACGACTGCATAACTATGGGTCTCGATAGATAGGCTGCAGTGGGGTGATGGAATCTTATCGATGACTGACTGTGGGAGGACTTGGTACCTGCGTTCTCGCGTGGGCAAGTAGTCTAGCCATGCTCTCCTAGTATATCCTGCATGTTAACTGTGGATATGGCGTGTTCAGTGGCCATAGTAGCACCATCGTAGGACATTCTAAGCAACATTTCTGGCACTATTGACCTAGACTAGAGCGGTACAATGGATCCACATATCCTACTCGAGGGTAGTATATTCTCGAAGGCATACACATACTCAATTCATTTGGCTATATAGAACCAGATTCGTATATCATCGCATATCACAGTAAACAGACACAAGAAACAAGCAGACAACCAGCACATAAGATCATAACACCCCCTTCACCCCTTAGAAGCGCTTTCGGAGCTCCTCCCCATTCTCCTTCACCTCGACCGCCACACCGGTAGCAGTCCCACTCGGCAATTTCGCATGTCCATTCATAACTCCGTTGGCCTTCTTCCGTCGGTTCTCCTCGGTTATGTCAGTCACCAGGAGCTCGTAGTCCGCGTTCTGAGCCTTAGGGCGCGAGGACAGCTCCACCTGCTCGTCCCAGGACTTCTTGTTTGCGTATGAGTCGTTCACCAGCCGACGCGTCCAGGGATTAGCCTTCATTTTGGCCACGGCAAAGTCCCAGTCGGTAGTGTATTCCCGGAAAAACGGCTTGTAACCAAGCAAACCGCCGATCCAGCGGCCGATCACCACGCACATCCAGTACCCGATGAGCCGCCGGAAGGGCAGCCAGGCGGGCCCGGGAGTGTAGTGGTCCCCCGCATCGTGGATCTAAAGAGATTAGTTAGCAAGCGAGAGCTGAAAGTAGAGAAACTGTGGGGCCTACACAAAGGGTCTGGATAAAATCCAACCCGCCCTGGTACAGCAACGCGTCATGCCAATATCCATACCAGTTCTCGAAGAAGACTCTGTCCAGCTGGTAGTCCACGCCAGAATCCGAGGCGCTCAAAATCACCGTCATCCTCTCGCGAGAATCTGGATGGATGAAGAACCGGTGGATGTTGCCGGCTTTGCATGAGATTTCTTCGTCATCGGGGGTCAGCATTGTCTGCTTGCCGTTCACTTCCACAACGCAGATACCCTCTTCGACCTTGAAGTATTCTGTCTGCCACTGGTGGAAGTGCATGGGAGGACCATCCGGACGGTGGTCGCTCTCGATCAGCTTGCGTAGGTTCTCGGGGATCGGACCCTCGACGTTGTGGCGGTAGCTTTGTCGCATCATGAAACTCCGCCCCGGAGGGGGAGGGAGGAATTCGCAGGTGAGCAGACCGCCAAATCTAGCGCATTGTTCGTTAGTTGATCTGTTGACGGGGAAAATGCACGGTTGTCTTTCTAAACCCACTTTCGGATCACCGTCTGTCCAGCAGACACGTGATACGGTACGAATGGCGAGAAGCTCGGCCACTTGAACAGTTCACCCATTTTGACAATGTCTTCGTGGTCAATCGTCGAAGGCGGAATACGTTGTGCGCTGTTAGGGCTTCACGGCCGAAGGTAGCTTGATGTATATACCAGTCGTCCTCTGTTCGATAGCGAAGGTGTCAAAGAGTCCAGAACGTGGCAGAACTATACTATCCATGACCCATATAGGACGGAGACATATAGTAAACCGGATGGCACCACCCCGAAGGATGGCCTAAGCACGTAGCGTGTCCATGGGCTCAGCCACAGCATCCACCTCGCTATCTCTCCGCTTACTGATCGGATGTCTAAAAGGAGCAGTGGATTTCGAGATCTAATCTGCACCCATCGGACTACTCAAAGGAGTCATACTATGGAGCACACGTAGCGCGATAGAGACGTAGATAAGATGGAGAGGATAGGGATAAATTCTAGACCTGCAGATTGTGAGCCCCAATTACCCAAAAAGGCAAAAGACCCTGCACATTGACCTACGCGGATGATAGTTAAACTCCGTGAATATACGGAGTAGTACATTCTGACAAGCAGATTGCCACCCCTAGCTCTACCAATAATGATGGACGGGGCATACCACGGCACACGCAAGAATCTGTCGCTAAGGGGAGCTACTGCACGGTGACCCTAGGTCTCAAAGCGCTAGGGGAAACGGCGCGAAACAGATCCACAGTTCCCACTGTGACAGACTGTCTTCGGCTATCATTCTCTAACCGCGAATGAGGACCCATATTGAGACCACCATTCCAAGAATACCAAGGATGCCAATTCTCACCATCGCAGACGCCGAGACTTCCACACATGCTTGATGCGACTTCGCGACGTCTTAGCGCCAGAAGCTATCACAGATTAATCATTCCTTTTACCTAAAGGGGTTCTGCGGTGCATGGCTCCGAGAGATAGGCGCCAATTCCTGGCGCTAGTCTCCTATCTGCACGTCCCGGGAAGATTCCGTAAGATTGGATGCCCGAATTGTTCGCGGGATGCAAGTGTTGACGAAGATCCACCAAGACTTTTTCGCACATGGCAGGTGCACTGGAGATTCTGATTCGAAACACTATCCACCATACCTCGATTGGTACTGCTGAAGATGGTGATCAAGCGAATCAAGACAGAAGGAGTCAGATCCCTTGCGATATTCAGAAAACTGAAGTAATATCAGAGAATCATATACTGTACCGAGTATAAGATGTAGAGGCGACGCCGAGGATTTCGCGGACTGTCAATCAAAGAAATTCTCTACCATCCCATCTCCCCTCTTCAAGCGTTATAGAATTCTCTCCTCCATCAGTTGATGCTCCATTGACAAAGTCTGTCACCGGCTTCTCTCGCATAGACAGCCAATATCAGCAAGAGCAGCCATGGAGGTACATGGAGATGAAGTGTTGTCAGTCGACTCTGGCGTCTCAACTCCCCCGTCGACAGGAAGTGGATTTCGGAGGCCACTAGAGACTCCCGGAACAGAAATCGGGAACCTCAATCTTGTGGGTCTTGCTCCCCCACCGTTCTATGCACTGTATCTGACGTTTGGGAACCATTCAGAACCCTCAGAATGAGGTTGCCGTTGTTGGAATGGCCTGCCGGCTTGCCGGGGGCAATCATTCTCCGGAAGAACTTTGGCAGTCCATTCTCAACAGGAAGGATGCCTCTGGCGAGATCCCAAGCATGCGCTGGGAGCCGTATTACCGTCGGGACATTCGCAACCCCAAGATCCTAGATCAAACGACCAAGCGCGGCTACTTCTTGGACCACGTCGAGAATTTTGATGCCGCCTTCTTCGGCGTCTCCCCCAAAGAGGCCGAGCAGATGGACCCCCAGCAGCGGTTGTCGCTTGAGGTGACTTGGGAGGCTCTGGAAGACGCAGGAATCCCACCGCAGAGTTTGTCCGGCTCAGAAACTGCCGTGTTTATGGGAGTCAATTCGGATGATTATTCCAAGCTCTTGCTGGAAGATATTCCGAACGTGGAGGCCTGGATGGGCATCGGCACTGCGTACTGCGGAGTCCCAAACCGCATTTCCTATCACCTGAACCTCATGGGACCCAGCACTGCTGTTGATGCGGCCTGTGCCTCCTCTCTCGTTGCCATCCATCACGGACGACAGGCCATCCTACAAGGCGAGAGCGAAGTTGCTATTGTCGGAGGAGTCAACGCTCTCTGCGGGCCAGGACTGACTCGCGTACTCGACAAGGCGGGAGCGACCTCCTCGGAAGGTCGCTGTCTCTCTTTTGACGAAGATGCGAAGGGCTACGGCCGTGGTGAAGGAGCTGCGGTGGTGATCTTGAAACGACTGTCCACCGCCATCCGGGACGGAGACCACATTCGCGCCATAATTAAGGGCAGTGCCGTAGCACAGGACGGCAAAACCAACGGCATCATGGCTCCCAACGCCAAGGCACAAGAGCTTGTGGCATGGAATGCGCTTCGGACAGCCGGAGTCGACCCTCTGACGGTTGGGTATGTGGAAGCTCACGCAACGTCAACCCCTCTTGGCGATCCCACCGAGGTCAGCGCCGTCTCAGCAGTCTACGGCAAAGGCAGACCGGAAGGGAATCCTTGCTTCATTGGCTCTGTCAAACCCAACGTGGGCCATTTGGAAGCGGGCGCTGGCGCCGTTGGTTTCATCAAAGCAGTCATGGCGGTTGAAAAGGCCACTTTCCCCCCACAAACCAACCTGAAGAGACTCAATTCTCGCATTGACTGGGACCAAGCCGGAGTGAAGGTCGTCCAAGAGACACTGGAATGGCCTGGCAATGAGGATGAGGTCCGCCGAGCCGGTGTTTGCTCTTACGGATATGGTGGTACAGTCTCCCATGCAATCATCGAGGAGTTTGCGCAACAGCTCCAACGGCCGACTACCAACACAACCGATGAAGAGCCTCTGCCTCGGATTCTTCTTCTGTCGGCGCCTCAAGAGAGACGCCTAGCTCTGCAGGCACGGACACAGGCCTCCTGGATTGCCGCGGAGGGCAGAAACAGAACCCTGGAGTCGATCGCAACCACCTTGAGCACTCGTCGTGGGCACCATGACTACCGGGCTGCCGTCATCGCAGAAAGCCATGATGATGCTGTGCAGAAGCTGTCTGACATTGTCAATGGTAAAGCAGCCGAATGGACGACGTCGAGTCGTGTTCTCGATGCCAGTTGCTCCAAGGACGTGGTGTGGGTTTTCTCCGGCCATGGCGCACAATGGACTGCAATGGCTACGGATCTCCTCAAAGACATTGTGTTCTATCAAACAATCAGCCGTCTGGATCCGATCGTGGAGCGCGAAATGGGCTTCTCGGCATTGCATTCCCTTGCAAGCGGCGATTTCGAATCCTCCATCAAGGTGCAAGTGCTCACCTATCTCGTACAGGTGGGACTGGCTGCCATCTTGCGCTCGAAGGGATTGGAGCCCCAGGCTGTTATCGGTCATTCAGTTGGCGAAATTGCCGCCTCAGTCGCGGCTGGCTGTCTGACTGCAGAAGAGGGCGCCCTGATTGTCACTCGCAGAGCGAACCTCTATCGGCGTGTGATGGGTGCGGGCGCAATGGTTCTCGTTAACATTCCATTCGCCGACATGGAGAAAGAGCTTCAAGGCCGGACGGATCTCGTGGCCGCCATTGACTCCTCTCCATCTTCATGTGTTGTTTCCGGTGCCACTGAGGCTGTCCTGGCGCTCGTGGAAGACCTCAAGTCTCGTGGTGTCAACGCTTTCCGGGTCAAGACAGATATTCCCTTCCACCACCCGATGCTGGATCAACTGTCCGAGCCCTTGCGAGAAGCCATGGCAGGGTCCCTGTCGCCACGCAAGCCCAGAGTCCGCCTTTACTCGACGTCGGCAGAAGACCCACGCAGTATGGTTGCTCGGGACATCCATTACTGGACCAGCAACATGGTCAACCCGGTCCGGTTGACGGCAGCAGTGCAGGCAGCAGTAGATGATGGCCTGCGATTGTTCCTTGAAGTCTCTTCTCATCCCATTGTGTCTCACTCGGTCCGAGAGACCATGTTGGATCTGGGTGTGGAGGACTTCACCGTGACCAACACCATGGCTCGCAATAAGCCGGCCGACAAGACCATTCTGTCCAGCATTGCCCAGCTTCACTGTCGCGGCGCCGTCGTCAATTGGAAGAAGCAGCTGCCGGGCCCTTGGGCGCTGGATGTGCCCTTGACGACCTGGGACCACAAGCCCTTCTGGCGGCATATTCACACTGGCCCTATCAGTGCCTCGACTTTGCATGATGTGGACAAACACACGCTGCTGGGTCAGCGCGTTCCCGTTGCGGGAGAAACGACTATGGTGTTCACCACCCAGATGGATGACCAGACCAAGCCTTTCCCAGGAAGCCATCCACTGCACGGCTCTGAGATTGTTCCTGCTGCTGCCCTTGTCAACACTTTCCTGCATGCCACCGGGGCTACCACCCTTTCCAACATTACCCTTCGCGTGCCAGTGGCCATCAGCCAGCCGCGCGACATCCAGGTGGTGGTGTCACAGAATCAAATCAAGATCTGCTCCCGTCTCACTCAGAAGGCGGGTTCTGGGGCAGACGAAGGTTCCTGGCTGACACACACTACGGGCCAGTGGGAGGCTGGTGGAAGCAAGAACCCCCCGGCGCAGCTCGACATTGCTGCTATCAAGGCTCGTCTCGCTAATAACAAGCTGGCGGACAACTTCTCCATCGACTATTTGGACAAGGTTGGCGTTTCGGCCATGGGCTTCCCTTGGGCAGTTACAGAGCACTACGGCACCCTGCAGGAGATGATCGCTCGCGTTGATGTCGCGCCAGACGTCCCTGAGACCAGTCCACTCCCCTGGGATGCTGCCTCTTGGGCCCCGATCCTCGACGCGGCCACCTCGGTGGGGTCCACGCTCTTTTTCGACCAGCCTCGCCTGCGCATGCCGGCTCACATTCACGGGGTTCAAGTCTACACCACGCAGCCGCCTCCCAAGGTGGGTTACCTGTACGTGGAAAAGGCCGGCGATCGGGATCTGGCGGTGCATGTCAGTGTCTGCGACGAGCTGGGAACCGTCTTGGCTCGATTTGAATCCATGCGCTTTTCCGAGATCGAAGGCACGCCGGGTAGTAACGGCAGCGAGGAGAGTCTTGTCCATCAGCTCGCATGGCCTCCCGCCATCTACAGCGAGAAGCCGCTGACAATCAACAATGTCGTCCTCGTTTCCCGGGATAAGAACGTCGCAGACCTGTACTGTGGGTCTTTGAAAGACCGTGTCTCCTCTATCATGGTGCTGGATGCTGCCGCCGACCTGCTTTCCCTTTCGCAGGATCCCAGCAGTGTCTTGCAAGCAAAGGAGACAGCGGTGGTGTACGTGCCCGGTCCCCTCCACAGCGCGGATTCTATCCCGATTGCGGCCCATTCTTTCCTCATGGAATTACTCCTCCTGGTCAAAACGATTGTCAATGCCTCTTTGCCCACGAAGGTCTTTGTCCTTACGGACCGCGTCTGTGAGAGTGAGTCTGCGACGGCCCTCGCTCAATCTCCGATCCACGGAGTCTCCCGTATCATTGCTTCAGAGCACCCAGATCAATGGGGCGGATTGATTGACGTCGAAACGCCGGGCCAGTTTCCACTTGAGACGATGAAGTATGTGCAGGAGGCGGACAACATCCGCATCTCGGATGGCATACCCAGAATTGCTCGTCTGCGCCCGCTTCCTCGTGACAAGCTCCTACCGCCTAGCAAACAAACTTCCCTGCTCCCCCGGCCCGAAGGTACCTACATGATTACGGGTGGACTGGGCGCTCTGGGTTTGGAGGTCGCACAGTTCCTGGTGGAAAAGGGTGCTCGTCGATTGATCCTCGTTTCTCGGCGTGCCTTGCCTCCGCGCCGGGAGTGGGCAGATATCCTTGCTGATCCATCGTCCTCGCTGGCGTCGGCGTTGGAGACAATCCAGGCCCTTGAAGCACAGGGAGCCACTGTCCACACCCTTGCAGTGGACATTTCCTCTTCTGACGCAGCGACTCAACTGGCTGTCGCTATTGATTCTCTGTCGCTACCCCCCGTCCGCGGCGTGGTCCACGCAGCAGGCGTTCTCGACAGCCAGCTGGTCCTCTCCGCCACGTCAGACTCTGTCGAGAGCGTGCTGGCGCCCAAGATTACCGGAGCGCTGGTTCTCGGCACCGTCTTCCCCCCCAAGGCACTCGATTTCTTCATGCTGTTCTCCTCGTGCGGACAGCTACTAGGCTTCCCAGGACAAGCATCCTACGCGTCCGGAAACGCCTTCCTTGACGCATTCGCAACATCGCGGCGACGCCAAGGAGACAACGCTGTCGCCGTGCAGTGGACCAGCTGGCGCTCCCTGGGCATGGCAGCCAGTACCGACTTCATCAACGCCGAGTTGGCCAGCAAGGGCATCACTGATATCACGCGCGACGAGGGCTTCCGCGCATGGATGCATATTTCCAAATATGATATCGATCAGGCCGCCGTCTTGCGCAGTCTGGCCTTCGAGGCCGATGAACCCCTCCCCACCCCTATCCTTACGGATATTGCCGTCCGCAAGGCTGGCTCCGCCTCCTCCGCGGATGTTCCCTCTGCTGCACCGAAAGAGACGAACGAAATGCCGGAATCGATCCCGGAGCGTCGTACCTGGTTGGATGAGCGAATCCGTGATTGTGTGGCCCGCGTGCTTCAGCTGGGGAGCAGCGATGAGGTTGATTCCAAGGCCGCTCTGAGTGATCTGGGAGTTGACAGTGTCATGACGGTTAGCTTGAGAGGTCAGCTGCAGAAGACGCTGGGGGTCAAGGTGCCACCCACACTGACCTGGAGTTGCCCGACGGTCTCGCATCTGGTGGGATGGTTTTTGGAAAAGATGGGAAATTGAGTTGGGTTGATGGTTTCTCCTTGTGCATTCTTCATTTGATATATATTTGTTGTTGTTTTTGTCTCTGCTTTTCCCATTTGCGTCTTCCCCTGAATCAATTTGTCAAGACTGTTATGTCAACTGAACCTGACGAGATTAGATATGTCATTGGAATTAATTTGTATGAGGACATTAGCAATATAAGAGTCGTATTTTTGGATAGATATATATATATATTCTCCCTAGGCGAAACGGAGGTAGGAATGAAGCTGGAGAAGAGATGACGAATTGGATAGCCGTCTGCAAAGGGGATGCGCTAGGCCTAAACAAGCAGGGTCACGGCCTGAGGCTCCTGCCGTCCCAATTATTCCGCCATCAAGCCAAGGGTGTTTGGGGACGAAGAGGTTTGTCTTGCACAATAAAGAATAGTCGATCTAGTTTTGTGAACATGCACATACAGCAGCATTGTAGAAATTGGCTCGTCAATTGATATAATACGGAGGTATCTCAACATCATCCATAGAGCATCGCGTGTGACATATATATCATACCAGCGTGAATACTGTGAAGAAGACAAAGGTTTTAGTTACTAAGATAGTTACATTGAACAGCTCGCATCAACTATGCATATGCTTCGCTAAATACTGTAGCATGCAAAGATACCACACTCACTGAAAGTTGATCTGAGATAAGAACTGCAGGAGGCAGTTTTCACCGAGTCAGGCTGTCCTATCTTCCGGTGTCTATACAACTTCCCACTGCTACGTATATTCATCGACTAGTGTGTGGACAGCTTAGTATATTATCTGTAAGCTACTGCAAGCAGTACATGCGACGTGTGCCAGAGATAGTCTCGGATCCAGTATAAGACATCATGACCATGGACAAGATCATCTAAAAGCGGACCTTGCTTATAATAACCCAACAGGATAACCACTTATATTTGCACTCCCAAGCCCGGAGTGTATGCTCCAGTACAGCAGTAGTCGATCACCTCAGAAAACCCCATAAACTCACTTACTCAAGATACTCTCTGCAATCAATTCGGCGAATGCGTCTAAATTGTGAAGTTAGCCACGTTCATCCAACAGACTTAGGGCATCTTACAGATGGAGCTCATCGGATGGCCCGGAGGAAGATAGGGCAAAGCACTAGCATCCACGACTCTCAGGTTCGAAACACCATATACCTTGGCGCGGGTATCGACGACGGCGTCCGGATTCGAAGAATTGCCCATTGCACCTAGAAATGTTTGATCAGCTCACAGCCTGTTGCCTGTAGTGGTTTGGTGGGAAGCCATACATGTGGAGCTGGCGTGATACCCATTCACGGCGTTGTTCCTCACCCACTCCAAGATCTCAGCGTCGCTTACGACTTCAGGACCAGGCAAAACCTCCTTGACGCGGACTCCAGTTGCCTCGGCAAACTGTCTCAGTCGCTTGATAGCTCCAACAGCCAGATTGGCATCCGCAGGGTGGCTTAATGCATTGATGTTGATGATGGGTGCGTCATGGGGATCGGCGCTACGCAGCTTCACATACCCTCGAGAGCTGGTGCTCTGGATAGCAGCTGTGACGGAGGCAAAGTGATTTGCAAGCGGATCGGATGCGGGGTTGGATCCAGGGGCCAGGGCCACATATTCGACTTCGGGGAAGTCATCAGGGAAACTGGCAAGGGTTTCATTTGTCGAGTTGGAAAAGCTGGCCCGGCTGGGGAGCTTTTCCCATCCTATACATTACCGTCATCCAGTTAGCAAGGCCGACACCCCTTTCAACAAACGATGGCGTGTGAAGCAGGTAACTCACCGACAACGCCACCGCCAATGCCCGTAAGTGGACCAGTCTGCTGGTTGAGATACAATTCGACGGCTTCCGCGAGCAGATCCGGGTCGGCCAGAACCCCTGAATTGGTGGTGATATTCATCTCATGGCTGGTGAAGATGAAGAGGTGATCCTAGTGGTGATTTTAGTCTAGAGCTGAAAATGAGTTTTCAAACAACCTACCCACAGGTTCTGCCCAACGCCCGCCAGATCAGAGATTACAGGGATTCCAAAACCTTGGAGGCTCTCTGCTGGACCAATTCCCGAGAGGAGAAGCAGTTGAGGTGAATGGAACTGTTTGATACTCCTTTAGCTGAGAAGTCTGTCGGGGCCTCGATTTGTTCACATACCACTCCAGCCGACACAATAACTTCCTTCTTCGCAGAAATGGTGTACTCTGCTCCGTTAGTCTCCACAAGGACTCCATTCGCAGTCTTGTTGGAGTCAAAAAGGATCTTCTTCGCCAAAGTCCGCAGATAAAGGGTCATGGTAGTGGTATCTAGAGCTTCTTGGAGGAACGCCGCCTCGGAGGAGCTTCTTGTTTGGTCCGCAGGGTTGATCACAAATGTAGTCGGTGCGAAGCCATTTAGGGACCCGCTGTTAAGGCCTTTGATAGGTTTGAGCCCGGACTTGGAGAAAGCCGTTTCCATGAAGCCATCACAGGGGGCTCGGTAATTGGGGAACGAGACTTGGAGAGGACCTCCCTCTGGGCTGTAGACGGAGGCATCATAAGGATAAGTGGCGGCATCCTTAGGCTTGGTAAACTCCACACTCTTCTTCAGATAAGGAAGTAGATTGTCCCACGTGTAGGTGTCGTCGTCGACAAGCTCCGCCCACCGCTGATAAGAGCCCTTTGTAGCCCTAGGCATCTCCGTAAGCAAAGCGACCAACCATAGATTGTTCAATAAGAAGATCCTACCTATGGAAGATCATGTCATTTAGAGCAGAACTTGGGAATCAATCGGTTAGTTTGCTCCCAACAAAACATTCAGGTGTGGTGACCAACCTCCCCCCAAGGGTCTTGCCAGCGGAGTAATGAATCTGGCGGTTGTTGAGGCCCTTGGAATCCGTCAGTTAAGGAATACGCACGATGAATCAGAAGGGTTCTTACCTCCTGCGGCTCTGTGATCAATCCCCAATCCACCAACACAGGGCTCGGCGCCAGGTCATTGAACGACAGGTAGTTGGCTCCATACCCAGGTACCTGGCTGATGTTCCCATTGTCGATTTCATAGAAGCTTCCAGCCTCAATCACTGCAACAGAGACATTCGGCTGTGCGGCCAGTCGGGCTGCAACGGTCAAGCCTGCAGTGCCTCCTCCAACAATGACATAGTCATACGAGGCATTCTTCGCAAGAATCCCGAAAGAGGTACCAAACAGCTTCGTCTGGCCTTTGAGGTTGGTGGCGCCAAAAGCTGCAAAGGCGCCACCAAATAGGCCCGACACAGCAATGTATGTGGGAAACACGCGCATTCTGTTCAATTGACGACTGAATGAATCCCCGTATGAAGAACTCGTCTTTCCCTTGATTATTCGCCCTGGGCATTCTCGAGGGCACGGGCGGCCTTTTATGCCTCAGACAAACGGCGCGGCGCGGTCGTTGCACCGTTCTTTTCCTCACCCAAACTCATCCAACGCAACGGCTAGGACGGAGTTTCAGCCTAGCTCCTTCGCTTCGTTCTTTGAGGAGCCAAGAATGCAAGCCACCTGGCTAGGCCCCAATTAGCTGGTGATTGCCATAAGCTTACAAAAGAGGTCACACTCCAACCACATTGCTGATGAACTCGGCGGATCTCCGCGGTCTAGCCATGAAAGGGGCTGCTCACGTTCTCATAACGACTCCGAATAGTATACCTAGTCCCCGGATGCCCTTGTATTCCGTGGGGTCACGTTGACAAGTTGTGTTTTGGGATGGAGAGAACTAATCGTGGATTCTTGACGAGAGAGATGGTGTCTGATGTGAGAGATTAGCGCTCGTATTCGGCTAGTACCTGTTATTTCGGAGGGAGAAATATTTCCAGAAGGAGTATCAGAGTTGTGGAGATTGCTTTTTCGCGGCTCGGAAGGAAATAAGGGTCTCCTTCTAGAAAGCTTCCGCTGAGGTGGGACCAGGGACACACTAGAACCTATACAGCGAACTATGGGGTTAGAGCCTTGGATATAGGAGCAGGGACTTATAGACTGGTTACTTCGACAAGAAGGTCGGGACCCTCTGGTCATTCCGTCGCGGCATGGTGATGGAAATACACCAACAACGTGGTAATGCATTGGTGAAAAATTTAGCATGTAACAGGCTTCTGAAACGTGGCTCGCGTTTCTGCGCCTGGATTGATATAGTGGGAATATGCGATAACTATTTGAAGACTGCTCATTAACCCGTTCCCTATGCGTTCTCTAACTTGATCGCCATAATTCTGCCCCCTCAAGCCTCGTTTACCAACAACTCCGGCAGTCCTTACTTGGCCCCGGCGTATCTACTATGTTGGCGGATTCTTGCGCCCCATTTGTAGAAGATATATCTATGGACATCAGCAACCCTGTGACATGGGAGGAATGGGTTACGACTCACGGAAATGGTGCCAGCAAAAGGGTGATCATGGCGAGCAGAAACCCGGCCCATTGGTATCCAAGGTTCCGAAACACTGGGTATTGTGTTAGTCCGGCAATCAAAATCATAACCGACGAGAGTGAGGATCCAAGAAAACTGTGCACACTCACTTGCTTGTCCGAAGAGAGGAAATGCCGCAGCGAACATGCTCCTTGAGAAGCTGTTTGCTGCGAGTGCACTCGCGGCGTAGAGCGGGTACGCATCAACAAGGAATGTGAAAACGCCGGAGAAGATCATGATCACACTGCAGAATATCCAATTAGCCTCAATCGGTCAGCCACAGCCCAGAACACTCAGCTCACCCAGCTCCAAAGATACCACTCCCGATGATTGGGACAATCCAATGGACAGAGGGATATCTACAGTCATCAACAATCAATTCTCTTAACCCGCAAATGGCAGGGTTTCTCACGTCGTCCAAGCAAACCAGAGTAGGCCGATCGTGACTAGAGGAGCTCCTCCCACGGCAGGAGGGAGGCGGAATTCCGGCTCCGATGAACCCACAGTCCCGGTCTTGGCTTGGTGATTTTGGAGCAGTCTCATAAAGTTCCGATGCCAGCTGCATCATGGGTTAGCTATTGGTAGTTGACCAGGAAGAGTGGCGCGTACAAAGGATTAGTGCAGATGCCGATGATCATGCCCACGGTAATCCCGAGGAAGCTCAAGCCCACCTGCCACAAGTTGAAGCCGTGATTATCCTTGAATACAAGACTGAAAGCACCAAAGAAGAGGTACAGTACTCCTAGCAGCACCGAGCAGAAGAGGCACAGGAGCAGACACATGGGCTCGAGGGTCAGAAGCAAAAAGGGCCTATAGCAGGACCGTAATATGGTCTGTTGCAGGGTCAGTATGGTAATTCCAGAGCACCAATGAATCGGCGACTCACCTGAGCTATCGACCGATCCATTTTCTCAATAGGAGCGTAATATCTATCGTCCCCCGTCTCCTTTCGTAGCCGTTGCGCTTCTCGCCGGAGAAGAACCGGGTGGTAGGTCTCTGGAACCAGAAGACTGATGGAGACCCATTGAGCAAAGGCCCAGATCAGGAGAATATAGAAAGACCATCGCCTAGGATATACATTAGTTATACACGACATATCACGGAGTCAGAACGTCGTTGACTCACCAATCCAAGTAGGAGTTGATAAAATTTCCTATCACAGGCCCGAATTCGGGGCCGAGGCTGCAAACCATCTATATGTCAGAGCTGTTCTGCGGAGCCTACAAGTGGTGGCAGTACTCACAAAGGACTTGCTGTATAGACCATCATCGGTGCCTGGAGCTTGTTCTTCGGAAACAGATCCCCGACTGTACCACCTGCAACACTCAAGAAGGCAGCCCCGGCAAACCCATTGAAGAAACGCGCCACAATCAGGGTCTCTATGTTACGGGCCACGGCACAAGGGACGATCCAGACCACGAAGAAGAACATCGACACGACGTAAACTGGCTTTCGCCCGTAGAACTAAAGAATGTGAGCTCTGTATCGCCCCGTGTCAATAATTGTGGAATCATAGCTTACCTCACTCAGCGGGGCGAGAATCATCGGGCTCAGGCCTAGTCCTACCACGAACATACTCAGCCCCAGCGTCGTCACGATTTCGCTCGCATGAAGCTCCTTCTCAACCTGTGCATAGGTTCCCGTGTAGAGCGAGCTCGTACAGGCGACGCACAGACTTGTCGAGGCAACAATGGCTACAATCAACCACTTTCTCGCGGACGACATGTGCTTAGGACTGCGCGGATCATCATCGCCCGTGAATGAGACAAGAAAGTCGGTTTCGGTCTTGGGTGCTATAGATCCAACATTCGTGTCGGATCCACTCTCCAACGTGGGATCTGAGGATTGCCTCTGCGCTTGGTCGCTGGCGGAGCTCGGATGGCTGCTTCCAGCCAGCTGTGATGCCATTACACGGTAGGAGATATTGCTCAAGATTTGCTTCCACAATGATATCGCGATCCTGGCGTGGTGATAAACGTAAAGGCTACGAGTGAATAAAAAGGATTTAGCTTTCGGAATTCGGCCAGTGCCCTAGCTGGGGAAGATTCATCGTAGCAGCCGGCAGTTAATAATCTGTTCTTAATGGAGGTTCCAGGGTCCTTCCCCTTTGGGATCTCCGAACAAGCACACTGCTAGGATCTCGATCATTTACCGAAAAAGGCAATCCTGAGGCCATTACCGCAAGGAGCACTCCGAGATTGCCTGAAATGGTTTAGCGTGGCTAGCGGGTATGTTATTGGCTAGATCAAGGACCCAACAATGTCAATCTGATATGTTGACTTCGATGTTCTGGGACTCTTATCGAAACAACATGGCAATCTCCCCTTGGCATATGGCGTAAAACCCTTTCTGATACACATGGACGGTTGAGTTTAGCCTGGTCTTACTGGAATTGTGGGATGCGGAGGCCCCAAGGAGAAAAAGAGCAACGCCTTCGGGACTGGACTACTTTCTACTGGAGCTGCCTAGGCAAGGCATCTAGGTAGTATACAGGTTGCAATGATGCAGGATTGGTCGACAGCCTTCCTAAGGAGGTATCAATGACGCTGGGCTCATACGATACAACCTGTCCCTGGTGGAAGTGCAGTGTCTTGTGTGTAACCTATAATAGAATCAGAACGCATGTCGGGCTTGCTCCCTTCAAACACCTCACGTCGACATCTACCAACAATGGCTTTCTCTAATCGAGTTTCGGTTGCCATCATCGGGGGCGGTATCGGTGGGCTCAGTCTCGCCATCGGCCTGCTTCAGAACAAAACCCTGGACGTCGCCATCTTCGAAACCGCACCCAAGTTCGCCGAAATCGGGGCTGGCGTTGCCCTGGGCCCAAATGCCCAACAGGCACTCGCCCTGATTTCCCCCGCCGCCGAGCGCGCATTTCGGATCCACGCAACGACTAGTCTCTCGCCAGAATTCGAACACGTCTGGTTTGATTTCCGGAACGGCAACGCCGGGGAAAAAGACGGTGAGGTCCTCAGCAAAGTCGAGAATGAGACCGGCCAGCAAACGGTCCATCGGGCCAAATTTCTCGACGAGCTCGTTAAGCTCATTCCGCGGGAAATCGCCCACTTCGGCAAGCGACTCGTCCATATCCAGAAAGATCCTGTGTCCGGGGGCGCTCAGTACAAGCTCTTCTTTGAAGATGGAACGACGGCCTCCGCCGACTGTGTCATTGGCGCTGATGGAATTCACAGTTCGGTCAGGAAGCATTTGCTCGGAGAAAGCCATCCTGCGGCCAGTCCAGTATTTACCGGAACCGTGGTTTATCGTGGCCTTATACCGATGGATGTCGCCCGCGATGCCATTGGCGAATTTGCCGATAATTCGTATATGTGGTGCGGGGACGGGGGCATGGTCATGACCTATCCCATTGATCATGGCGAGACCCTGAATGTGGTTGGGACCCGGAATAACAAGGGAGGATGGGACGGCCCCCCCTACGCCAGGCCTGTGGACGAGGAAACAGTGCGGAACGATTTTATGGGCTGGGGAGAGATCCCTAGCAAAGTCATCCAGGTATAACTCAGCTGACCCTTTTTACCGGCCAGACTTAGTTAACTACCATGTTGAATATATCTAGCTCCTGAAACAGCCAACGATGTGGGCCATCCTGGACCATTATCCAGCCCCCTACTACTATTCCGGCAACGTCGCGATAATGGGGGACGCCGCTCATGCAACCACTCCTTTCCAGGGTGCTGGTGCGGGGCAGGCAATCGAGGATGCCTTGGTCTTGTCGACCCTCTTCCAGCAGGTCACCAACTCCGGTCTGGTGCGGCCTGCGTTGGCCGCGTACAACGATGTCAGACTACGCCGGACTCAGAAGGTTGTCGCCACCAGTCGCGATGCACTGAGATTGTTCTGTTTCAATGACCGCTATGTGGACGGAGACGCGCAGCGCTGGAGAGAGGTGTGGGACGGCCGCATGGATTGGTTATGGGGAATGGATCTGGAGAAACAGAACATGGAGGCAGTCAACCTTTTTGCAGACATTGTTGCGAGGCAATCGTCTACTAGGGAGACAATGCCCAAATTTGGGCCCGGCCCCTTCCCTGTGGCAACATCTACTGTTTGAATCATGTACTCGGGCGTCCAGTCTTGCAGATTGTTGTCCGGGCCCATAAAGCTTCCAGAAGAGTCTTAAAGGAGCAAAAATCTTCGTCTCGATACAACGATTCTGCGTTTTCGTGATGCCCTTGGAGCATTGAATCCTGGAATTTTCATTCTTGGGTATCCCGTAGGGGTTCCGGAATCCGAATTGCTAAGTTCTGTAGTTTGCCATAGCCTTCTGTAATCATTCAATCTAGATGTCCGAGCAGGCGCTCCAGTATGACATTTTTGCAAGCCTTCCATGATGGTCGATCACGATATTCATGCTGCCCTATATCAATGACGAGTTGGTCACTAGTGGAGGGCGTCTCCTTTTCCTAATCGTATATACGCTTTTACGCCGTGAGAAGATAGCATTATCCGCAAAAACTAGAGCAACGATTACATACATCTAGCTCTCACTCTTGTATCAGCCTGATTCTTCTCCTTGTCGGCTATTTTAATCTATTCAATATGAACCAACTCTGTTTGCTTTTTGCGCCAGCACACATCTGAAAGCTCTCCATAGCTAAAGGATTTTCTGCAGCTGGGGCTTCCTATGCATTGGAGTTTAATGTGAATTACATTCCCTGATCCCTTTAGCATTTGAATCAGGCGACGACATACAATACCGATCATTCCTAATGTCTGGTGTGGTCTGCTGCCTGACCTAAGACCGTCGGATCCTTGTCATCGCGCCAAAAGTCCAACCTGCCCCTCTCTCCCAGATAGCGCCCACGACAACCTTCACAGAACAACTACCGTGGAAGACTTGCACCGAAGAATCTTTACCATGGACGAGCGTTCGTCACTATACGAACAGATCTACTCACTAACATGTTTGACTTCACTCATGTTCCAGCGGCCCCCCGATTCGATAGACGATGCCGGGAAGCATGAAGCATCACCCGAGGAACCTGAGACAAGTCCCGATAAACAGCCAGACGAGCTCTTCGATGCTTCGGATCTCGAAGAATCGATCACTGACAACCTGGAGACCGGTCTTACCACCTTGAAGCAACGCGCTCTGGATCGTCTTGCTGAGGTACTGGCCCAATTCAAGACAACAAAATCGCGTCGGGTTTCCAAGAGACCAGACAAATCGAGCAACCTGGATGCAAAAAATGTCACCAGTGTGGTTATGGTAGAGGAAAGCGATGGCCAGCGGGTCACGTTCCTTTGCTCTAAGAACGAGGGGCTGGCGAAGGAGGATGAAGTGTTTCTAGAGAAGCTCGGCAAGCTTTTATCTTCCGCGCCAAAAAGTTCAGACGATGGTAAGAGACTGTAGCCCGGTTTTCTGTCGCATCTGCAGTATTTAACAAATATTAGGGCAAATGCGAAGCCATAGTTCTAAGGTGTTTGATCACATATTCGAGCATAATAGACCTCGAGTTGACTATTACTATGCTGCCCTTCGCGATGCATATAAGCAAGCCGCTAGTGTCCAGATGCCGCCTACGCTTACCGAAGATACGATGAAGCTTGTGTCAAGTCACAGAGTCAGGGCGAAGGAATGGCAGGGCATTGTTATCGACATCGACAAGAGACCCACCCTTTCTTGGGAGGTGGCGGATTGTCTCTCGAACAAGGAAAGGGATGAAGCTGTGGCAGATATGTGCGATAGCATCCAGACGCTGTTTATGACCGATAAAACGCCATACCATGAAATCCGGGATTTCATCGGGGGATTTTATGCCGTCATTCAGAATCCCAGAGAGCGGGCAGGGCTAAAGAATCTTCTTAGGCAATCGCTGCACGGATGTGAAAGGCTTTTTAGCAAGGCGTGGAGTGCCCTGCTTTTTCTCGCTCGACCCTTCGATGCTGCACTAGTGTTGGTCGAGCTTTCGTCTACACTGCAACCGTTCAGCTCATTCAGATTCATCGCCATACCGGCTCGCAAGTTCAGAACAGCGAAATACCTTGGAATGCGCACATCACCACCGCTCGAAACACTGATTGCCTTGCAGTGTCAGCCGCAAAACAAGGAATGGGTAGAATTTCTGCAAAGCAGAGAAGCGGCCAGAGTCTATTCAAACACACTTGGTATTTCGAGATCGATCCACGCGGAAGTTCAGTTGATCGGCTGGCTTGAGAGCCGCGGTTCCAAGACCGTTGGCCAAGCCTTCCCCTATATTGGATGTAGCAGAAAGTGCTGCTTCTTCTGCGATTTATTTCGCACGCTTCATGGCAAATTCGCGGCGCGTGGCACGCATGAAACAGTATTCCCCAGGTGGGGGTTGCCCAAAGCAATAGCAACAGATAACAATTTAGAGTGGCTGGACCCAATTATGAACGAATTTAGGACATATGTGAGAACGATGCTGCAGACGGTACTCAGGATGCCATATCCTCTCCCCTATCGAAACCTACTCCAGCAGTCATCGGCAGCATTATCCACGGCACAGGCCAGACAAAGGGAGGAGCCAACCTTCTCCGAGCGACCATCAGCAGTGACGTAAGTTATGGACTGTACCGTGAGGGATAACCTGCCATTGACAAGCAAAGCAAACTTTTATTCCCAGGTGCCATCTCTGCAACTGAGCGCCAAGTTCAGTTTGTCCCTCTACCAGGCGAACCAGGATACGCCAACTTTTTAGCCCCAAGCATGCCTCATATTGGCTGCCACTTGCCGATTGAACAGGCTGAGATGCACAAAATAAATCATGACAGGGAGCGATGCTCATTGGAACGAATAGACGAGATCCCGTTGAAAAGAGTCACAGATAGCCGGCAATGCCGATATTGCCATGGCCCAGCACGATCGAGATGCGCAGCGTGTTGGAGTGTGTACTGTTCACGTACTTGCCAACGACGAGATTGGAGCAGACATGTATTCACTTGCAGAATGCCGAATCGCCCTAACGACATTGACTTCTTAAGACTCATTGTAAGGCGTACGAAGAGAGCAATGGAGAGCGACTGCCCAGAGATCAGACGGAATTCACTACGCGGCCTGCTTTCTGATGACCACATCTGTCGCACATTTGGGTTCAGCAATTGCTCAAGCGCCCTGGAGGTCATCTATCTTGTCTGTCTTTATGACACGGTGATAGTATCATGTCAAGCCCCTGCGAGAGGCCTGAATAAATACCTAAGGGCTGGGATACTTGGTATGGCCCTAGAGATTTTCTGCGACTCACGGATCCAACAAGCAGGGGGCGAGATAGAATGCAAATGCATGTCATGGTACCTGGCTCGCCGAAAATCGAGCCTGTTTCCAATCCCTGACCTGGACAGAAAGCGGTACAGAATTTGGGATGTAGCAATTGAGGCGGCAATCAATTCTCTTGGTTTGCAGAGAAGATTCGACACTGGGTGGAAATTAAATCCCTCGCAGACTGAAGTCTTCAAATTGTTTGTGGCAATCCAGCCGTCTCTCTGTCTAGATCCGGACATCAACTCGTCAACCTGGATCAACTTCGGGTTCTGTTACTGCAATTCCCTCGAACAACGCCAGGAACTTTCCGCCAAATACCTGTCGCTAGCCGCGTCGAATGTTGAGTTTGATGAGATAGTCTCTGCATACGAAACCGCGACAATGGCAGAGTTGATGGCCAAACAAGGAGTCGACCTGTCGAGCCTGGCTCACAGTGGAGCCAGGCTTGAAAGGCCTTCTGGAGCGGAGTACTCCGTCTTCCGACTTATGATCGGGGTAGGGCATGCTCTCTGCGGCACGTTTTGCAGCTGCTTTCGAATGCAACCTGGTCGGCGGTGTTATCGGTACTACGAAACCCATCTCGATGTCGAATGCGACGTAGGATACGGCTTCCACTTAACGAACAGCTGGGAGCGGTGGCAGCTTTTGAATTTCTACCAACACTTGTTTAAGTTGCCAGGTTTCAACCCTGGAGCAATGGCAGCAGCAAAGGACAGCCACGAACGCGGAGCTCTTGAGGCGTACATCGACGGTCTGGTTCCGGATATGAGAAAGAAGCTTCTCGATATAGATCGGGCAAGCTCTATCTTCTTCCCACATCTGGATGGCAGGATTAGTATGGGTGATCGGTGTGCCGATGAAGGCACTGGCTCTCATCTCACTTGCCACTGTCGGGTGCATGATGTTTCAGGCCCACCAGGTCTCTGCTATTATAATTATGTTGTAAAGAAGCAGTTAAACGATCAGTGACATTCTCAACGTCATTGAAAACAGTGGCATCTACAAAGAATGAAAACATAAGATAACATTGGGGAGTTATCTACTGTTATTGTTAATCTACGGTTAGGTTATAATAGAAATTCTTAACCTCCCCTTACCTGGCTATTGCCCACTCTAGATATTATAGTAGAACCCAGCCAACTATAGCTCTGCTAGGGAGCTTCAAGAGGATAAGTAGATTTGTAAGACTTTAGAGTAGGCATTGAGAATTCACTGCGCCAAGCATTATATTATATACCAAACCCTCCGTGGTAATAGGTAGGCAGCTGTCACTTGTTGCGGTATACGTCTACCTAGTCGTCACTGCAAGGTACCCAACCCGCTCGGAATAAATGATGCTAGCTCTGATAATTTGGGCCTCCAGTCTGGTGACACACGCCCATGACCATATTCTATTGCATAGGTCGTTTTCCGTGCGTCCATGCGGGCCGCCGGTAACACCTTGGCCATCTGCTGGGAACGAGAAATTCTCGCCATTGGGCCTATTCCACAAGTTATGAGCTCGGCTTACTCACACGACGCTCCAGCGCTTCGTTTTAGAATAATTCACTTGCTGAAAACAATACTCAATCCAATGTCAATGGACACTGTGTAGGGACGGGCGAGCTATCGATATAAAATAGACAGGAAGTCTTTGGAAGAAGAGAAAAGCTTTCTTATGTAGGCTGCAAGTCCCCTTGCTAAGTGAATAGAGGAACTGCTTTTCCTCGACGACACGGTGTTACAACCTCATGCTTTCCAGATATGTAACCTCACTCCACTCGCCGGTTTGATGTGTCAGGTGATCAAATACCATTTACCCGGCCGCCCAGACACTTCATCAACGGCGCATTGCAAGCAACAATCCGGACCTCTTAAAAGCACCTGTGGAAAGGTGGATTGCGAAATCTCTAGCACATCGACCAATGCCCGCCACCGAGCAGCCGTGGTATCATCAGTCAGGCACACGAAAACTCGAGCAGAGGCCTCCTTAGAGTTTGAGGCAGTGAGTGGAGAACCATGCAAAGCCACTGAACCGGGAGGAAGTGCAACTAACTCCTTCTTTCGCACTGGATGCTGACAAATAGTTTTTGAATTTTGCGTAATCCAAAGGCCGTTATAAAGGTTGGAATAGTTGGTTCGAAAAAATCGCGAGGTGCTGTCACTGGCATCGTGCTGAATCTTGAGTCGCAGACCAACAACAAAACTATCACCGTTTTCACCAATGATTGGATCGGTGAAGGTCACTCTTTCGGGGCAGCTCAGTGATATCTTTTCATTCGCCCTCCCGACTATTTGCGAAGGAAAGCTGTCATGGTCCAAATCCCATAGTGAGAAGCTATCCACAATTCGGTGTTTGCGGACGGAGCGCCTGCATGGGACACCTCTTTGAATGCTTATAGAACCGGGTGCTATAAATCCTTCCGTTAGCAATAAAGATGCACAGATACGAGACCATGTCCTACCCATGTAGCTTGGATCCCCTTCGCGAAAAGTAGTCATGAACATGCTCCATCCTCGGTCGCTTAGGAGACAGACATTGGAAAAGTCTGTTTCTCCAGTATCCCCAACCATCAGAAGTGCCAGAAGGTCGAAGGAGTCTTTTTTTTCTATTGGGATAAGATCTTTGCCATTCCAATCCAGGACGCTGCTGTGGAATTCCGTTATTGTCACCGGCGCTTTTTCTGAGAGGAGAACATCGGCAGCCACACCCAAATCATCGGCATGTGAGAATGCAATGATCAAGGTCGAAAGTTGCGTAGTAATGTAAGCCACACGATTCCAGACTAGGTTCTCATTGCTGCACTCTCTAAGGATTGGTATGAAGGATTTTGGCGGTATTGCCAACGGCTTGACGTCATTGAAAAGCTGTACGTAGTCATCGATACTCTTCACGTTGAGCTTCTGATCAAAAAGGAGTCGCGCTGCTTCAAGTACTGCGCTCTCTGAAATAGCGTGTTGTAACTGCACTTTATCTGTCGCTTCGAAGCTGGATGAAGAGTCAACCTCTGCGTGTGTTCCCGAGTAGGTAAGAAGCGGCTGCACCCTGTAGAGTTTCTTCGAAATGCATATTGTGAAAGCACAAATAATTAGACTGGCCTCGGCAATGATTCTCTCCACTTGTTCCTCATCGTTGAACTCATTCCAAAGCATTCGCTTTGCATATCCTCTGGCAGGCCTTTTCAGCGAGGACTTCAGTTTCTCTTCATCCATTTCGGGTTTCAAAAACAGAAGCTCTTCACCGGCAGACGACAGGAGGGTGATTGAGTTATCCTTCCAGGAATGAGCCGGGGCAAATTCAACTACGATTTGCTCAGGGGCTGTGCCAAATCGGAATGTCTGACAAGATCCCTTGTCTTTTGTCTTGACAAGGACGGACAAGCCAAGGACATGATGCGACCAAACGACGATGGAACATATACCGCTTTCAGTGCGGATATCAATGTAATGCTCTGGCATATGCTGGACCAAAGGCATCATGCTAAGTAAACCCTCAAAAATTACTCGGGGTATTGCCTCTATTCTGTTTATAATCAGCTCCGTCAATGCTGCGAATAAAGTAAACTGGAAGGAACAAAGGATTCCGTACGATGGATTGGTTCTTAATGCGAGAGTATCTCTTACAGCGTCCAGATTACGACACCAATCGTACTCGGCTGTTTGATCCTGGCACGCTCGGAGAAAACCTTGAATCAAGACATCGCTTGGTGCTTCTCTTGCATTTTCCATGTCTTTTCCGCCAACGTGTTTTCGGTAGGCTTCGGCTGCTCGCTTCTGTAAGAATTGAGAGAGCACAGCGGCTAGGGAAGCATTGCTGTGAACGCAGGTGAGAAATGAGCCTATATTCAACGTTATTAGTTAGCCACCGGAACTACTTCATATAGCCTCATAAAGAAAGGGAGACTAACACTGAATGACAGCAGAGAGGTAGGTAGAATTCTGACTTCTGAGTGCTCTGATCACGGTCGGCCCTGGTCCCCTCTGGAGGAAGAACCCCTCGCATAGTTTGTGAGGAGGAAACGAGTTAGCTACTACGGTTCGAAAGGAGGATTCCAAATTTTGTGCAATCCGTGAATGGCCAAATAACTCGGCGAAGTCTTCCTCCACCACAATATCAGAACCTGAACTCTGTTCATGTGTCAAACCGGATATTCAAGCCTGTATAACGATGGCCATACTTGTAGTACTCTTGCAAGTGTCATCGCTCTCGCATAGCCATAGCCACTCTCGGCTAAAGAAACGATGGGCGGAACCAGTTGCAGAATGTCCAAGGATAGCGAAAATTGGTTTTGGAAGGCCATGATGTATGATTTTGACAGACGCTAGCGGGAAGCAGGAAGGAAACAATAAAAAGGTCAGCGAGGTGGGTTTGGCTTCCATTTTATAAATTATATAAATTTTCTCAGATGTCACACCCACCCTCTGTCCAAGAACATGTGGGTTGACGGGAGGTCCTCACGCGGGAGAGTGGAATCCGGGTAATCCGATGCAACGACTCAGCCTCAGGAGCCTCCCTATGTTGGCCACGCACTTGACAGCTCTTATACGTTGGCGTGTCTTACACCTGCATTTGAAGCGACCATTGGTCGTTGCTTTCTGTTTATCAGGGAACTGAGCGCAACTGAGGCTCTGGGAAGTTTTGCCCCATGCGTCCTACGTTAAGAAATTCTGGACACCGGGTCAAGCCTAGTAAAAGTGCAAGGAAAGGAGAAGCTTTTCTACCCTTATAATGTTACATTGTGATTTTACAACTATTGCAGTCTCCGATTGTTGGAGAGTCAGGTTATGGATAAACTAGCATTTGAGGGGTTGGTCTTGGGTGTATTGGTGAACCATGTAATTTTCGTCGAGATGAAAAGGGAGGGCCAAATGGAGGGTCCGAAACAGATGGGACAAACCCTGTTAAACCACTGGAGGAAGATTAGCGATTCTTCGGAGAGGATAAAATCGGTCCAGTAATAGTGCTTATTAGCCTGAGTTGGAGGAGAGGGGTAGGTGCCGCCAAAGGGACGACTAAGTCGGGTCAGCTGGACCGGAGAAGAGCTCAATGTAGCCTTTCATTCCCGAACATCCATCATCAGGGGGCCTTTCAACACATTCAGGGATAGTGAATCATCTTTGGACGAGAACCCTGGGGGCTTTCAATAGAAGAGAGAAGAGAGAAGGGGAAGAGAGTAGGGAGCGGAGAAAGAATCAACCGTGAGGTCATGGGTCGCATTGGCGGTCAGGCATCGAGCTTCCGATATCGATAACACACGGACAAATCCAACAACCGCAGGTAACTGTTTCGAAACAAGCCATTGCAATGGTCTCTTCCAATGGTTGAAGGACTATCGACATAGAAAAAGTATCCTACCCAGGACCCAGTTTCCGTTAACAGTGTGCGACGTGCTACCTTCTCGGAACATTGAAGCGCCAGGAGAGGACCACAGCATTTATGGCAATAATCAAGCCTAGGGATGGATGAAAGCTTTGAAAAAGAATGCCGGGCGTCATCTATATATCGTTTAATGAGCAGCCTGCGGAATCTATTCTGGTGCCTCGTCAACGAGCTTTGCAACGCTGCAGTGGTTGTGGAATTATTGGACATACAATTCGAAGTTGCTCTAGTAAATAGCTATCATTTCATGTATTTAGATTGATCAATTTTAATGGCGTTGGTGGTTCTAAGTGTCGATTTAGATGGGGGTGGTGGAGAAAACGGACCGCTTGACGGTTTGGACCACTCGGTAGTTGAAAACATTAACTAGTCCTATGCAAATAAGCTTTATATCCACATCGAGCGAAAGATAATCTTTTTGAATAAAGGCATGGCGTCTAGGAACTTCTGAAATTCGGTATTATATATTAGAATCTCTATATTCCACGTCGCATAGTTATACAAGAGTAGGGATGTCAACCCGCACCACACCGCTGCGGGTTGCGGTGCGGGTTGTAAAATCTACAGTCCGCATGGGCTGCGGGTCCTAATAGTAGGACCCGCGCGGGTTTGCAGGCCACCGCGCGGGTTAAAAAATATATAAAAATACATAAAAAATCATAAAATTGCATAAATTACCATAAAAATGCATAATATTATGAAAATTATGGAAATTATGAATTTTTATATATTTTTATGTATTACAGTGGCCGTGCGGTGGTTTATAGGAAATATATATATTTACGGTAAAATTCTAGATTATCTTTCTAAAGCCCGCAAACCCACGCGGGTTGAATTTTAACCTTGCGGGTTGTATCTAACCCGCACCGCGTATACCCCTATACAAGAGCTTCTGAATATTTCTTATTTATTTACTTTTCACGAAGATAAATCCTAATGGACTTATAATATCTTTAGTATGGTCCTTAGATAGAGTAAAATTTTCTAAGAATTAAATAAGCCGATATAGGGATAGAACGTATAGTAAAATCTAGTCTATTTGGTAAGTGATATTAGGTTACGCAGCTTAGACAGATACCAGGGTTTAACAATAGGTTTTAGATAGAATATTTATTTAAATTCTTTATTTATAGATAGGTATAGGTAGTAGATTTAAATATTTATTACCTAGCTGGGTGGGTAGGCTAGAGGCTATTACCCTACCTAACCCACCTATTTGCTAGTCTACTAATCTCTATTCTTAAGCTTGTTATTAATATATTTTCTATTTTAGTAATATTCGCGGGCTAAATTATTAAAATTATTTTTAGTAATATTAAATAAGCAGCTTTTAAATTTAAGATAGATTAAAACTCCGAAAAACACTTAAAAACATGTAAGCAACATTTTTGGCTAAGGTGATCACCGAGGAAGCTTTCTCAAACTCTGCCGTTTATCAGGGAACCATAAGAACAGACATTTTGCGGCCTTAAACTTTAATTGATATCTTAGCGATTAGCTTTCTCATCTCGCAGTGGCAAATACAAAGTCGCCCTTAACTGAGAATTACCTCTACTCTCGTCAACGTCGTGGCAATGTTGCGTCAGAGATACTAAAGTAAGCACTAGTGGTATGACTTAAAGATCAGGTAAAAAGTGGAAGTTGAATTTGACATAGGGCTGCCGCTCTTGAATGACAGACAGACAACTCAAAAATGGCATGAATTTATTAGGACTTATTTGACTAACCAAAGCCGGCTCTTAATTCCAGACTCTTCAATATTTATCTTAACTTTATTACTTTGATCTCAGAGGCTTCAGGAGCTGAAAGCTAGCGTCTTATGGCTCAGTGGCACCTTCCATACTACTCTTTCCGAACCGTTTTGGTTATAAAATCTTGCCACGCATAGACAAAGTTAAGGTAACCAATCCACTAACGCTAACACCGCACTTAGACAACAAGTCTAGGCCTCATCTTCCTTGGTTAAGGGAGACCATCTTTCAGTTTGTGGATATTTATACCCGCCATCCCTTCTCCTAACCTCTTTTTTTTTGTCAACTTTAGAGTAAACTTGTCAGGCACATCACTTCTATTTCTTTATAATCCTCGACAATGAAGCTTAACCTCCCAGTTCTCGGCGTCCTTTTCCTTGGAGGACTTGTCACTGCTTTCCCTTCAGGCGACGATACTGGTGATCTTGAAGGTCTGGCGCTTGCCCAGCTTAATAACTTGAAGCAGCTAAGATATATAGGCCGGCAACAAAGTTCTTGCAATTTTAACAGCCACCCTAGTTGCGTCAATCACGGGTGTACCTGGGTTGGAGCACAATGTGTAGGTGACGACCCTGCATGTAAGGCCCAATCCAGACTCAGCCAGGCAAAGTGCCTTGCGCACTCAGGCTGCACCTGGAAAGCTGCGCATTGCGCGCAGTGAAGGAACACTACCAGGCACTTCGGCAGAACCGTTGCTGCTCCATGTTAATGTGGGCTCATACCATTGTTATTGAGGGCCTGTCTATCTTTGTTCGAATCAAAAGTACTTTTTGTGACTGTGGAGTGAACGGATGGCAGCGGTAAATTGAAAGAGAAGGAAAAGAAGTAAGCTGCCTTCAGGAGCAGTTAGTGTAAGAAATTTTCAGCTAGTCCCTGAAAAGCATATGGTTTGTAAGATTCCGAATTATCTTTCTTTAAAAATTATATAAAATTATATACTATTACAAATTTTCTCGACTAATTAGCGCGCTTCCTCTACCACACACTTTATGGGATATACCTTCATCCTATAAAGCCCAATAAGTAAGGGAATATACTGGAATATAGCTGACTAGATCCCAGAGTCGTCTTGGAATCGATGTGCATCCCAGTGATTTGTCTTATTATTCTGCCACACTGCCCAATTTTTGCAGGTGTTTTCCAACTGGTCTTTCTGCGACTTCGCTGTCCCGTTTTCTAACCTGACCTTGAACTTTTCCTTCTCTTCCAGGGCTTGCAAGGCCAATCCAGTAGACACATGCCAAGCAATATGGCAATGCAAGACCCAGGGCCCGGGGTTGTCTAGCTGGAAGGCAATCACGACGAATCCGTTCTTTGGCAAGAGCACAACGTCTCGGCGGGGTGGGTTGATGTAATTTAGTTTGAGAGACGATATGTTGCAATACGGCTTTTCGGACTGTTGGAGAAGGGCGAAGTCGTGTCCGTGGAGATGGAGATAGGTCGGAGGATTGTCAGGAAGTTGGAGAAAAGAGAAAATAAGGAATAGAGCTCGGTTTAACTTACAGGGTGCGCGGCGGGAATCAATTTGCCTCCCTTCACGGGGGCCGAATTGTTTCGGCTGCCGCCAACGATGATCATGTACTGCCAACGATTGTACGCGGTTTTCTGGTCGAAATTGTAAATAACAGCGTTAACCGGATATGGAGGGTCGAGGTGTTTGACTGTTGGCTCGTTATAATTTACCCATACTGGATCATCCATGATATTCCAATTGTTCACTTCAATTCGCCGATCCATGTGCTTTTCCAGAGGGAGGAGCCATTTGCTGAGCGCGATGGAGGAGTTTTTACTATCTAGGTCTTTAATTTGTTGCAGGGAAAGCTCGGGAATACTCCAGGGTACTTTGGGTTTCCACCCCCTTCATCCCGGCAGAGTGGGTTGATCTCCCACGAAACTGTGGTAGGAACGGATGGACGTTGTGGTATATTTCCATACCAGAGGATCCCCTGTCTCGCGTCTGGGAAGGTCTCAAAGTTATGGCATCCGTCAGCGGGTTGAAATCGAATCCAATACGATTTCACGCCGTCAGGAAGGAGCTGTGACTCTTCTTTTGTTTTCAGAACAATGTGGTAGCGTTGCCCTGATGTGGTAAGCCCAAAGAAGCGGATTTTAGCTGGCGTATAGGCCGATGCTTACCGATGCCGATGCTTATATTACGCGTCGTGTACGGTTCACCAAGATCAGCCCCAATCACCTCGAATTCGTGCTCATCTATACTGAAGATAATTGTCGAATCTGTTGAGATATTGATGAGTCGTAAGATCTTTCTCTCGCCCTACCTGGATGGTTAGGCGTCTCTTACACGCGAGACTCTCAGTGTATTTCAGCTCACCGGGTTTACATGTTTAGTATATCGCCTCTCTGGGTAGGACCCGGCGTAGCTGCCTGCGAGGCTGTTAGCTGTATTCTAACAATCGTACTCAGCATTAAAACGCACCTTTGCCATTAACCACAATACTAGTCATCTTCGGAGGGAAGCGAAACTTCTTGGCGTCCGCAAACTGCTCCTGGTAATAATCCATGAATGCACTGCGGTGGTTGTGGTCTCCCATGAGAATGGGGTCGATTGCGCTGTCATAATTAGCAGATGCTGGGCCGTGGATAGTAAGCGGCCCAAGAACACCATCGCTGTACTGCAGCTGTAATGGCTGTGATACCACGTCGTTCCATACTGCGTCGCGGTGAAATTATAAGTAAAGCTTTCGCCTGGAGGGACGGGGCATTGGGTGACACCGGGTACACCATCATTGAGGTTGCTGTGGAGAATCCGAATCCCGTGCATATGGATTGCAGTGCCGTTATAGTCCAGATTGTTGGTCACC
This sequence comes from Aspergillus pseudoterreus, assembly GCA_002927005.1. NCBI lineage: Eukaryota > Fungi > Ascomycota > Eurotiomycetes > Eurotiales > Aspergillaceae > Aspergillus > Aspergillus pseudoterreus. Next base: position 329,281 of record PIJX01000062.1, read on the forward strand.
TTGACCTCTGCAACCTTCAGTTAGTGATAATTTAACGTTGGAAGTAAGTTAATACTAACGGACTGTATCGCCCCAGCATGCCTCTGTATAACTACAGCATTAGCCTAACGGGCTTTTGGTGGTCTCTTGGAGTAGATTTTAAGACTCACGAATCCAGGGTCCAGGCCAGCTGCCGTTGACCATCTTCGCATAAGGAAAGTCCACCCCATCGAGGTTCACCTTTCCCTCTTGAATGGTGATATGATACTGCTTTGTGTTATTTCTATACTGATAGATTAGAGTCTAGAAACTTACTTTGCGCGTAATACCCGTAGGCCATCTCTCTTCGTAGTTAGTACTGATATTGTAATCCAAGCTGGAGTTGGATTTGTGCTTCAGCCACAGCCCTCTATTTTCCGGATCATTGTGGTACGTGTAGCCCGTCAAATGAGTATAGTCGCATTTAATTAAATCGGTCTCTGACTCTGCCACACTAGGTGGGATGAAAGTCAAAGGCTCAGCATCATGATTCACCGGGACTATATTAGGTCCTTGAACCTCCTGCTGCGGTCCAAGGTATGGTGGGAAGCCAAAAAAAATTGATAATGGCCGTAAAATAACGCCATAGAATCATCTTGACCGAAAGTTCCATGCAGAGGACTACTAAGTTAGATTAGGCAGACATACATGGAAACCCGGAGCTGCAGTGGCTCTTTAGTATTGGTCTTGGCCATGTGCCATTGTAGCCTGTGGAGTGTACCGGAGCTCCATCTTTACGTCAAATACACCTTTCTAGCTGCGAGGAGAATTGCATAAGGTTGCAAGTAACATATTCTAGAACTTTTGACCGCAACATCTCATTGGAGCGCTTCTTGTGATAGGACGAGCCAATACCGGGAACGACCGATGCGACGCCTGCAGGCCGTTGCCCCATCTCCATGACATCTTCAATGTTGCATTCCGCGACTCTTGATTACAATTCCCGCTAACCGGGGTGCACCGGAAGTATGGAGGTTATCAACCGTTTAGATCTATAGTTTTTGTTAGTTTTTCTAGTCCTACTTCAAAGGATGCCCTGTAATAACTGAGGCATTAGACATCTAAGCACTTACTATATGGTTCTTAAGTAGATAGCCTCTAACCAGCAAATAATATTAAGGAATAAATTGTATATAGTCTAAGTTACTAGGCATAATAGGATGAAGATATATTCTATCTAAGGTGCGGCTAAGGAAGCATGTTAAATACCCTGGTTTAATCCGTCAGTTGCGAAACACGATAAACATATTTGAGAACTTATCCAATATCTCAGTAGAAGGGTACTATTTATATTATTCTCCGTGCTCCCGCTACCTTTAGATACGTGGTTCGAAGCAGATTGCTTTAGCTAAGGTCTCTCCCTTTTTAGATATAACAACTAAATATAATAGGTTTTCTATTGGAAAAATTCGAAGAATAGCTATAGGGAGGCGCGTGGGAGCACGTAAGAAATATTAAAGCTTTACCGATTAGCGAGCAAGAAAACGGGGATAGACTCTATTTAGCCTTATAGAATAGGGTTTCCAATCTTGTTCACCGTTAGACTAGACGATTGATTGCCAGGCATCCTGACATAAAGAAGGACATGGAAGCTCTTCGCATACCTAAAGTCCTTCATGTTCACTAATTAGGGCAGTAGTTCTATTATTTGCGACATAACATGAAGTTTGTTCTTTAATTTTTGTACACCTGAGGCCTATGTCGTCAAATTATTATGTGCAACACCTTAATTACAATTTTGTAAATCAATGGGAAGTTCTGTATATAAATATATATTTCTTATTTCTTTCCAGCAAAGGTAACCACCTCCCTATGTTGTATGTATATATTAGAGAAGATTTCTTTTGTTCATAGGATGACTTACGTGTCTTGTCTTCTCTTACCCCTGTTATTTATATATATGTAAGCGGTGGAGAGTCCTCCGGAAGGATACCAAAGCCACACGAGTAAATCTTCATGATAATCTCAGTTGCCTAAGCTCAGTAGGGAAGACCTTCCTAGCAAGGTGAAAACATTGCCTTCAGCATCTGCGCCCGCTGATACCTCTTCGACTCCCCGTCCTGACCCATGCGTTATTCCCCACGAGCGCTATGTGCCCGCTAAACCAATGCGCCGATCGCATCGCACACCCCACGCCCCGTTTTAGGCGACACCTGGACGAAGAGACCGCCCCGCTGGTTCGCAAACGCCTCGGCTTCGGCTGCCGACACCATGGGAGCGTCACCTTCGCCTTCAGCATGACCATCACTCTCGTCTCCTATCGCAACAATCATCACTGCCGTAAATGGGTAAGGTGCCAACACCGCATCTTCCCTGCGTCCTCGCAACCTCTCACAACCCGCGACCAATTCCTCCCACGACTCGCTTGTCCCCGAACTCGATGATGCATCGTATGTCAAAACAAGACAAACATGCTGCATTATCGTAAGCATCGCCAGATTCGGAGCCCACGGCCCTGTGGCGCTCGGCACGGGCGTGAAGCGGACATTGTACACGTGTCCATCACATACGTAGTCCGTTTCCAAGTCACTTGTCGGGTCGAACTCGCGGCCATGTTTCGTTTCGCGCTGGAGGAGCTATGTATATAGGTTATTGACATTGATTCTAATCCGGCTAGGCCGAGGGATGGATACACTGATGAACAGATGGACGAGTACATACCGAATAAAGCCCTAAGTAATCTGCTACTCCCTTCGCATGCGCAACCATGACGGTGATGGACTGGGGTTCGACATTGGCCCGGCGTATGGTTGATACCCGGTACGGCGACTGCTTCACCTCGCTGATGTGCATGGCGCGTGGGGGTGTGGAAGACGATATTGAGGCGTTCATGGTGTTGCGTTCATCATCCTCGGATGCTTCCCTGGCCGGCGCTGAGGCTGAGGAGGAGACGGCAGGCTCGCTGCCACCGGCCCGGCTGCTCACCTTATTCCCGAGCTTGCGGAATATATTCATACTATCCCCAAGAGTATGAGTGACGGGGTCGGGTGTGGTAAGGCGATATGGGTCAAATGAGTGGATATAACTAAAGCTCGCAAGATGTCTTACATTGAGCCGAGGCACTACACCGTGGACGGCAAGGTGTGCACAAATAGTCCAGGCTGGCCGTGGTGTTTGGGGGTCGTGTTGTGCGCGAATATGTTCGCACAACCATCAATGGCCCAAAAGCGGAAAAGAGAAGGGGGTGGTTCAACGTTTGCTATATTCCTTTGAGAGGTTTGCTCGAGGGTTACTGCAAGCAATTGCCGCCACTTCGCAGCAAAACAATTAAATGATCTTTAAACGTGTCTCTTGACCGCAGGCTGCTTATTGAGGCTTCTGGTCAATCAATCTCTGTCTCTGGTGAGGCTGCGTCGCTGTTCTAAGCCACCCCCAGATTCCGGCGATATGCTTCGGACAACCGTCCATAGCTCCGTTTGACCCCCTCGACCTTGGCCACATACTGCTCCTGCTCCGACTTATCGCCAATCGCCGCCACAAGCTCAGCAAAGCTCAACGCCACCAGTCGCTTGCTGCGCAGCTTATATTGCGGCCGCACCTGGCCCTGCGTGCCGTCCACGCTAGCCTGTCGCGCCTCCTCCCCTTCGCGGACGTTAAACACGTCGTTGAAGATATCCAGATCCCCATGGCACTCGAAGATATGGTGGGTTTCCTCATACGTATACATATAGATGAAGTTGTCGAATCCGCTCCAGAGAATTGCCGACAGGCACAAGGAACACGGCTCGTGGGTGGTCAAGAAGAGGCAGTCCTGCACCGGGGGGCGTTGGTCGGCAGGAATCTCGAAGAATTGTTTGAGCGTCCAGGTCTCGCCATGCCATAAGGGTGATCCGCGTTCCTGGTTGGTGTCGGCATAGACCACACTCAGGTCCGATTTGCGCAGGATGGCGGCCCCAAAGAGCTTGGAACCTGCGGCCACTGCGACTGCGGAGAGTGGGTGGATATCCTCCTCGATGCAGCGGCACAGGGCGTCCAGAAGCCGAGTGGGCGGATGCAGGGTCAATGCGTCTGTCATGGTGACTGTTGGTTTAGATTATTATTGAGAGCAAGGATCATGGTAAAATCGTTCGGTGGGCAAGCACAATCTTTAAAATCACAGATCTGGGGAGGGGCGGATGACTTATCGGTCGGACATGGCCGTCCCATCGGACTCTCCCGCAATCTTATCTAGTCGGCTATACACAGGAATGACTACCTAGGTAGTTCTATGGTTATGCTTGATCTACAAGGAGTGGAATTACTATCCACCAGCTCCATCTATTGCATCGTCTGTGGCCAAGCAGTCGTGAAAAACTAGATCTGTGAAGTCGGAGAGCATCGAAGTATAGAGGAATTAGTCATATTCTCATCTTATGAGAAATCACCCAGTTCATATTGCGAGAGGTCAACAACATATATTCTTCTTGGATCGTCAGTCTAGAGAGGTTTTGGATCGTTGGGTCAATACACTCCTGCTCTTAGAAGGCTTACATGTTTCTCCCAAACACTGACCATTAGATATATATATCACGACTCATTGACTTCTACTCTGACAGGAATCTTGCCTCAAGGGTAGTGTGTGTCTGCAGTGACTCCATTTTTAAATCCACTGCCCCTGCAGACCCTGGTGGCCTGTTCTGTACACGAGCTTGTCTCACCAGGGATTATACAAACCAAACTACGCAGGTTGACCACATGACTGGCGTGGTCTCCGTCGTATGGATGAGATGCCTAATTGGTACGCCTGATCCCCAACAAAGATTCCGCACTCTATACACTGTAGTACAAGCATCCCTTGTGGCATACCCGTGGACCGCGGGTCTGAACGGCGACAATATCGTATTCGCGCGGGGAACGGACGGATGACTTCAGTCATCCCTTGGCCCCCGCCACGAGTGGAGATACCTGTCAGATCCGAGATTCTAGACTGACAGATTCCTTGATTCCGGGAGACTCTCCACACCGCTGAGATCATCCTTACTTGACGTGGATCACCATCGACAGGAAGCCCATCCAATGTTGAGAAACAGGCGGCCTGAATGCAACGGTATCCTGTGCAATGTCTTTGATGCGGAGTACATGCAGAGACTATGATGCACATGTCTCACCTGCCATCCGTGTTGATTGGCGGGGAAACGGATACCCGAGCGGTGGCCTGACCATCAAGGGCGTTGAATGGGCCAGGACGCTGCAATGTCTTGGATGTTTCTTTTGGATGTCCTTCGTCGGTAAGTCATCAGTACTGCGGTGTCTGAGTAGGAGACCTATATGAAGCCCGGTCATCCCCTCCTCTCATCGGGAGTGAAACAGGTACTTTAATTATTCCTTGCGAAGCTCTAGACTGATATCAATCATGAAGGCCTCTCTGATCGCATTCAGTGCCCTGCTCGGCCTGGCCTCTGCCCAGAATGCCATCGTCAATAACCACTGTAGCACCACTGTGTACGTGCAGTCGTTCCCCTACGATGGCAGCGCCGCCGGCCCTCTCACCACCGTTCCCTCGGGGGGAACCTTTTCCGAGAAGTTCAGAACCTCCGGATCGGTATGTTTCTCCCATCGTCCGGCTGAGGTAACAAGAGAGACTGACAAAAACGAAATGGACAGACCATCAAGATCGCCAAGACCAAAACGCTGACTACGCCTCTCTTCTTTGGCTATTCATTCTCTTCCAACCCGGACTATGCGTACTGTGAGTCTATCAGATCGGTCTATTCTCTAGGAATTCTTCCATTAACGGCGTTCAAGATGAGCTGAGCACTGAATGGGGTAACCCCTTTGCGGCAAACCACAACACCCTGAGCCCCGGAGAAGGTTGCGAGGAATTCGACTGCGCGGCCAACGATGCCAGCTGCTACAGTACTCCGTCTCAGAAGAAGGTCTACGGCTGTCCCCAGCCGGTCACTTTGACGGCGACCTTGTGTGTATAACCATTTCATGTACACCGTACAATGATGTAGTGTTACGGGTATCAGTCTTAATTTGCTTCCATATGAATATGACATCATAGTATTTAGTCCTGTGGATGAGAATAACAGAACGTGATGGTATGCGCATATCCCGACTGAAGCTTCCGAATGGCTCCTAGCTAGACTCACTTGCAAAACTAAGCACATCAACAGAACCACCCAGAGCCCGGGTCGCGTAGTTGAAGATTCCATAGCGGTATCCCATGAAGAAAAGATAGTCGGTGGTAAGGGTATAGGCGCCTCCCAGCTCGGTAAATGAGCTTCCATCCAGGCTGTAGAAGAAGTGCGCCTCGTGAGACCCCACAGCGGCAGCACCCAGACTCACCTTCAACCACACCTTTGTTTGCGTAATCGGAACCGTTGCTACAGTTGTGCCTGTGCTTGTCGTTCCTCCGTAGGTTCCCATGGTAAGTCCGTGGGTGACAACCACACGATACTCAGTCCCATTACGGACTATTCCGATCCAAGCACTCGCGTCCTTGAGAGCCGCTAGACCGGCATGGTCTCCATCTGCCATGTTGCTGAAATCGATCTCCACTATTCCGTACGGATTTGCACCATGAAGACGATGTGTAAGCGTGTTTCTCGCTGCATACAGATCACCTGTCACTGTTGCGGTGTGCAGAGTCAATCCGGGATTGTTGATGGTGAATTTGGTCGTGTCCGGGTTGTGGTTCCATTGCCAGGCAGGACTAAGTGTCTCCCCGGCGAATTTATCCACTCCAGTCCAAGCGGGGGTTGGATGTTCCGGCAAAGGGTAAGGATACGATTCTCCCCATGTGCCGTTGACAGTCGTTAGGACCGGAAACTTGTCTTCGTCCCAGGTAATTGGAGCGAGGACCGGAACACGGCCAAGGGGATAGTTCCATGCAAACGACATGAAGTACCAATCTCCCGCTTCTGTTTCGACTAAACTCCCCTGAACAGGTGTGCCGGTGCCAGGCACTGGCGACGCAACCCCGCTGTTGAGGATTTTTCGAGTATATGGACCAAATGGGCTGGGGGCTTTCCACACTTCGGTGATTCCGTCGCTTGGACAATCGTCCAGGATATAATAGGACCCGTTGATCTTATACATGCGGTTGCCCTCAATGCTGTGACATTCAGACGGAAACGAGAATACCTGCTGAGTCTGTACGACGCTAAGACCGTCGGCAGAAAGCTGGGCCACGCTAACATTGTTGCTTCCATACGCCACATACATCGTATCGTCGTCGTCGATCAACAAGCCGCAATCATAAAAGCAGGGCTGGAAACTGGATGACTGTTTCCATGGCCCCGTGGCAGATGGGGAGGTATAGACATAGGTGGTCCAGAAGTTGGCACACCCAATCCAGTACCACTGATCATTGCTTTCACGGTATCGGAGTGTCGACGCCCATGTCCCCAGATTATACGCAGACTGGCTATCGTAGTTGGAGCCGAAATCAAGGGTGGGAACTGAGTGTCCTATCAATTCCCAATTGACAAGATCCCATGATTGCAAGATGGGCGCACCCGGCGAGTAGTGAAAACTCGATGCCGAGAAGTAGTAAGATCCATCTGGACCTAGGAAAATGTCGTTGTCGGGGAAATCCTCATAGATTATGGGGTTTGAGAAGCTCTGGCCTTGCACAGCTAACGCAGTGCTCAGCACCACGGCCACGAACGATGCCAGCATTGTGGCTTTTGGTCCGACGGTGGATGGATTTGTGACATACTGGGGTTGCGCTCCGTGTGTCCCTCTTATACCCCTCAAAATGGTTAAAATCCACTTTATCCACGGTGTATATCCGCGACGCCCTAGCAAAACCGGCTAAACGGAGAGAAGAGCTAGTATAAGGCAGAATATATTATTGATGGAGAAACGAGGCATTCTTAGACTAATCCAAGTGAAACACGGAATGCTTGACAAGACGAGAGACATGACCAGTGGAAAAGACGGAGCAAAACCTTATTATGCATAAACATCATGCAAGAGATGCCAAGAACCGAACACGAGTGCCAAGAACGGAACAAAGGTCTGCATGTCCTTAAAGGAACCAGGTCGGTCATTCAGGGGTTTTTACTTTGAGGGGAGTCACTGAGAAGAAGCCGACGACAACACTTTACAGCCGTGGGATCACCAAGGGATACAAAAGGCACTCGATTGCATATTGTACTCTTTTGAAATCGAGATACACTACCATGCCTCAGAAAAGGAAGTCCAGAGCTGAAGCAGGACAGGTTGGGAGAATCGGCCGGTCAAAGCGAATGGCTGTCGATGATAGCTGTTCCAGTACTCGCACCCCAAACAGTCCCAGTCTGGATCCTCTTGCCCGTATGAATAGAGATGTCGTGAATCTCATCTTACAGTATCTCTCGCCTCGAGATCTTACATGGTGTGAGTGCGTGTGCAAAGGTTGGAGAGAGATCATACACTGGTGGGTAGCAGCATTTGGATTCCGGGTCCATTTTCCGCATATAATATGGGACAACTCGCAAGTGCCTACCAGCGCAATCTGGGAAGCGTTCAAAGTCCAAGGTGGGTATTTGTTTGGTCTATTACACATACTTTCCGATGCGTCCTCTGATGCGTCCATACCATCTTAAAGCCAACGCGTACTAATTTCTTTTTCGCCTCTCCTCACTCATAGTCCGTCAAGACCATTGCATTCGGTGGGGAAAACCATCGTCGATACAAGAATTCAACTCCCAGAGTTCCTACGACATGACAATGGTGGGGAATTTTGTAGCTGGTCTGACGAAACATGACACCCTATGCTGGTATAAACTTGCTACCCCCGGAGGCGCAGTTGTGGATACCAGAACAGTTCCGTTAAAGAAGATCTGGAGGGTCCCTGTCGACCTGATGCTGCTTGAGATGAACCAGGAGGGGATTCTACTACTGCGCCTCAAGGAGAAAGGGAAAGATCGTGCCAGGTACGTGTGTAAATTTGTTTGGTACAACACAGACCAGCTAAAGCTCTCGATGTTGATCAGAAGTGCTGTCTATTCGCCCATTGAGGGCAAAACTATCTGGCGGCAAGATCACAGGCACAGCAACCCGAGATATGGTGTTCCAGGCGAGCTCACGCCGCTCTTGATCGGGAGAAGTGTACTACATTGCGCGAGACGCGGCTCAAACCGTGAGACTTTTGATCTTGTTGGGATCGACTTCCGAGCCAGCAAACCTACTGTGATTTACGAGTCATCCGCCGTTGGGCCAAGAAACTGGGCCCATAACAGATACTGCAGAAGACTTTTACATATAAGTGAACAGCATGAGCTTGTGATGCTAAGTGATAATGAGAGGTGGGTTGGGACGGGGACGATTTCGATTCTGAACGGTGAAAATGGCCAACTCCTCTTCCAGTTTGATGGCGGGCCAACCCATTTCTCTGATCGAAACATACTGGTCCATCGGACTTTTAACCAGTTCTCAATCAAATCAGTGCCAGCACGCGTCCGACTAGGTGATGCTGTACAGCCCTGGGAAGCCCATGCCAAGGCAGTGAGGGACTTTATCATTATGCAGACGTTTTCTTTCGCCTTTTCTGGGTCTGATCGCAGTCACGTCAATATACTCAGATTAGGCACAGATGTGATTCTCAGCCCATGCAATTATTACGCGACTGGTATTCAGCCTTTTACGAAAGTAGCTGTCGCGCTACAGTCCGACGGGAACACTCTTCTGAGCGAGCGGATTCTGAGCTACCCACTTGTCGAAACAAAGGACCGCCATCTAATTCAGATGGCGGAAGCAGTGCTGACATCGTCATGTCCTCCGGATTCATCACCTCCGGATTTGCGTCACTGTTTCATTTTCCAGCAGCCCGGGACCAAGATTAGTCTGAGGCCATCACCAGGACTACTAGGCGCTCCGCCAGATATTCTCCTGCGCTCTGTCGGCGGTTTTGTTGATAGTGGGCGCCTTTTGTTGGAAGCATCTGAGGCCCAAGTTCTGCTGGAGTTTTAGGCGGATCTCTCGGCTATAACTGCGCTGTGATCCACGTGTCTGGTAGCTTGGGGCAAGCGGACTCGGAACGCGAACAACAGAGTCACGAGAAGCAGAGTCTGCTCCCACAAGCGGGAGTGATGATGATAAAGGGATGTATGAGCATTATCAGGAGCTGGACGTTGTGGATAAGGCGCAAGTGAGCGCCCCGCTCTGAATAACTACGGCGAAAATCATGAGTCAATGCTGGTCCTGGGTTTCTACGGGCTGTCTATGTATAGGTCGAGGAGATATCGTTAGAATGTTGCATAACGACTTCCTGATAGGACGTAAAAGTCTGGGATCATGAACACCCGCATACTTGGTGGGGCTAAGATCCCTTGTTTGTGCATATCATTGATGGAGTTTAACCCGTTAATACTTATATGTCCCTGGAAGACGAGATTTGAAGATGGCCACAAGATGCTTTTATACCCTGGGCCTGGTGTTGTTATCCCCCTTTCTTGAATTTCACTATGAGTTTGCTATGATGCCCCCGATTATCAACGGACCGCAGTACGACTTTGGACTAGATAATAGCAAAATATTAAATAGACCCAGCAGTTTTATCATGCTTGACTGAGCAGCTGCAAATTGTCCCAGGTGACAAAAAAAAAAAAAAAAAAAATTTGCTGTATAAAGTTACGCGGGCATTTGTATCCTATAACATGACACACCATATACTACAAGCATTATGGGGACGAGGCAGTTGAGTTGGGCTGTTCGGACGCAGTGTGCAGCCCAATAGTATAGACGGCTAAGGGGTAATCCTAGGCACCCCGTACACATTGGCACCGAGTCACCGACGTTCATTCCCCCACCAACCGCCTGCAAGTCTCCATCACTTTGGTCTGGATCGGATAGTCGCCGTTTCCACGCGAAGTTCACAGAAAATATTCTACAACTTCTATCTTTGTACTCCCGTTTTTTACGGCGCTGCCTGGCTCTTAACTGTGCAGCAACTCCTCACTCGCAGAAATCTCTTGAGAGCGGTGTACCACAAGTGCAAACAAAGAACATGAGGCTCATCAATATGTCGATTAAAGAGTTGGCCGATGGACTGCAACGTGGCGAGTTCACGAGTGTCTCTCTTATCGAAGTAAGTCAATTTTGACTATCCTGTACAATTGAGCTGAGTGTTGCTTGCAGGCGTATGTTGCCCGTATACAAGAGGTCAACGGGGTCGTCAGAGCAGTCAGCGAAATCAATCCCGATGCCATTGAGATCGCCCGTGAACGGGATGAAGAGCGACGCGCTGGCCAGGCCAGAGGGATATTACATGGCATTCCATTTCTCGCCAAGGATGTGTTCTTGACAACTGATCGCCTGCAAACAACCGGTACGGGAAGAGATTAAAGTATTTGAACCAGGGGATTTTGGATAAATACTAATACGTATATATAAAAACGCAGCGGGGTGCAAGGCGTTACAGGGAACGAAGCCGAAATTCGAAGCGACCGTCATAAGGAAACTCCGAGAACAGGGAGCGATTCTCCTCGGAAAGAGTGCATTGACACAGTGGTCAAATGGTCGGAGTGCGCAAACCGCGCCGAATGGATGGTCTTCATTCAACGGTCAATGCATAGCAGCTTACGCTGATTACCAAGACCCTTCTGGTTCTTCCTCTGGCAGCGCTGTTTCTGTAAGGTTTGGTCTCTGCGCATTTGGGCTCGGTACGGAGGTAAGTTCTATCACCTGCTTGGTGATCCAGGCCTGGCGCTGATTACCAGGCCCGAATAGACCGAGGGAAGTATCACAAATCCCGCCCGAAAGTCAGCCGTTATAGGCTTTAAACCTACGTCAGGACTCACTTCGCGACATGGGAGTTATACGATCAGCGAATATCAGGATTCGGTCGGTGTCCATGGTCGAACGGTCGAGGATTGCGCAATTGCCCTAACTGCTATTGCTGGTTTGTTCACGAATACTTGTACCGTGTCTACCAACTCAGCTGATATTACTTAGGAGTGGATCCCAACGATCGTTTCACCCCTGTTGATCCTCTTGATGGTAAGAACGCAGATCGTCCGAAGGAGGGAACGGATTTTAGCTCTACCATGGGGCTTCGCGATCTGGAAGAAGTTCGAATTGCTGTATAGGCCACTAAAAGGCTACACAAGGGCAATACTGACTGGAGACCAGGTTCCCGAAGTCCCTTTGCAGACGGATAAAGTAAGACGGAATGCCATACAACAAGCAATCGAGGTGATGCGTGGCCTTGGTGCTACCATAGTCGAAGATGCCAAGTTTCTTAAATGGGAAACCGACGAACAGAGGGCTGCTGATGAGCAATGGAACTTTGCTTTTCGAGTGCAGCTAAGGGAAAGTAAGTGTCTCATATCGATATAGCCTAGCCTGAGCTAATGTGCCTTGTTCGAACTAGATATCGCCAAATTCCTAGGTTCATTCGATCCAATCCCTAACAACATGCAAAACCTCTCCGACCTCATAAATTACACAATGACGGACCCTGAAGAACACGGTGAAGACTATGGCGTGGAAGATTGGCTGGCGGCAGAAAAGACGGGACAGAGCTACAGTGCGGACTCGCAGGAGTATGCTACTAGCACGCAGATTAGCCATGGGCGCTCAGACAAAGGAGCTCCTTGACCGATACCAATCGGATATCTACTTGTGTTCTGCCTCAGGATGGCACCCAGGTATGGTCGGCGGCTATCCTACGGTCTCAATTCCCATCGGCACATTTCCACCAGACACCCCAGTGCAAAAGAGACCCGCTAGCGGTCTCGTTCAGAAAGCCCCTGGAGTTCCGTAAGTCTCAAAGCGTGATATGGAAAGAATCCTGATGACTGATGACAACCAGATTTAGCATTGTGATGGTGGCAAGGAGGTGGGAAGACCAGAGGCTTCTCGATATAGCACATGTTTTTGAGCAGGCTATGGACATTCAAGTCTCCCTGCACCTAAAAATTGAGCCGACGGTGGAAATCCAGGTCAGCGATAGGACGACTTGATGGAAGTGCGAAAATATGAAGAGGGGTCCTTGGTCGTATAGCTGGATGCTATAAACTGAAACGAACTGCGTTGTTAGCACGAGACGTGGCTTACTTAGGGAGTGATAAACAAGAAAAGAGCTATGTGATTCAACTATGTTAGACATGTCGTTATGGTGGACGTCTTGCATTTAGTGAGGCTTAAAGAGCGGGATGACAGGTTGGTGTGAAGAAGGTGCAATGGAAAGACTTGTGGAATAGGAGGGCGACTGACGTTTGCTGGCTCTCTAACCTGAGATATCAGTGTGCACCATACGGCAGCCTCGAGCCTTACAATATTGGCACATTCGCTCATACATTGGCGCCGTACTCGTAACGTGCATCCCAATGTTTCCATATCAGCGTGAGATCTGCAAAATTCCAAGAAAGACGCGGAGCCAGGCGAGACCAGGGAACGTTACCTTCCCAGCAGATAATTACCCCTCACTCCTTTGTTCCAGCCGCCGGTAAATTCGAGATCATCAACTCTTTGCGCAACCCAGTACCAACTTGAGCAATAATAACCCTTCACGAGAGCCAGGCCATGGACGCGCTCGCCGATATGATGCTTCCTGTCGTACTCTTACCCATTGAATACAACCGCGGTCACCCACCTTCGGACGTCAACTGTGGCAGATTTGGAGGCATATCTCACATTTTCATGATATATAGCTGGAGAACAACAAAAGCCATGTCGCAATGCTCGAGGAAAGCGGGCCTAATATACGTAAGCCCGAAGACGCGGTATTAGTGGTGGTCCAGTGTTCACCCTCGCTGGTGAGAGGCATTATTCGGAGAGAAGTAAAAGTCGGCTATATCTGATCCAAGAGCAGGAACTCAATAAACCTCGTAGCAGTGGCGGGCTAGTGCATTACCTAGATTTAGCCAATATGAGAGAGATGATCCAAACCACAGAGGAACCCAGCTACCAGTCAACATTAGGGATGGTTACTAATCAATGTCTCCCAGTAATTCATAGTGGCGTTTGGACGTGGCTGATGGCAGGGGATTCTTTCGTGCCCAACTTCGATGTGGACGATTCGGTGTCATTTCGAATTTTATCAGCGCTGCTCTCCACATCGACACCCACCTTCTACTTCACGAGATGTCCGCCTCCATCGAAATAGCAAGTCATCCGCACGATGAACGCATCGCACGCATTATGTGGGCGGCCCACATCCTATTCTATCTCACAAAGACCCAAAGCCATAATAAGCAGCCCCAGGACACCTAAAACAACGCAGAATGCGACGACGGAGATACAGATGAGTCAAGTGACAATGAGACCGACTATGAGACAGAAAGAACAGTGATTCTATCCAGTCCTCGGACGTCCATTCGTGAGAAAGTGCTCGACTGTATTGCGCAGCTGCTGTCGCCGTGTAAGGGGTGGGATGGGGCTACTGCTACAGCGATACGGGAAGGAGAGGATGGGGTTGAGGTGGATGTTGCCAGTAACGATGGATTCCTTTCTCGTGAGGGTCGTTACTGTACAAGGTGGGAGCGGTATCTGGCTGGTTGCAATGAAGGTATGTACGCGACTGGTGTGTTGATGGTGGTTTGAGAATTTACAGAGTGAATGTGACTGCTAGGTACCACAGGAGTGACTGCGACTTCGCCGGAAGGATTCGAGCGGAAGGCGATAAACTTCGCGGGCCGTCGGGTCGATCATTGGATTAAAGATCTACGTACAGTTCTTGAGCGTCACCCTCTTCCCCAGTCTTCCTCTGGGCGGGAAGCTGCGAGTACTTGGACGACGTTTAAGGATCTTATACTACGATCTCCCCCAGATCAGGGTGTCACCAAATATAGAGTCCTGATGGTCCAGCAGGCCTATGAATGCGTCAACACACCAGAGTTACGACAAACATTATTAGACATCTTCGGAGGGCAGACCGCTGCAAAGCTCTGGAACAAGTTGAACTTTCTCGCAAGACCTCTAGCTGACTGCCGATTACTGGCATCAATAGCGACGCGGGAGCCACACCTTCGACACTGCAAGATCGTACGAATTCCTCACAAACCGAAGACGACCCTAGATCCCAAATACGTCATTGGAATATTCACAGCGTGGGAACAACTAGGTCTGGGATCACCGCCTAAGTGCGTGATCCAGAAGCTCGACCACTTTAACGGGAAATTCGAAAAGGCCTGTGCAGAAGCATATTCTCTGCATGCTGAGATGCAGCTAGTGCTACACTATGAAGAGAGACGTGCACCACCACCTACCCTGGATTACTTCGGGTGCAGTAAAAAAACCTACTTGCTCTGTGGGACCGTTCTGGACGCTCTGCTGAACCAGGTTTCCACGCGTGGGAGACACGGTGTTTGTTATCGTACCTGGGGCGTGCCGGATTCGACAGCAGATACAATCCAGCTCGCAGTTCAGCGCTTGGAGAGCAGTCTCATAGGCCGCATTAGGGGGTTCCTTGACGATTTAGTGCGCCCTAGGCAGAAAGGCCAAGCTGTGAATACTGTGCAATCTGGCCTATTGTCCGACCTTTCGCGCTCAACTCTAGAGGAACTGCAAAAGAAGGAGAAAGATCTACAGTCATTCAAGTATAAACAGGACGCTCATCGGAACGAGTTGATGATTCGGTGAGGCTGGCTTCTTGTGTCGTCTAGCCCATGCTGCACGATTGACTAGCTAACTGCCTATGGTATGGCGAAAAGTGAAGGAATCGCCACAAGAACAACACCTAGACCCCGCCCGGTGGACAATTTCGAGCCCGAAGACTGTTGCGTCATGTGCCGTACTACACCAGGACATCTGTGTAAACGCTGTCGAAGCACATACTACTGTTCCCGAGACTGTCAGCGCAGTGACTACGCTTCCCATAAGCATCTGTGCCGACAACTCTCTACTGAACCCTCTCGACCCTCCCCGAACACAAACGGGCTATCTTCTTCCCAGTCAACGAAGACCAGCCACGCTTGATCTGGATCCCCTGTCGACGTCAATACGACGACAACGACCTGGGCCCGTGGACAAAAGTCGATCACCACCCATACCTCGGCCTAGACTCACCGCGAAAAGGGACCATGCGTATCGAACACAACCCTGTTCGAAGCCGTAACCTAGGCTCGGGGTTCGCAGCCTGGGCTCCACACAAGCAAGGCCACTGCATCTCCGTTCTCCACCGTGACGCCTATCTTATAGACGGATCGTCTACGAACCGCAGCATATCTGCCTGCGTACGAGCCTCCTGCACTTCCATCCCGGCACATGAATACCGTGGGCCGATGATCGCCCTCCGGGAAATCCATCACGAAGATTACGTCGATATCACTCTCGCCGACTTCCGCCACCTGATGGATTACCTCGTCAGCTACCGAAACACCCATATTCGTGAAAGCGTCCCAGACCTGCACCACCATGCCAACACCACTGTGCGCGGGGTAAAGATCTGCTGCTACGGAGAGGTGAAACTCCATGGGTCGGATGCCTTCGTAGGGGTCAATGTCACCCGCTCAAATAGGATAGCCCTTGGCAAGGGATCTATCTCGCCGATATCGGTCTGTCTAGGGATGCCGATAAGGTTCTGGAAGGATTATGATGGCGAGTTTACCCGTGATCCGGCCGGATGGGAGGAGAACATGACGGCGGATAGTAACCCAAACGTTGCGTTTATGATGGTTGAGACGAATCCTTCCAGCGATTCATGGGGCTGGGCCTCTCTGTATTGGAATAGTGACATTGGGAATGTGTTGGCAGTGCGTGAGGATGGGCGAGATCTGAGCGTGGATGATGTCGCGATGATGTGTTGTTTTGCGAGGCATAAGATGCAGCGTATGTTTGAGGACCTGATGGAATCTGGTTCGAGAATAGAGGATAGGCGGCGGGTTGTGGAACTCATAACGTGGGATAATATGGTTGCTTATTGGGAGGAAGCTGGTGGTGATGCGCGGGATGACCTGGATGATATGGTTTGATTATGATGAAACCGTACCTAGTTCCTGGTGCACGAGCGACCCGAGGTACGCCTACGCCCTGTTTACCCACCCATCTATTGGTTGCATTTTGAATAGATACTGTTTTGTAAGTGTTTAATTTGAGGACAGACGACGGTAGACTACACATAGGTTAGTATTGCCATGTAGAATTTGCTAAGATTACAGCGAACCAATCTGTACAGAATCAAGCTATCTGATCTACAAGGCTGACAAAGGGTAATCTATATTCATGCTTGAGAAGGTCGTTCTTCACCCAGTCCACTGGTACACAAGCACTTATTGGTCGACAGCTCCCGTCTCTTTTCAGAGTATCTCGCTGCATCTTGATGTTTAGGATACTAATTCGTTGTCATTCAAGCCTTACCCATGGTCGGTCATAATAATATATACCGCTAGGGGCCTAGAGTACAATTAGAAAATAAGCGACTGAGCGAATAATGATGAGACTATAGATTTAGTGCCGGTCTACCAATCTATCTGCTTGCCTATCACCCGCGGCAGCGCGGGAGAGAAGAAAGTGCGGATCGGTGAGAAGACGACCTGCCTCCCTGCTTGCCTGCCTCAGGACTATGCAAAATTAACGCATTAGGCAACAGGTTCCCTCGGCGTGCCATAACAAAAACTACCCTAGAAAACTAGCCTTTATAAAAGCTCTCGAATTTATAGGCCGAATCTCTTCAAATTTAACTAGATAGAAATAGAGAGAATTAGGAATAACTAGCACTTTCACCAATTAAAAAGCGCCGGGGGGAGTCGGCGCTGCTATGCTTAGGCAAGGCATATTCGAATGCCTATCAAATTCCATATGGAGAAGTTACAACCGGGGACAAACTAATCATATCAGAGATTTTAATTCCACTAATAGATAGCATTCAATCAACTAGAGGAACAATATTTTGCACTCCTCAACTATATTTACGGAACTCGACTCAAGCTCATCTAAGCCTGATGCACCAGCCCCGACTGGGGCCAGCTCCAGAGTTTGCGAGTGGCCGCAAACAGCGCATTCATCATGCCTTGGGCCTCCTCCTCGTCCATATTCATGCCGCAGTCGGCCTCCGGCTTTTCGACATCCGCAACATCCTCATCCTCCTCTTCCCCAGTGACGAGGTGCTCTGCCTCCGTCGAGGTGTGCAAGGTCCTGGGCAACTCGACCTTGACGGTGGCCGCGTGACTTGGAACGCCTTTGTCGTTCAGGACAAAGAGCATGTAGTACCCAGGGAGCGCAATGCCGGCATCATCCGGGATGTCTGCGTGGAAGATAGCACGGCCATTCTCGGGCTCATCGGACCGGGTGAATGACAGCGGAATGCGGCGCTGGTCGGTGTTGACCGTATGCGAGACTGTTCCCAGGCGGATCAACGAGGCGTTTCTGATATTTTCATCCGCCTGGAAGGCCAGCTTGGCCCCGACCTGCACCTGGAAGTTGCCGACAATCTCCGGTGTGCTTGGGCGCTCTGCCGGGGTGCCATCCTCGCGGAGCAGGTACGGTGGCGTGAAGATCTGCGCATCGTAATGGTTGGCTGTGCAGTTGCCGCAGAGCCCGCTGCCGCCGTTTAGCACAGTGGCGTCTGGTAACAGGATGGACAGACTGTGGTAGACACGGATAATATTGTTCTGCTTCAGGGGGAGGAAAATGTCCCACTCGGGGTGATAGATCTCGGGCGTCAACTGGACGTCACGCTCGTCCTCGTTGAAGGGCACGCCGAAGATCTCACCACCGGTAATGAACACCGTGCCATCCGGGAGCACGACCGACGTGTGGTAGACGCGTTGGTTGTACATGCCGCCGGCGCCTGTGATGCCCGAGGTGCCGTTCAGGCCGGCCACGTCAACTCGCACCTTCCCGAAGGGCTCCTTGATGGTGATGAGATGGGCATTGCGGTGGCCAAACGAGCCGTCGTAGAGCGCCTGGCCGCCAAAGGTCAAGATCTTGCCGCGCACGGCGTCGAACATGACGGCGTTCCCCGAGGTCGAGTCCTGGTCGTTGCGGCGGAGCCTGGCCCTCTTTGCGATGCCGTCACCGTGAGTGTCGAACCACAACATCATCTTGCTCGGGCCGGCGTGGAAGACGGTGCCATTCTTCCAACCAAACAGCCAGGCGTGGTTGTCGTTGCGCAGTGGGACGTCGCCCGTGTGAATGACATCAGCCTTGATGTTGGACAGGATGCGCCAGCGCTGGGTCGCCGGGTCATAGACCTCGCCGTCCTTGGGCATGTTGGAGCCGCCGCTCCACGAGCCGCCGATGGTGAAGATGTTGCCGTCGGACAGCGTGGTCGACGCGTGGTACCCGCGGTGCAGGTTCATGTCGCCGCCGGGGATCCAGTCCGAGCCGTCGTAGATGCTAGTCTTCTGCGAGTCGGCACCACCGGACACGACGATGTTGCCATCAATGTCCATCGAGATGCCCGGGCAGAACATGTCGTGGTAGGTGTTGGTGACGTTGGTCTGCACAATATCCCGCAGGTACGGGTCCCACGTGGCCGTGAAGGTCTTGCCCCCGGGCGACGCAAAGAAGCGGTCATCGGTCCAGGCAGACCAGAGAATTATATTGTGGTGACCGTTCCTACCGAAGCCATGGGCGCCCGCCGCGGGCGTGATGGGCAGGTCCAGGGTCGGGCCCCAGACGCCCTTGGAGGGCTCGTGGGGGAGTACCGCATTGGTGGTGTAGACGTTGACGTCGACGATCTTGGTGACGGCATCGGAATACTTGTGGCTAGTATTCTTGGGCGGCGGTGCCTCACTTAAGGCCACAAGCTTGACATATCTGGCTTTAATAGGTTCGAATGCGGACAGCTTGGGGCTCTTGTTCCAACCCCAGGTGCCGTACGCAACCTTCGTCCAAGCGGACTTATCCTCGCTGACATAGACCTCGTGCTTGGCGATCTGGCCGCGGTCCTTCTCGCCCATGAGAGGACGGATGGAGATACCGTTGACGTTGCGCACTGTGTGCAGGTCCAGGGTGAGGTCGTCCTGCTTATGAACAGGGTGGGACTCGCTGACCCAGTGGGTTTCTGCGAGACCGTCGTTGGCATACTCGCACCTGCTGCCCGCGGCTATAGTAGAGCAGAGCGTCGTGAACTGGTTGCGGGGGAGCAGCTTGCCGCCATGAGGCCGGGCCTGCCAGAGGTAGGCCTCGGGGTCGATAGGCCCTTTGGTCTCTGGCTCGATATGACTCGAATCCGTGGAAAATGGGATGTGAGACTTATGAGACTCCGCGTTGGCATCGACAGAGCAGGCTGTCAGCCCCAGGAGGAGGCCCGAGGCCCAATGGAGCTTCATTCTCAACAGAACTATGAAATAAAGATGGCTATCTGGAGGGAGACAGCGCGGATGTGCCATAGAAATACCAGGCGGGCGTCTCAGCCTGGCCACCCTCAGCACCTCCCGCAAGGCGTTCACACAGGCTAGGGCATGATGCAGAAGATTTGGAATTCGTTAGCAGAGATTGTGACGTAGGTAGTTCAGCTGAAGTGGTCCATTAGTCCCATTCTTGGGAGCTTGCGATGCCCTCCGGTAGCCATCCAAGATTGCGATCTGCGTAGCGTCCCCACGCAGGACCCACCGGGTCTCCTAGCATCAACAAGAACAAAGCTATTAGTATCATCTTGTCGATCATGGTTCACACTGCCGAGCTGCGGTTCCAGCGGGAGATCCGACCCGGCCGCGGGAGGGGCGTTCCTTGACGTTGACGTTTCCAGAGACATCATCCATCGAAGCGAACTGGCATGCGGACGGGACAACCATGCAGGTGAGGATGGAGACTGCGAAACTGGCACACTACAGACACTACGCAGGACAGACATGCTCTCCAACCGGGCGTGGATGGTCGCAATGTGAGGCATCTCGTCATCTACCGGCCGTGCACTCCTCTCCACTCCAGTTCTCAAGCTGAAAAGCGCTTCATGACTCCTCATCACGCTCCGTTCTGGGACTTACTCGGGGCCCGTAGCTCCTATCATCTGACGATGATTCCCCCAGTGGACCCTTTCTTCCGCTCCAGGAGGGAGTGGAGCGCGAACGCTCGATCGAGATTCCTGCATGGTGATGACTCCACCGCGCTGAGATTCGCGGGAAACCATGGGCCTCTCTGCGGAGTCTGCGGAGCCACACCTCCTCAGGCGAACCACTGCAAAGCCAATAGTGCGTGCACTGGGGGCCCTCGCACCGCGATCTGCCACACCTGGCTTGAGAAATTATATCGCCTCCTGCGTCGCGTCCACTCGGGCATGCATACGGAGTACTCCGTTCCTCGTGTGAGTTTCAGCTATTAGCAACGTATGGCGCTAATTGGCCTGCGCTGTGCTGGTCCATCACAGCAACGAGAGGAGATGGCCATAAGAAGTCCTCTGTCCGGCCAGGCCAGGGTCTCTGCCCGACAGATCCAACAATCTGACTCAATCTTGAACGGCATTCACCTCCAGCATGCCCTCTGAAGTCAACCCCGCCAACATCCAGGGCAGTATCTGGTCAGTAGAGCACATATGCCCTCGAGCTCTCATACAATTGCATCCCATGCTCACTGGTGATCGACAGGCCCCGTCTCCCACGGTACTATGAAAGCTTCCTGTTTTTTAAGATCAAAGACCTCGAAGATGACGGCTACTACACCGCGTTCAAAGAACACTTGAAGAAGCTGGTGGATGACGGCAAGATCACCACTGGCAGCCAGTGCAAGGAGTATTTTGAGAGACATGACGGCGTTAATGAGGCCCGGGAAAGGGTGGACACTCGTCCAGAGGATCGCGAAACGTTCAATGCGATCAACATTACCTTCTCCGGCAAGGGTACGAGCAAGCTGCTTGGAGGGTATGACCACCTGAAGCTCCGGGACCTGCTGCATGAGCGCGGTATGTACCAGGATATGGTCAACGAAGGGCCCGACGAGACCGAGTCCCTGGCCCCCGAATACCGGCCGCCCCCGGGGTGGCCGGCTAAAAACGACGACTGGCGGTGCGACGGGATGTTCATCATCGGCGCCCAGCGTGAAGACGAGCTGGAGGCCACGGTCAAGGACCTCAAGAGCTACTTCCACATCGCCGACGATCATACCGTTGACGCCAAGGAGGCCAGCGCGAAGATCACGCTGATCAAGGAGGGACACGTTCGCAATGCCGATGGCAAAGCGCAGCGGAGGTTGATTCCTGATGAGAAGGACCCCTCCAAGAAACGCCTGGAGAACCTCCGGGGCAAGGAACAGTGAGTCTTTCCCTGGGAAATCTCGCAAATCACCTTCTCTCTGACTTTTCGGCTTGCTTCTGCTCAGTTTTGGATTCGAAGACCACATTTCGCAGCCTGCCATCGAGGGCCTGGACCCAGCGCCCAAGGATGGCGAGCCCCGGGCTATTGCCCCCGGGTAAGTTGAAGTCTTTTCCATCCATCAAAGATAGGGCACTGACGCGTTGCCAGTGTGATATTCCTCAACCGCCAGGGGGACAACACCAGGTCGCCGGCTTGGGCCACAGATGGCAGTTTTTTAGTCTTCCGCGAGATCGAGGAGAGAGTGCACGAGTTCAACGAGTATGGTTTGCTCTGGTCCCCTGCATGAGCGTTAGGCTGATGCGGTCCCTACAGATTCGTGAAGGCGGAGTCCAAGAAGATGACCACCTTTAACGACGGCACCGGCGAGAAACTGGCCGCTCATATGATTGGACGATGGAAAAACGGTAAGAATGGTCCTGTCCCCCATCTAGGAGGGCAACTCCTAACAGTGCCTGTGCAGGCTCCCCTGTGGCGCTGGACACCGAGAACTCGGTGGCTCAACATCCCTTTGCCAACAACTTCGAGTTCAAGAACCAATATTCCCACCCAAGTGAGATTAAGTGTCCGATTGCCGCGCACATTCGGAAGATGCGTCCTCGCGCCGACCTCTATATCTCGAAAGATGGCGGGGAGGTCTCTGCGCAGACAAACTACTGGAACAACACGAACGTGATCCTGCGTCGCAGCGTCACGTTTGGTCCAGAAGTCCAGCCGGGCGAAGAGAAGCTGAACGCCTCAGAGCGCCCGAAGCGAGGCATTTACTTCATGTGCTACCAGGGCGACTTACGGAATGGCTTCAACTTCCTAACGAGTCGTAAGTTCACATCCCCCCACCCCCCTGGCCTGCTCGTCCGACGCTAACAACATCAGGCTGGGCCAGCAACGAGGTCTTTTCGGGAAAGAAGGGGTGGGAGATGCGCCCTGGCCAGGACCCCATCGTCAGCCAGCGCAACCGCCCCGAACATCCGGAGCCCACATTCGGCATCTACGATGGCGACCAGCCCAGTGTGCTGAAACTGGGCTATCTGCCGTGGATCGACCAGCGCGGGGGAGAGTATTTCTTCACGCCGTCGATGGAGGCATTGCGGGGGGTGTTGGTGGAAGAGCCGGAGTAGGCTATACGGCCATACCAAATCTTTAGGAGTACATATTCATACATGAGCAATTTTACGTTGAGGAATATATTCAAATGTTGATTAGGACAATGGTATCGTACAAGCTCTGTCTAGAATATATATTTCGTACTCTATGTACCACATCAACCATAACCTCTGCTAGAAATAACTAATAAGAGCCGAAGAAGCCGAATGCCGTTAAACATCAATTTATATAGTTTTCCTAGACTCGATACTCTAGACACAGTGATATCGCGATATTTATTCATATTGTGACTAGAACAGGAGTCAACTATAGTACACAACCTAGATGAATCATCACTTTATTCATTCGAATTAGGAAAAACTTGGCAAGATTATGCAAATTAGGTTCTGTCCGGTTTGAACCTGAGTAGGTCGAACCTGATAGAACCACGACCCGATTTAGGGTCCCAATATCAGAACCTGTAGGAGGGAGTTCTTATAATGACCCTCCCACCTCCTGAGGGACCCTTAACAGCAACTCATGGCTTCGGAGGTATCTCCCGCTGGATCTTAACAGGCCTCTCAGCAGCCGCAAACCAAATATCTTTCCCGATAAAATCCTCCTTCACATCCCTACCCAGCAGCCATATCTCAATATTATTCGAAGTGAGGAACTTGCGCATCGGAGCAGGCTGAGTCACATTAAAGGCCGGTTCTTCCCCATCATGGACCCCGACTTCGACCGGATCAGGAACAAGCATTGGAATCTCCGTCTCTACTCCCCGCTTATTCAACAGGCGAACCGTGTGGAATTGCTGGCCGTCGTTGGCGCAGCCGCCAGGCACAGCAGCATCGCAATAACGCCTGCGGGAGCCGTCGGTATTAGATTCAGAAACTGATAAAGGAGGGATAACCACTCTTACAGCCCGACAGAATTCGTTATGAAAGTATAGTACTGGCCCCCTGCCACGACTCCGTTTACAACGAAAAACCCTGACAGCTGGCCCCCCTGCGAGTAGTTGTCGGCCGCGGGGATACACCGCAGATACGCTCCGTCACCACCCTCTGTCGAGCTCGCGAAGGGGAACTCGTCGCACGATGGTCCGATAACAGGGTGTGGCGCAGTCAACGCATTGCAGATTGAGCCTGCGCAGCCGGCTCGCTTGCGTTGGGCTATTGAGCTACCAGGTGGGCCGCGCGTCTGGACGGGGTTTGCATTGCCGCATTGCACTGCGAAACAGGCGTTAATGCACGCTTGCGGGCTGTTGGCACAGTTCCAGGCAAAGTTGGCCTGGCAGTGTACGAGAATTGCTAAGGGTAGGAGTAGAACGAGTGAAACCATCCTGGTAGGTGGAGTGACCTCCGATCGTAGTTGTCCATGGCAGTGGGTGCACACACCGACTAGAAGTTTCTTCGCCATTGGAGCTCTGTAGCTTAGACTAGAGGGGCTGAGCTGAGTGAGCAGCTACAAAAGTCCTTCGCTTAAGTTTACTCTGCTTGCGTTGTTGCCGTAAAATCCCCACGTCTGGCAGGGGAGTTAGTTGTTATGGAAATAGCTGCAAGATGGCAACTTATGCCGGTGATCATGCCTTGCTTCCATTGGTGAGCCCGACTGAAGTGGCACCCAGCCTGTTCAGCCGAGCAGAGAGATGCGCGCGGTAGTCCCCAAACGATACTTTTGATATAAAATACCTGCCGCTCTAATGCAACTTTTGCCTGGACTGGAGTCTACGCCATCATCGTTCTGATCGAAGAGATACAGCTTTTTCCAGGTTAAGAGTTATAGGACCAACCCACCAGCCATTATGATCCTCGATCCCCTCGTTGGCGTATTCGTGACCACTCTCCTGTTCACAGAGACGGTATGCTTGTCTATGTACATTTCGCGGAAGCAGCTCGTCACTAATACCACCTACAACTAAACAAACAGGACATGAATCATCTCCTACAACAGGCGTATCAGGACCTCCCTCGAGAGCAGCACGCCCTATACGTGATCCAATCCCTGGACCTGCCTTCCCCCGACACCCCACCAACCGAGACCGTTCCACTACTCAGATACCCGTTCGTGCCGTACAGCCCGGAAGACATCTCGCGCTTCCTGCACCTGCACTGTGGCGACGGGTGCGCCCTCTCGCCTCTGCAGTTCATCGTGATCGATCGTCGTACCAAGAGCGGCGACGGGACGGTTTTATATGCGCGGTCGGAACCGGGGAATGTGGATGGACGAGAACTGTAGATGGTGAGATTGGAGCCGCACGAATTGAATCTGATTCCTGTTGCAGTGGAAATCGGTGCGGCTGGGTTCGATGAGGTGCGTGAAGCGGCTGCGTTGGGGCTTGAGCTGTGAGGAGTCCATAATTGCTCGGAATGATGGAGTTGCTAGTTGCCTTACGACTAGACAGAAAGTTTAATTCACAGCCTATGAACCACAACAAGGCAAATCTTTGGAAAGTGGCTCCAAGACAGAAGGAATGCCTGTGACTGTAGCTTCCCTGGGTTTGGTGCTGAAAGGAGCGCTCAGCAATGTGATGAAACGGTCGTCAGTAGCGATTGGATCAGGTTGATGTGAATATTCTGCATGTTTGCCAGCCTGAAGAACTGGGGGTGCTCGTCTCGGATGTGGTTTGGTCCAGCCGAATTGGTGGCGTTTTATCTAAGAGCAAATACGATAGGTCGTCTAAGGACTGTCGATTGAGTTTCGAGGTGGGAGGCTTTAGGAAGGACATGGGGCGAGGTATTATATCTAGCAAACAATCGTATTCCAATTCAATACAGAACTAAGTATGGCAACAACTACTGACATTCTGTGCTCATATTCCGGCTCCAGTTCCATCGCACACCAGGATATCTAAGCGAATTCGAACTGCATCTGGTCATTGTGAACGAGAACAACATTGTTGGTACCACGCTGGTTGAAATCAACCGCAATGGTGGAGCCTTGCTGTTCCACCTTGACGAGCTGGCCAGCATCAAATTTTGAGCCGGTGGCAACATGGTAAATCATCTGGGGCTGGATCTGGTAGATCGAGCTGGGGTACGGGGTGAAGGTTCCCATGGCATGGAAGATGTCGCCATCCTTCGAGTTGGCGATGCCAACCATGAGATTGTCTATCGTTCGTTATATCCTGATCTTGGATCTAGCTATGGACAGGTTTTTAGCTTACTGTTGACAGCATCCTGATAGGTAAATTGGTTGGATGCGGTAGTCATCTGGAAGTTGCCGATCTTGCCGCCACCGGGATTGCTAGGAGGACCGAGATCGCAGGTCTCCTTCTCGATGACATTAAGAGCAACGGTGGATCCCATCATGACAATGCCGGAGGACTTCGAGCCCAGGGTGATAGGGACTGACTTGCTCACGGAGACGCGGGCGCCTTGCTCGGGCTTTCCCTCATAGTTACCGCAGATGGCGTAGTAGTTTGCCCAGATGTCTAGGGACGCTCTGGCGCCATTGGGGGTATTGTTGGCTGCCTTGAGGATGTTGCTCCAGATCTCGCCCGAGGAGCTACCGGAGACGATTGGGGAAGCCGAGAAGAAGCAGTAGTTCTGGGGAGCCCCGGTGTTGTTCACGATGGTGATCTTGTATTGATTAGGCATCTTGGAGATGAAGGGATTGTGAATTGGGAGTATTTGTTGATAGACTCGAATTCAAAAACCTGATGACTGCTGTTACTGATATGAGAGACGACAAGGTCCTTTATATAGCCAAGTCTATATCATAGCAGGAAGAGGAAGAATGGCACAGTAAAACCCCTCTGGCACATTGTAGCGGAATGGCTGGCTGAGTACACGATGAACTGTGGTAGTTTCAAGCGAGCTGAGCCGGCTTACATCTCGGTGTGGTCTCCTCTTTTGCTTTTGGATTCCATCTTCCCTCAACCTCGACTCCCACCAACGATCCATAGAAATCATGACCGTAACTCGGCAAGTCTCTCCAGCAGCATCAGCCACGACCATTTCCTCCACCGGGAACAGCACGACCCGGGAAGGCGACCCCGCCGAAACCTTCTCGTTCACCATTGTGAACCAGTCCGGTGTCAGCCAGAGCTACGCGATATTCTGCAAAGAACCAGCTGTCCGTCCCCCCGCACATGGACTCTTCTCGCACGCTGTCCTCGTTGCACATGGAGTTGCATCTGGGTCTGGCACAGCATTTCTCACCCTACCTCGCACCGAGCTCTACGCTCTCTGCGGCACAAATTACAAGGATGGATCTGTACAAGTCCGTGTCTTAGATCGCCGTCCAGTTTCCCTGGGAACAGGCTCATCTGACACACTGCGCCATGGCACGACCTGCGTGACTCAAGTGACTTCAGCCACCCCTTCCTTCGACCTATGGGGGGGACCAGCCGATGATCGTGGAGAGGTTGGCGCGTTCTGCATCGAGACCGGAGCGGATTTCACGTATGAGCAAGCTGCCGCCAGTGAGTTCAAGCACTTGTCTCCTAACCTTCCAGATACAATGAT
Source organism: Aspergillus pseudoterreus (assembly GCA_002927005.1). NCBI lineage: Eukaryota > Fungi > Ascomycota > Eurotiomycetes > Eurotiales > Aspergillaceae > Aspergillus > Aspergillus pseudoterreus. The sequence goes on from PIJX01000062.1 coordinate 356,957, forward strand.
GAGGCTAATTGGATATAGAAAACTTCATCCTCGGCCTCGGCCTCAGCTCCTCCGGATACGAACTTGTGGGTCTCTACGCTTCCTTCACTCCAGTTCCGCGGACAACATATCAGATCTGGCCCAGCAAAACATTCTACGTTGTCCCTGAACAAACGGAAGTTAATGCCCCCCGGACTGCTACGGATCTTCGGGCTGCGTATGAAATTGACTTTACTATGCGCCTGCCACATGTTCAACTTGTACATAATGAGAGCAACGTGATCGAGATAGTGGACCGGGATCCTACCCCCGGGTCTGCTACTCCTTCCAAACTCTGACACCCGCGTTAACTTATTCGTTCCTCTTCAGATTCCAAATCTGTGCCTTCTTCATAATCCCACTGTCTCTCATTATTGCTGCCACAGTCGCTTGAATGTCGATAGCTCCTTGCAGCCACCACATCTCGCCGGACCAGGCGTTCCATTCGTAGAAGCGGCCTGATCCATCTTGTAGCAAAAATATGTCTCCTTCAGTATCTCGTATGACTGGACGGAGAGAGTCAAGGCCAAAGTCGGTTGCCAGGTTCGGCTTATTTGGGTCGAAGTAGGTAGTCAATTCGAGCTGCGTGGCGTCGTTGGTCCAGGTGCAATGTTTTGGAAGGTCAACAGCGACAGGGATTGGCAAAGGTGCAGGAGGATTCGGCTTTTCCGTATCTCCTTCTCTCGTGACGTTGTCTGGTAGATGGTCCATTCTGCTTGATAGGTGTACGACAATGAATAAAGAATGTCAGTTCAGGCGGAAAATGCTAGCGACAGCAATTAATATGCATGATCTGTTTGGTCATCGAGATATGAGCAGCCCGTGGTGGAGGACTCAGTATGTTCAAGTGTTTGCTAGCGATCTGAGCCGTTAAGTGGGTTGCTTGGAGTTGCCGTGGCCCTTGCGTGCATAAGCTCCAGACCCTCTACCCCGTATTTGGCGGAGAGTAGCTCCTGAGGATCCCTGTCCTTCGGTCTTCATTGGTTATGAGCGATATCGTACGATTCTGCAGTAAACTTAACTTTGCAGTTAAATCGGCCCTCCACGGAACGTCGTTCAGCTGCGGCTTAGAATTACGTTCCCACGGTCCAGGCGGCGCACCTATTTCAAAAGTCTCGTAGGGCTGGCTCCATCCTACCAGACCTATCACACAGCCACTAGGTTGTGATCCGGTTCTCTTCCCTACTTAGCCAGCTTAGCTGCATCGTCAGTCACCACTATCGAACCTGCTTCCAGTATCGGCCCCATTCGCAATCACAATGGCATCATGGGACTCATTTTCGGCGTTTAGTGGAAAGTTGAACCCATCTCTGCTGAAGCCTGCTCTAGACTCAGCTGGCAATGTCGATTACCCAGCCGCGGTTCGACGATTCAGTCAGTGGATCCGCGATTTACGACAATCTCCAGCGGACTATGGCATTCCACTTGAACGGATCAAAGATGTGCAGAAGGTACTGGACGTATTCTTACCAGTCCCAGCTGAAGGTCAGCCAGTTCAGCCACGCCGAATAAACTCTCACCAAGGGTTTCCTGCGTCTCTGCGGCAGATAGTCCCCGTTGAAGTTCAGTTCGGACCCCAGAACGCAACTCTTCCCATTGTCGATGCCCCTAGTGCACTGGGCTACGTCTTCAGCTTTGCGACGCCGCTTCCAGGGGCTGAGAAATTAACATTCGATGGCTATTATCTTCCACTTAGCGTATGCTATGCGTGGTTTCTCTACTTGGCGTTTCTATGGCCTGTCTCCTCTCTTACGCCAGTTATCACGAATGTCCCGCGCGAAGCATGTCTGCTTTACTTGCCCAAGTCACTCCATACTACGGTACCAGTGTTTTGCTTCGGCGCGGTATGGTCTGGCGCTGACCCAGCCGACGCAGAAGGCGCTGGTCTGATCTGGGATGATGAAGCTCAAATGGATCTGTGACGACAGAAACACTTGATCATACCCTTGTTCGCTCGCAACCCTACTGTGCAAATGCCAGACTGGACACCGACAGTTAGACGTACAGCAGCGAGGCTTCTTAATGAGTACATCCTTGGAAAGAAGGGCAGCGACTCAACGGCGACCCCGTTCCTTGACTCGCTCTTTACTGGCGTCCTGCCGAAGCTGCCGGGACTTGGAGACAACGCTGGCCTCGCAGAATATCTTGAAGCTGTATCGCTACTCGTAAAGGTGGACGCTAAGCAGCCCCTGGGAGTGAGCACAGCTCCAGATTTCCTCATTGCTCAAGTTAAGCTAAGTTCTCAACTGATGGGTCTCTTGTATGCTCTCGTAGACTCGTTAACCAACTTGGAAGATATACCGAAGCTCTTTCAAGACATCCAGGCTCTCGTGCGCTTCTATGTCACGCCACATGTATTCGACCCGATAACAGACCAGGAGCTACCGCTCGGGGAACAGTCAAGTCCAGTTGTCGAGACATTGATGGCAGCCCTTCCTGCATTGGTCCTTGAGCCCATGAGGAAAAAGTTGAAGAGCCTATACTGCCATTTGTACTCTCTGTATGAGAGCACCGACGACCAGATTCGCTACGTCGAAAGATCTTATTTTATTGACCAGCGCAAGTCTTACGCACGTGCGACGGAGGCATTGCCTATCTTTGTGCTTTCGTAAGTTGCCTCCTCTACCCCTATCTTTCCGGATCCAGCTCACCCATCCAAGGCCAGAATACTTCGGTGACAAGTTACCAGCGTCTTCTATGTCTCAGATCAGAGGTGTCAAGTTGTCTGTCCGTGTCCTTGGTCAGGCCATAATGGGCGGCGCCTTCCGGGAAACGTTTTCTGCGGATAAGCTAGACGAGATGTCCTTTCAAGCTATCCAGGCTCAGATGGTGCAGACACCGATTATTTCGCCCCCAGATGCAGAGAGTTGGGTTTTACTCACGCATGCTCAGCTACGGGCTATCGACTCGTTGGCAGATTATAGTGCAGATGCTCAGGCCGCCTGTCCGAAGACATTTGATTTATTTTCTTGGCGTAAATTAGGCATTGTTAATCATTATCTTAATTGTTTTCTAAATAGATCTGCATCTAGAGTAGGTTAACATAACCGTTGTACCTTAACTATAACCTAACCTTAACCGGTTAGATAGATTAAGGTATAAAGAATCTAATAACCTAGCTAATCTACCTGCTGGTGAACCGCCGGTAGCGTAGGTTAATAGGATTTTTATACTTTAACCCAACTGAGCGGTTACAGCTAGGTTACAGTTAAGGTACAGCGGTTAGGTTATGCAACTCTGATAGTTAGGTTAACTATAGTTAATCTAATTAAAAACTTAACTGAGTCTTAATAAATAAAATATATAGATCTTAGCGCTGAGGACAGTTAATCAAATTAATCTAACTTATTTTCTTATATCTTAGAAAAAAATAAAGTATTTAATCTTACCGTTGACCTGCGGTTAGATTATAAAGTCTTTAATCTGGCCTACCCTGGCCATTACCTACTCTAATTAAGATTAAACAAAGATAGTAGAAGTAAGAAATTTCAAAAATTGGTTCTATATCAAAGTTATTGTTTTTTCAAATAAATATTGCTATCTCCTTGGACTAGGAGATTTTAGTCACCCTTATGCTTGAACTACTACCCTAGCAGGTCACGCAGCTTAGAGGGATCCTAAGGTTTGATAGGGTCCTCTATCGCCACAATAAGGTATATAGGCTCCCGTCAATAGTTGTCATCCTTATATCTTATACACCATTTGCCAACGTTGTATAACTTTATCACTGGCACAAGGTTCCATGTACAAGGCCCAGGTGCCAAATAATGGGATATAAAACTAATACTGTCCTCTTGACGCTCTAGTGCAAAATGTTCATTTTGCAAACTGCCGATTGTTGTATATTGACTAGCTAATAGACCTTAGAAATACTTCAGGGACACGAACCTAAACAGGTGAGTGTAGGGCTCTTGAGTAATGGAAAAATATGCCTCTGAAGAGATATTGCGCTGATCACAACAAGCGCGGCCGCCGGATGATGAATTGCTCCCTATGTAGAGATTAGAAGTGGACTTCAAACATTAGATCAAGAAATTTTAACCTGGTGCAAGAGCCTGTCGGAGGTAGTAATCTGTAGTCACATCTTTGAAGTGATACTGATACTTAGTATCACTCTTTACAATTTCCCACAGGACAGCTTTCGTTCGGTTGTTCGAACTGCGTTCGTTAGCATTACCTGTCCAATACAAAGTAGACGGTTATTTCTAACAAATAAAATCCTGCTTCCCTTTGTTGTAGCAACAGAAATTCTTTTCGTGCTTCATGTAGAAGAGTTTCCACTAGCTGCAAAGTCGTTAGGAATCTCAAATCAGACTCCTCGACCCTGATGGACGACCCACTAATTGTTCAATCGTTTTGCATCTTGGGCAGGGCTCTGAGGGGTTATTAGATTCCGATCTTGATGCGTGCATATTAGGCACATACCGGCAAAAGTTGCTTGAAGATCAGAGGGTTCAGAAACTGTCCGACTTTGTACGGATCCACGGCGACCCGTGGATCGTCCGCGACGGCATCGACCTGAGAACACAAAATTAGGAGAGGCTAAGGGATACGAGTGTGCGCTGAAAGACAACTACATCTTGGACTATGCGAACTATCTGAAGCCGACAGTGAAGACGAGCTCTTTCCAAGCCTAAGAGGTTTGCATCGTACACACTATCCGGTATATGCGGAAAGTCATTTTTGGTCAGGTCCGGGAGATTTGGGTTGCCTTCACTGATGATTTTTGCATATTCCTCCTTCATCTTTTTTATTTCCTCCTCCGCCTGTTTAGGTTTTGGAACCAACTTCGATGCCGCTTCCGACATCTGTTGGGCCACTAAGCCGGGTCAGTCGCCGTCGGAACTTGCGCTTCAGTGGGAGTTGTTACTGGTTTGGATCTCTCTCCAGATTGCCTTGTATTCCATATAGCTCTCCAACAAAGCGTTTGTGTACACTCCGGCGTTTTCGTAGTCCACTGGAGCCCCTTTGTTGCTCAGCAGCTGGTACGACCGAAGAGCCGTATATTTGGTCAAGATCGCACTGGCTCGGTCCAACGTGTCAAGGTAGGAGATTCCAGATTTCAATCTGATGTGATATGACTTACTAAGTCCTCTGTGGACAGACACGCACTTTGTCTGCGAAGTTAAATGCTGCTTTTGCCATGGTTTCAATTGTCTATCTAGACTTGTTGGAGTTGGTAATCACCCCACTTTTAGGGTCATTCGTCTTAGCTGAGGTAGCGTTTGTCGCATCTTCGTTGCCGAAAGCGACACTCTTGATGTCAGACTGAATATCCCCGCCACCCGTCCAGGAGACACTTCGAAGCCAGTGAGCATTTTCGCTTTAGCAAGGGTACGGTAGCTTACCTAATTGATGACTCCGTATTTCTCAATAGCTCCTCCTTCGTCACGGATCTTTGCGCCTCTCCTTCGATACCAAATCCTGCCTTTGAAAGATTTAGGGACAGGTGTCCTTTGATGTCGCTGATCTTTGCCTTGTCCATCACCTTTACGGAGAGGAGGGCATTAAACTCGCCTCCTTCCAGAAAGCCAGAGATGATACTATCTCCATAGACCTCGATGAAGCGGTTTTGGGCCTTGGCCGACAAACTGGGGATCGCGTTGAACTGGGTCACATCCTCGGCTACCAGTTGCTGGTTGACAAACTTGACTTGAACGATAAAGTTGATGTCGTTCTCCTTGACCTTTGATGAGTCGATGTATGCCTCGTGTGTTCATTAGCCAGCGATTACTGACCCTGGAAAGCCAGACTCCTTACATCCGGAGCCTTTCACCCCGATACCATTGTACTTGATTTCAAGGGACCCTGAAGCATGGAGCGTAGGTAAAATTTAGTTCTCCTATGGGAGAAAATGCAGCTGGATAGTGACGGAGGTGAGACGAACCGCTAATACTAATTGCATCTGTGATATCACTCGCATGCTCCACAAATCTGGATGTAAAGGTGACCTACTGGCTGACCCTATTGTCGTTGTGGGGTCCTGGCATTTTTGGGCGCATGTCTTTCTCACTTGCCGTAGATTTGTTATCCTTGATCACTGCATCATTGACACAAATCTGCTGGGTATAAGAATTGAACCTAGGACTTTTTGTTAGCGTTTATTCTTCGAGTTTGGGTGAGACTTCAAAATACCCACCCTGTGCCAAGTCTCATGGCATCGTTATAGGGCGCTGTGCGCAAACTCATGGTGACGGTGGTTTGGATATGGAAGATACCATGGATACGTCACTAAGGGTGCTCCTAGTCCCTAGGGAACTAGTGCGAGCAGAAAAGAGAGACTCACCGAGGTGAACGCTTGTATTATACTTACTCGTCGGAAGAACAGTGGAACATGCTCATACCCCATATAATCACCAATCCGCAAGAAATCCAGCTTCACCCACCACAGAAGGGGCAAACTTCCCGGCTCAAGGATGCAAGGGTAGAAAGGATTGCGTAAGAATGTCCCAAGTGAATCAAATTGCGCAATCCGTATGCCTAAATGCTTGACGCCGTAAAGATTCCGCATACATGCATGCGGCTTCAACTAGCTGTCATAATGAGCAGAGGCAAACACATAACTTGCGATTAGCACCTGTTATTTACCCCCTTCTCTGGGGTTAATTATTCCAGATGATCAACAATTGTAGGCTTCCTGGGTAACCCTGGTCTGACACACTTGTGCTAGTCAATTGTTTTGAAAGCGGGTTACCGGAATCTCCAAGTATTGATTTTTCTGCTCTGAGTCCATCCACCCTGTGATAAACCACCTGGCTCCCATAAGTAGAATATTTGAAGGGTGGCGGACTCATACACTGCGGTGATACACTTTAAAAGAAAGTCCTCCTTTGGGATAGCATCGCTTAGCTGTAGCAGCACCGTACAGGTGTTATTGACCGCTGGGAGGCTGGGAGCGGGAAGATCACGTGGTTTCCACGTGAGTACGCCGATAAGGGGTTGATAATGGATCGCTCCACATTGTTTTGTATGATAGAGCTGATTATCATCTTCCTCCTAGTCAAGCAAGCAATCGAGCAAGCATTCCTCCTGGTCCTTCTGACATTGAATCGTGGGAGGACTACTGCAATCGGGCTTCCAGAACAATACTACAGCTATCATCCTCTCCCTTGTTCTTGGGAGACTTGCTCTTAAAAAAGAGAAGAAAAAAAGAGAGCCCAACGCGGGGGTCGAACCCGCAACCTTAAGATTTCAATATAGAAGTCTTACGCTCTGCCATTGAGCTAGCCGGGCCGTCGGTTAATTCGCTGCAGAGACAACTGTTTTAACACCGAAAAGTAATTTCCACACTAACAGCAGCCGTCACCTAAGGCTCTTAGACCTCTCACGAGCGAGGAGCCAACGTCCTAATTTAATTAATGCCCTATTTTAGACTTGCGTATCAACGACCTACAAGAAGATAGAAATAGATATGAATCCGGATGCAAAGGGGAATGAAGAATAAAAAGTATAAGTCATTCTAGAGCCCGAGAGATGAGCGACTGCGACCTATCTGAAGTTTCAGAGGTACCCGGTTGCACGGCCGCACATTCCATAGGGTCGAGGAACCCATCGGCAATAACATCTGCAGCCAGAGCTCGAAGGTCACTAGCTTCAGTCTCTTCTTCTGTTGTTATCTCCGATGAGTCCTGGCAGAGCAAGATAAACTTCTGCATTTCTTCCGAGCCGGAAGGTTCCTGGCTCTCCCAGTCCTGGAAGGACTGCAATGATACAACAGAACTTCCGGCAGGTTGCTCGACTTCAGATTGCTGGGGTTGAGACTCAGTCGTATCTGACAGAGCTACCAGAGTTGCTCTGTACCGTGTCTCGCGGTCCTCTATGCGGGCCCTGACGAGTTCTCGCATTCTCTGAGTGCTCTCTTGGTCGAAATTCTCGTGCGCCCGCACTCTCCCTTCATCTTTCGTACGCTTCTTTCTTATAGGCCCGGTCCGCTCCGGATTTCGAGGTTTTCTTGACAAATGGGTTATAGTGGAAGGACCGGGCGCTGGAGACGGAGCTCAGCCAATATCTGTAGATAGTCAATACAATTAAGATGTATCCTAATAGTATTAACGGTAGCTTGCTTTGCAATAACTTACTAGGGTTATAGGCCTGAGGAGCCTTGCAGATACTCTGATGGTGGCCTTTGACTCCACACCGTCTACATTTGACTCTCCTACAACAGATAATACCGTGGCCTTCTCTGTTGCAGTAAATGCAGAAAGTGGCATTAGGACAGTAGTTAGTCCTATGGCTAAGCTTGCCACAATATTGACAGATCTTCTCGGTGTTGAACATCTTCCCAAAAATAAGCAGAAGCTTGTATATGGCGATAATCGGGGGAGATGCGAGGTGAACAGCAGATAAGCTAAGATCTTGTGAACAGTGAGCTAGAGAAGTAGGGTATGACTCTCACGATTGAAGGGTCAGCGAAATTTAGGCACAGTCAATAATGAGTGCGTCATGGTAGTGGGTGGATTGGTAGGAAACAATGTGGTTTGGCTTGGATGACAAGATATAAACGTCACCTAGGTACCTGGTAGTTAACTACAGTAAAACCGGTATATAAGCAATGATTTGCGCTTACCGGAAAAGTTGCTTATAGCAAGGGGTTTCTTACAGCTAGGTCTGTATAAATATATATTTTACTAGGGGGGTAGCCCCCCTAAGATATATATTTCTACCCTACCTCTACTAGTCACATGATTATTATATAATAATATAATATTTTAAGGCAGATTATTGGCTATTTAAACCTATATTTTCTAATTAAGCTATTTTCTATAAGCCAACTTTATATAGGAGAGGGTCTTTTCTAAGCAACGATCTTGTATTCAGGTTTGTTCCTTATTTATATAGGAAATCAATTCAGCTTAGAATTTTCGTTGCTTATATCACGTGGTTCCTTATAACTATAAGCAGTTGCTTATACACCGGTTTTACTGTAACTAGTTAGGACTTACCTTCCTGTCAGCAAGGACTTATGCCTGAGGCATATATATATAGACGCCTTAAGTGCCTAAGGCGGCCTGAATTTGTCATAGTCACGTGACCTCCCGACCCTCACCACCATAGTGAACACACACTCCTTTTGTATTCTTAATCAATCAAGCACACAGGTATATACCTTCATTATTCTATATCAGAGTCTTCACCTAGATTTCATCATCATATCTATCATCCTTCATTACTTCCCTTCTTCCTAACTCCAGAGTACCTGGGCGGTTATTGTGGGGACGGGCCGCAGTGAACGATTGGGTGTCTTACCCCCTCATCTCTGCATCAGATCAATGAATGCAGGATGTCTGTTCTTTCTGGCCGTGGAGCGGAAGATGTTGCGGCACAGTGCACTAACTTAAAAGGATTGAAAATCCTCGCTTATGGTCCGAATGGCGGTCTTGTAAAAGAGCAAAAGGCCGATTACCGGTTCCTCCGAGATGTATTGCAGGACATTAATTCGCATTTAGAAGGTAGCTGACCGAGGATCACCGTTCTACCTTACGATGAAATCTCGACGGCAAGAGAATTACGAAAACAGGCGAATAACCTAGATATACCTATATGTACCCTATGTTCTTTCCCTCCTAAGTATATAACTTGGGTACCAGTTAAGAAATTAGCCTAACCTGGCGCAACTTCTTATGCTGTGGTGGCTATATAAGCAGCTTTAACTAACCTAATGTTTTCAACGGGTGAAGTGGTTACCACGGATAAGTAATCTAATTTTCCTGTATTTGTCGATCACCCATGACAAGTGAGATGTATAGCTTTAACATAGCTTTTAGAAGAATTTTATATAGAATCTCTGAATAAATACTGTTGACAGAAAAAAAAACGCGTTGTGAATTATTGCGGAGCGGCCGCAATGGCTTGCCATAGCACGTGGGAAACTTGACATATTTACGCACCCTGCCAACCCGACACACCTGTTAAAGTTAGCGGAAGACGCCCACGCCCTCCGACACCCGTTGAGTCAGCGGAAGACGCCCACGCCCCCCCTCCCCGACACCCGTTGAGTCAGCGGAAGACGCCCCCACCAGAGGGTGAGGGTTCAACACAAGTAGGCTAAGTAACTTTAGGAAGAATTCAAAAGGATTCGAAGGAGAATTGGCTATTTCAAATAGACAAGAGGGAGCGAGTGTTTGACGCTTTCATGTACTGTACTTATTAATCTGGCTAGTTAATAAGCCCTATTCGAAAGCTAGTGCTGGTGTGTACTTGAGTGCTTCGTTAAAAGTCCAGTCCTCGGACCTCCGCATAATATTATCTCTACATGAGTGGACTGGGGGAGTTTTTCTTGAAATGTTCTAAAGTAATCTAGATGGTGACATCCACGGTAGCCACGTACTCCCGCGTCGTTAAGCACTTTTATGGCAGATATTATAGGCCAAGTTCCATAATGATCGGAATTACAACTCTTGGCTTCGGTTCAATGGCCGCATGTCGATATCGGGGTAAAATGTGTTTGAGAATCCGACCTATTGATAGGCTGGCAACCGAGAAGCCCGCTTGAAGATTGTCCTACCCCCAAAGATAGCAATTCCGGGCCAGGCGTAGTGCTAGTGAGTATAGTGGATATAGCCTTAATCCCCTTTCCCTCATGTTCTTGGCTTAATCGCCGGAAGATGTGGATTTATCAGGCTCGTCTGGGTCTCCGCTAAAGAACTACTCCGGAGTTCTGAAGAATGGTCTATAAATATTGCTATCCCTCTGTCAAATGTCAATGCCTTCATTACACCGCCATCGTCTGTTGAAAAGGCACATCTCAGTTGCATCGGATACCCGCAATGCGTTTCTCTTCTGCAGTTTTGTCATTTCTGGCTCTGGGTACTTCTGTTCTGGCCCACGCCGGCGGACACATCAGCCGTCGCGAGATCAGTCGTCGCTCACTCATGGGCCTTCAGTGCCGTGACAACGTTGCGAAGTTCCACGAACGACGCATCAAGCGTAACGTCGAACGTCGCTGGCATGGACACAACACCACCTGGTCTATTCACACCGAAGCCCCTTTCTACGAGACCATCCAAAATGACACCTGTGTTCTGACTCCCGAGGTCACTCAGGGACCTTATGTCTACCCTCCCTCACAGACCTTGCGCCAGGACATGACCGAGGGCCAGCAGGGTGTTCCTCTGTGGTTGGATATTGGTGTCCTTAACATGGCCACCTGCGAGCCTCTGGAAGATGTCCTGATAAATATGTGGCACTGCAACGCTACAGGATCTTACTCCAGTTTCACAGGTCTTTCTCCTGACACCCCCTTTTCGGAGCTTCTCAAGCAACTGCACATCAATGAGTCCGACTTCCAGGTCGGTGTTACTGATCTGCACACCGACGAGACAACTTTCTTGCGTGGCATGTGGCCCACCGACAAGAACGGCATAATGGAGATGAAGACCATCTTCCCTGGTAAGATCAATACATACCCACTCAATCATTCTTAGGTGGACAGCTAACACACACCAGGCTTCTACATTCAACGTTCCATTCACATCCATGTCCAGGTGTACTCTGACTGGACTCTCCGTGAGAACGGCACCATCATCACCGGTAACAAGGTCAGCACCGGCCAGCTCTACTTTGAGGAAGCTCTCGAGGAGAAGATCATGGCTGTGGAGCCCTATGCTTCCCACACCGCAATCAACCGCACTACCAACGCCGAGGACTCCGTTTTCCCTTACGACACCGCTGGTGGCTACAGTCCCATCGTTGATGTTGTTCCCGTTGACGGCAAGGATGTCACCAAGGGTATGATTGGATACGTCACCCTGGGCGTTGACACCACTGCTCTTGAGTATGGTGACAACTACGTCGGTGTCTCTTAAACATGGCTTGCCTGAGTCGCTTGCCTGTGAACTGCCTATCTTGACGGAGGTGTTGGGTCCGTGATATTAACTAACCAAGTTACTGTTTATTCCTAGAGCACATGCTGGTAGGAGAAAGAGGATACTTGGCTGTTGATAAATCTATAATATTATGGAAAATCCGACTTTTTAGCAAGCGTGGCGACAGATATCCTAGAGGAGCTCTATAATAACCAGCTATATAAATTTAGCGGAGATTAAAACTTTAACTAAACCTTAAAGAGAATTGCAAATTCCCTTTATCTTCTACCTCTTTACCTGGACTACACTATAAATAAGGCGTTGCTGGACCTCCCCTGTTAGAGGCGGTAGCTAACGTGCTAGGATTGAAGATAAATAGGAGGATTAATAATATAATAAATAGGAGCAGTAGAAGAACTATCCAATAGCTAGATAACCGTCTCTTGCAAGCAGATTAACCTTATATTCAGGGTTAGTCTGCCACAGCTTAACGATCCGTCGATAATTCCTAGCTTAATAATAATATATAGCTATTTTCTTAACTAAGCGATTATAATAAGCTAAATTTTTATGCATTTTTTAACCCGCGCGGTGGCCCGCAAACCTGCGCGAGTCCTACTATTAGGACCCGCAGCCCATGCGGACTGCAGATTTTGCAATGCGCGCCACACCGCTGCGGTGGCCCGCTGCGGGTTGCAGTGCGGGTTGACCACCCTAAGACGGTTATAGTCTATCCGGTATGCTATATAGATCTACTATTAGAGATCTGACCTACGATAGTCTTTACTAATACATTAATCTTCCATCTTATTACGGTTATACTGTGTATCTACTGCAACAATCTCGTACATTAAACTGGACCTCACCTTATTTACATCTGTAAAAGAGGCAGCAGAGGAGTTCAAGAGCCGCTCTGACCGACTTGATATTTTGATCAACAATGCTGGTGATTATTTGTGCACTCAGTCTCAGGCGCAAGACTAATTCAGTTCACGTAGGTATCATGGCAGTACCGTACTCCAAGACCAAGGAGAACTACCTTATGAGATCCAGTTCGGCACGAATCATATGGGCCACGCCCTACTGACTAAACTGCTACTCCCTACACTACTGTCAACCGCTGAGAAGCCAGGCTCTGATGTTCGCGTGATCAACCTAAGTTCTGAAGGTTGCTACTTTGCACCCGGCATCATACAATCAAGACCAACTGGAGTCGTACTACACATTCCGTCGCGATGCCCAATCCAAGCTGGCAAACATTCTCCACGCTCGCGAGTTACAAAGGAGATACCCCTCAATCACGGCAACGGCTCTTCATCCAGGCGTGATATTGACAAACCTGTACACCCCACAAATACAAAGCAACGTTCTTGCCAAATTCGGTTTGCCGCTCGCCAATCTGTTCTTCAAGGACGTAGCGAACGGCGCGAAGAATCAGCTTTGGGCAGCTACTGGCCCGAAAGAAGAGGTCCGGCAGTCGTACTATTGGAAACCGGTGGGAATTGCTTCGAAGGGAAGTATCTTCTATGCACGAAAAGCACACCTTGCGCGAGAGCTTTGGGACTGGACGCAGGAGCAACTCAAAAAGCACGACTAGCGACCGCGAGTTCTTGCTTGGTGAAGCTAAATGGGATTGACGTTTTGCAAGCATTGGTTGAGAAAGTTGTCACTTATCGCTTGTTGACATGTAATATTGAATATTGATAAAAAAGAAGGACCTCATACAGATGGATCATCTTCGGACTAGACTTACAAACCATCAGGTCAGGCAAACCATTTTGATTACTTTCGATTTACATGTGCACATATGTTTGATGGGTTCTTGGGAGACACCCTCTCTGTGACCCATCATGAAGGACTGTCTGTTCTCATGTCGCGTAGCCAAATATACAGCAGCGCCTAAGCATTTACACATTGTACATTTTCCCTGCGAGAAGTGCTTCTCCACGCTACTTGAACCAGCATCCGGCTTGTTCCCAGCGCTGATCAATGACCAGTGCATACAGTCAATTTGGTGGGAGGAATGGTCATCGCTCGCTGGCCGCAGTAATGTTTCGTGAGTTTGCTACGCGCAGGCGTGTAAGCGGGAGTGATATTCTCAAAGTCGTACTTAGCCAAAATCTGGTCGACATTCTGTTTCCGGTGTATTTTTATATCTCCGGGCTTTTGCTCCACGTGCATGCCCAAATACCAGGGACACTGGCCTTCGTCGGTCATTCGAAAGATTTCTCCGATCTGAGCCTTAAGCGAGAGGATAGCCTGTAGATCGCTGCCAGAGATGATCATATCGTCGACTTGCAGCAGCTTATGTACCTTGAATATTGCGAGCTTGTATTGGCTACTACCCCCGTCAGATACCAAAATGCAGCCTGAGCACTGTCAATGGGATATAGAGCGGCATTTGTCTCGGCGCATATTTCAGATACTATCAGTGTACGCGTGTTGAAAAGCGAGCGATTTCCAAAAGGCAGAATTTCATGTGGCACCGGGCTCTCAGCGCGACGATTCGTCCTCCCATACAACTATGCATCTGGTCTCGATACTCTGTCTGGCCTCACCATAGTCACTAGCCGTGATGAATGCCCTGCAAGAGACCCGTCAGTATCGACTTCGCAGATCGAGACCAGATGAACTCACGAATGCGGTGAACACCTCGCTCTTCCATCAGTCTTACTGTCGTAAACTTTGATCCAAAGCACATCCTCTGGTCCCATCTCTTTCTTGTAATAATACCTGTGCGCGGAGTTGTGGTTGACCGAAAACAAACCCGTCCTCCTTTGCCGACCATTCACGGGCATATCAGTACTGCCATCTATCAAGTCACGGTCTGGGATAGTCCTCTTGTCTCCAACGCAAAGTGCATCGCGGGTCACTTTGTTAACCGGTCGCCAGCAGCTGAAGATTGCCCATCGGAATCGAGAGAGACGTTCCCAGTCTGGAGGTCGCTCTGGCAAGGTGCGTATGTACTCCGGGGCGTCGTTATAAGTGTAGTCGACATGGACGGCATGTGCTGGGGGAATGATGAATTTGTCGGTCTTTGGCCGACTATCGTAATTCGAGGCCCGAAGGAAGTGCATGTAGCAATGAGCAAAGCTGGCTCCTGTCCTGTACTGGAATCAGCGTTATGCTCAAAGCATCGCAAGCCAGAATCTGACATGATCTTCACGAGACTGGAAACCTCCTCGTAATACTTCGAAGAGACTACTTCATCGTCCTGGAGATCGAGATCGAGAACTTCAGACTTGTGATGCATGAACTGGAAGCCTGCCAGGTCATGTGTAAACAGCTGCTCGCGACCAGATATCTCGTGAATAGTCACATCTTGTATGTCTCGTTTGGGTATTTGCGGGTTCCCGACCTCGTTATGGTCACAGCCACCCAGGGCTGGATCAAGTCGGAAGGCCAAGGTCGTGTGAACGGTATCGACGGTAGTATCTTCGATGGACGCCATGCTGTAGGCGTTGCTTGGATGAGACCCGGATCGAAACGATCACTCACGGGCTTCGCGCAACAGACTGGGACGCCCTCCAGAGATACTAATATACAGTAGAATTCGAAAACGGACTAGGTACCCCTTTGACACACGCCTTCCTTCCCAGCGCTCCACCCAAGCCGCGATAATCCTAATTCACCGAGAAAGTCTCCATGTATCTCTGGTAAATCGAGAAAGTTACCGTAATTACAGGTTGCGGCACCGGGTGAACGACACCTGCGGAGGCTGTTCGTGGGCCTACCAGATTTTGCAAGTGCTGTAAGAACCAGTACTGCTCTCGATACCTTGAAGTGGTCTATTCCCGAAGTGGTGAGACCGGGACAGGGACATCAGCGCTGCAAAGGTCAGGCCACAGACAGGCCGATAGCCATCCGAGCCCCACCAAACCGGATAATGCGCATTTGTCCGCCTGTGTTTGGCTGCCTGGAACCTTCCTGCATGTGGTATGTTTAATTAATAGTAGGGAATATACTGTACACTATATAGTATGTAGTACTCTCGCCTAGATCCTTTCTTCTTTTACTCCCCTCTTCACGAAATAGTCTTCTCCTTCTCTCGGTCTCTGCTTCTCTCTTGTCAAGAACTGCTAGGAACCACAATGTGTGTCTCCTCCGCTTTCCTCCCCCCCGGTGGTTGAATTATACTCTTGTGAAATTTGTCGCATATTGACCCTTTTTCTCATAGGAATTCTACCGTGCTGCCCCCGGGCACCTATTGGGGCCAATATCAGGACATCAGCAAATCCAATACCCACCTGAGCGTGGCAGAGAGATTATGGGCCGCATGGTATGCGTGGGTGCAGAATGATGTCCTGGCCACCGGCATCATGTCCTTCGTCATCCACGAGTTGTTCTACTTCGGCCGCTCTCTTCCGTGGTTCTTCATCGATAGCTTGGGTTTCTTCAAGAGATACAAGATTCAAAGTGTAAGTGGCAAGCCTAACACCTGGCACTAGCCAAAATCAACCCAATTCCAGCCGCCATCGAAACTAACATTCTGCTTAAGAGTAAAGTACCTTCATTACGCGAGCAATGGGATTGCGCCAAGTTTGTGCTTCTGAGCCACTTCACCGTCGAACTTCCTCAAATATGGTATGTTCCTACCCTCGACGGAGTGGTGTTCTACCTGACGTTTGCCTCTCTGGCCCGACTGAGTACTAACGGCTCTTGTAGGCTTTTCCACCCAATAGCCCAGTTCTGCGGTCTATCAACATCAATTCCTTTTCCGTCTCCCTGGACTATGACATATCAGATTGCAATATTTTTCGTGATGGAGGACACTTGGCACTATTTTTTCCACCGAGCTCTTCATTGGGGTCCACTCTACAAGGCTATTCATAAAATTCACCATCAGTATTCCGCACCATTTGGGTTGGCCGCCGAATATGCTTCTCCTATTGAAGTGATGATTCTCGGCTTCGGGACCGTTAGCTGCCCGATTCTCTGGTGTGCTTTCACCGGTAACCTTCATATTCTCACGATGTATATCTGGATTGTGTTACGCTTGTTCCAGGCTGTCGATGCCCACAGTGGCTACGAATTTCCTTGGAGTCTTCACCATTTCTTGCCTGTCTGGGCTGGTGCTGATCACCACGATCTCCACCATGAGAAATTCATTGGGAACTACTCAAGCAGCTTCCGCTGGTGGGACTACCTCCTTGACACCGAATACACTCCGGATGCCCTGAAGCGCCGAAGAGGGGAAAAGGTGAAGGCAAAGAAGACACAATGATCTGAACGTTAGCAGTGACGGTCTGCCTATTTTCTCTTCAATCTGAGCGTTGGCTCTGTCTGGAGCTATTTACCTGATAGATGATAGCCTTTCTCATGGTACTGTTCAAGGGGTGATTTACCATAATTAGACTTAGCTATTCTTGTTAAGCCTTTACTTGACTATAATATTAATTTTTGGTTTTGATAATTTTTATATATAAATATATATATTAAAAAAAAAAAAAAAAGAAACTATTACCCTTGAAACCAACTGGTCTTCTAAACATCGCCAAACTCATGTCGGAACCGAGAGATTCATTGCAAAGGATGAAGCGGGCTGTCTCGATTAATATACGATCTGTGGCTCTGTGATGAGACCTGACGCTTCGAACAACTTTAGAAGAACCTCTATGGCGCGTTTATGAGTGCTAGGACATGATCCGTCCAAATTCGCGTTTCGTCCAAGCGTAGCCCTGACCTATCAGGGTGTCTTGCATCCTCGTTCGCTCAATAATTTAGTCCTACGCATGGCGAAGCATCGTGTGTCAAAGGAGAATCATCACAGCTTCGCAAAAGGGCACCCGCCTCTTCCTTCCGCCATCAACTTCGCCATTGACGCTTCAAACTCCACCCCGCCCCTGCCCACCCATCGTTCAGGTCCCACATCCCTCGTCACATACCCCTCGGGTTGAAAACCCTTCCCAGGCAACGGCAGACCCTGCAGCCTCCGTACCCAGGCCGCTGGACCCCAGCAATTCAGTAATGTGGGCTCGACGTACTAGGGTTCAGCATCAAAGCGCGTGAAATTGATCCGGCCGGTTTTGGGGTTCGTTTTCTTGAAGGTGTAGCGGAGAAAGGCCGGGCGCGGGAGCATGCAGTATTTGATGATGTTTTTGCGTATGGTGAAGATGGTGGAGATGATTTTGTAGTAGGGAGCGGGGGCGCGGGGATACATCATCGCTTTCCGGAGCCGTTCGTCCAAGAGGACGGTGACACATTTCTTGCCCGCGTTATGAAAGGGCTTCGGTAGGGTATAGTTGAGCAGATCCGTAGTGTAGTCGGCGACTAGGCTACAATTGGTATCCGGAACCATGTGCTGCGACTCGAACGCTTCGACCCAGATTGCGAGTTCGTCGAGCCAATGCAAGCCGTCTGTGAAGCTGGATTTGTACGACGGAAGACATTCGTACGAAATTCCCATGGCATCGCCAGCGGATTTCTAGAACGTGCCGACTATGAGACTAAACAGCATCATTAACGACTACTCGCAAGACCCGGGAAGTGCGCAGTAATCGTTGCAGTTGGACCAACTTACAAGCACAAAGCTCCATCTTGTTTAGCTTCCTCCATTCGTACTCCTCGATCCAGCGCTTCGGCTCCAAGGCCAAGACAGCGAGGGTGTACAGCATGTCGTCGTTGCTGATCTTGCCGGCTTTCTGGTAATGGCTGTGAAGGAAATTCAAGCGTGCGTAAGCGGCATTCGCGCGTTCGCTCTCCGGTGCATTGTCAATCCACTCGGTAAAGAGGCAGCCCGTGTCGGCGTAGAGCTACGAGCGGCGTAAGCCTGCCGTCATCGGACGGATCACTCGGGCTTCATCGGCCCAACATACCTTAGCAGCCTTTGTGGGCGTAGAAAGCTGCCCCGTCTCGATCAGAAGCTTGCTGATGGTGGAGATGCCGTAAGTCCTGTACGGAAGGACACTCATCAGTCTCTGCGCTTTATCCCACCTCGATTCCTTCGGGAGAGCATACTTGAACAGCGCATACTGAAGACCCTTCCCTCCTATAAACGGGAACTCCAAGGTCAGAACATCGCGCTGGATCTCCCAGGCGTCGTGAGCGGTCATCTTGGCATAGCTCTCGCGGGTCTTGTAGGGGTAATGGTAGTACATGAGGGTCTCGCGAAGGTGGCGCAGGAGGCGGCACAGTAGCATGTACCCGGCGAGAGGCAGGAGCACCGCTCCCATCGACACGTTCGCTATCCTCAAGGAATATGAGAGAGAGTTAGCTTTCCTGCCAGTAATAGTAGCGGGGTAAGACCATATAAACCAGAAACATAAGCTGCCCTGACTGAAGCTCTCAACCCACTAGTGTCGTTTGTACGAAAGCCAACATGTGTGGAGCATTATCTCTGGTGTGCTTGGCTTTCGATCCTTCGTCTGAAACTCCTAGAAAGGTATGTCTAGCGATATGGCTGTGGGCCTTGGCTGCCGGCCGCTCCTCACACGGTGGTGGTCAGACGAGCCACACCCGAGGTGTCGAACGCCGGGGCACCCCGATTGGATTGTCCCAACTATTCTGCTCGTCGCGAGAATGTATACTGCGACCAGCTGGCACCAGCCTTGCTCTAGTGTCGAACACTGTAGCCCACATACTACAGTCACCGTGACTCCAGGTCTTTCTAGAGTGATGAGGCCAGAACTGATGATGCTCGAACTGGTGACGCGTAGCAGGCTCAGCGTTGGGATGGAGCAATTACGTAGGGTGTCATGATGCACGCATGCAGTCAGCGATGCAGCAGAAGCGATGCATGCTGCATGTAACATGCAGGTGGTAATTGCCAGCCGAGACAACATCGAGGTCAATGTCTCGGACAGGCTCAACTCGCGACTCTGAACGAGTTGATTAGTGGAGATATTAATGTTTCATCCCAGACCTGCTCTTGCCAGTGTGGTTGCAGGCTCGCAATCTTCGATACTACTAGCTTCCTCATTTTTGCCGGCTTCCGACGCTCTCTCGATTACCCTCCTCATATCCCGGCGCCCCAGACCTCCCAAAGTGTCGCCACCGCGCCCTACTGTATTCCAGCTAGCTACCAGCTGCGGGCGATCGGCGGGGCGATAACGGCTCGGGGCGCAGTGGAGCCCTGGTCGAAGCTGCCCCCCTCGCTACGAGACCAATCGGACAAATACCGCACGTTCCAAGTGGGGACCTTTCGCTGCGCCGCCAACGCACGGCTCGGGGGTAAACTACTGGAAGAGATGTGCTGACGCCTCTCATGCTGTAGCATGCAGATGGTTCGTCTTTACCGCGATGCATGTGAATGACCCCTCTTGGAACAATGCATGAATCACCCCGCTTGGAACAGAGGGGTAAGCCCAGCGCTAATCTCTAGCCGGCATTTTCTCGTAACGGTAGGGGAAACACTTCTCGGGCCTAAAGTCATCGGGGCGACGACAAGAGACCAGAGAACAAAGCTGACTCATGGAGATGGCGGATGAAAATCACTAATCAAGCAGTCACTCTTCCCCTCCGGATTCGCAGACCCCCCTACCTCTGTTGATCGACCCAATCGAGGTGCTTTGCTGTGAACGTCGTTTCTCCTCGCAAGACTTTCGGTACTGTGTTGGAGCTGTGCATGTGCAACCACATCAACCATTGGGAATAGCGGTAGACTAGAGTCGCCATGGCAAGTACCTTCCAGAGCCCGGATGGACAGCTTGGTCTGGACACGGTCGAACAGATCCTGCGCAAACACGAGTCGGTCGATGATGCTGCCGTCGTGCTTCGAGACAGTGCGGACGCCGAAGCTGTTGCCTTCGTCACAATGCACAAAAACATCGTTGAGAGCCAGATTGGAAATCAACGTCAATCCGACAACGAGTACGAAACGCAGCAAATTCAGCTCTGGGAGACTGTCTTCGACAGAGCCGCGTACACAGCAATGGGTCGAAACCTCTTGCCTAATGCTGTCGCACGAGACTTCACTGGTTGGGTTTCTGCATATGATGGAGCCCCATTAAATCACTCGGACATGAATGAATGGCTTGACGACACGATTGACACTTTGCTCGGTTGCAGCAGCAGCCATTCCCTCAACGTCCTGGAACTAGGAACGGGGCCTGGGTTGGTTCTCTTCGGCGTCGCCGAATATCTACAGTGTTATATCGGGCTGGAACTATCACAAATGGCCGTCGATTTCGTGACTGAGACGGCAAGCTCGATCCCCTACTTAGCGGACAAGGTGCGGGTACATCAAGGTACAGCAACTGACCTCCATCTATTGGGGCCAGCCTCCCCCAGCGTTGTTGTGATCAATTCGGTGGCGCAATATTTCCCCAGCAGGAATTACCTTCTTGAAGTAGTTGAAGGCATCCTGCGCCTTAGCAGCGTCCGCACGGTTTTTCTGGGCGACATCCGCTCCTATGCTCTTCAACAGGAGTTTTTGATCAGCAAATCTCTCCACAAACCAGGAGAACGCGCAAGTAAAGACGATGTTCGAGAAGCAATGATGGGAATGGCACAGGCAGAAATAGAGCTACTTGTCGATCCAGGGTTTTTCACCAGCCTGCCAGATCAGTTCCCCGATGTCATCGAGCACATTGAGATCCTCCCGAAGAAGATGAGAGCAAACAACGAACTGAGTCGCTACCGGTATGCGGCCATCATACATGTCAGAGATCGAAAACAGATGGAAGAGGGGCGGCAGCAGCAGGTGATCCACGAAATCAAGGACGAGGAGTGGATCGACTTTGTAGACTCGGGACTGGACCGGCAAAGCCTTTTGTGCCGTCTCCAGGCCTCGGCGCCTGGCATCATGGCGGTGAGCAACATCTGTTATAGCAAAACGATCTTTGATCGGCACGCCATCGACTCCCTCAACGGCGGATCAGAGGACAATACCCTCGATTGGATTTCGTCTGCGCGTCAAAAAAGCCAAGATTGTGCCTCACTCTCAGCAGTGGATTTGGTAGATATCGCCAAGGAAGCAGACTATGAAGTCGAGATCAGCTGGGCGAGGCAACACTCCCAACGTGGTGGTCTAGACGCGGTCTTCCACCGTCACCAGCCATCTAGCGGAGCCAGGGTCGTATTTCGCTTTCCAACAGATCACCAGGGCCGAGCCGCGAGTACGTTCAGCAACCAGCCGCTGCAGCAACAAGCCGAGCAAGCCATTCAACAGCAGCTGTACGAGACTCTGGAGACCCAACTTCCATTACACCTGGTGCCTCAGGATATCTTTGTCTTGGGGAAGCTGCCCATCAATGCAGAAAGCGAGGTAAACCGTGAGGCGCTCGCGAGAAGAGCAGAAGTGTGACGCGATAGAAAATTCAGAGACAAAGCCTGTTGACTTCTGCGCTAGCCATGTCAATCGCCATGGATACCGGTTATGCCGATAAAGAGTTCAATCGACTAGCGGTCAAGGTATCGAATGTACCAATTGGTCAGCTGTTTCTGCTGGTAATCGAGGTATCGGATGCCTGGGACAGCTGATGACTTGGCATTGAATGAGTAGGCGGATTAGTTATTCAGTGACTCCTGTGTTCTGGTGGCGTTCTGGACTTCTTGATCGCGAAATATATCACCTAACACTTTGTTATCACTCAAGTAGGCTGCACGCCGATCGTGAACTGTGAAGTGCTGCGACAGCGCTCATGTACATGTATATATAAAGTCAACACCGGCAACACGCTTCTTCTATCTGGGTGAGCTCCCCGCCTCTGGAGATAAAGGGTTTGCATTGTTACTAAATTCAATACTTCTTATGTTGCGATTGTCTCTATAGCCAGGTCGAATTATCGAAAGTGTCGCTTTACCAGGCGATGCTTCCACAGTCATGCCTACTATAGTCCTATGATCATTGTGTAATTGGCTCTTGTTCAAAGAGGGGATGAAGGCGGCGACCTTCATCTCTCATAGGGTGTAATCTTGATGTCTCGGGTATTCGGATGACCTTGAGATCTGGCTATCGATAACCTACGGCTTGTTCCGTGTTTTGTGACAGGGGCTGGTACGCTGTGTATCACAACAGACAGAAAAGGTATATTTAGTCAGAGTGTAGGTGACGCTTCTTTTGAAGTCATCCAATTTTGCACTGTATTTTGCAGCAGACTGTGTAAAGTCGTTGTCGCAAAATGCAGTGCATTCGGCGTGACATTAGTCGACATCAAGTCCCTGTAGTCGGCTTGCTGTATACCTTGGGATTGATATACGATGTGATCATGAGCTGGCCGCCTTTGATAGCGCAGGCTATATACGTCTGAGCGCCCAGGCTGTTCTCGAGCTCACGAGTGGTGCTGGAAACAATGTCAGCGATGGTGGTCCACTGTTGGCTCGGGAGGCGCAAGAGAAGGGGAGACTTACAAGATCTCTTCAAGTGCTGACAGATACTGACACGCCTCTTGCTGCTTGTCTCTTCGCTTCATATACGTACACAACGCTGTCGCGATAAGATAATCTGACTTCCCGTAATGGCGCACGGGCAGGTACACTTTCGGCGCTGGCTTTGGTTTGGTTTTGGAAAAGTCGAAGTAGTAAAGAACGCCAGCCGTGCGATGGGCGCATGGCTGTAAGTCTCCGCCAGTGTTTGTGACTTGTTGCTTGCCAGGGAAGAAGAGTGCCTGCCAAAGTTCGAAAAGATCGCCTGAAGGCTCGCTCGTTTTCTGGGCCCTGGATGCGACCGCCGAGGGTCATGATCGATCTGACCGAGTCGAAACTTGTGCATCTGGAACGCAGGTAAATTTTGAGGCGCGCGTACTCCTCGGGCACGCAGTCGATACCAAGTATGTCGCATTCCAGTGCTGGGCCGAGAGGATCTTTCTGGGTGAATTCCGTCAGCAACTCTAGAGCTTGGAATGACCCGGAAGAAGCTTCTGGAAGGCTGCGGATTGCTTGGACAATGAGGTCGAAGTTCGACACTTTGGATTGGGTTGCCCGGATGGAAGGGAGAAAATATGCTTTGACTATCATGGGCCCTTTCCTCCTCAAGTCGTAGGCTATGAAAGAAGATGATGGGGTCTCCACAGGGGACTTCCCCAGCAAAGCCGTATGTTGCGATTTCGGGGCATGATTGTTTGGTTCAAGTTGTTCCGCGTAGTGGTTGTACCAGCGAAGATTGAGATTTAGAACGGTGTGCTGGAGCACTTTGATGAGATTTCGCGATGCCTGCGGATTCAACGGGTCCAGACAGCCGCCTGCGGAGAAACCGATCGGTTCCAAGGCATACCGTATGCTCACGTCTTCACCAGTATGACCCCATTCCCAGCTGAGCTCGACCGGAGTGTGGTCATCTGTCATAAAGCTTTGCCAGGGTAGCATATTGCCCAAGGGCGAGGACGCAGGCCCCAAGGCTGGAACGGTGCAGTCCAGAAAGAATCGCATGTGGGCATACTGTGTTTCCAAGTTGTAGCCAGCTTTACGCAAGAGTATCGCCAGGGGTGTACCAATCTTGCCCTGCCAGAAGCATAAGCTTGCACCTGCAGCCATATTGGTCTCCGGAGATGTCTCCTCTGCTGCTTGGGGAGAATAGTCAAAGAGCCTATTTTTCGACGAAGAGGCGGCAACAGGAGGCAGGAGATGGTGGGACAAGAAATCAAGAGCATTGGATATCTGCTGTGTGCATATAGGATGCAAGAGAATGCGGCACAGCCGGCATCGGGAGGCATTTCTTGCGTGCCCCTGCTCTCGCATGCCCTGCTCTTCCATTGACATCTGGCCATTCTCCGGTTACTTTGTGCGCGCTCCATCTGGTTTAGGGCCTCAGCATTCCTGTCAACCACGAGCCTAGACTACCTTACCGTTCACGGCACGGACCTCGTTTCGCCTTCGGGGATACGGAACTTGGTGGAGCCGGAGTTAGGACGCGATCAACGACCTCTTCTCTACCGGCTTTCGGCTAGGAGACTCTATTTATCAGTGTTATGCGTCTCAGCAATGCACTTTATCCATTCGCACTATCCCGTGCAGCAAAGGGAGGCAATAATGGCCTCCACACCACATGTAAACCGGCAGCAACCATACGAAAACCCACGCGAGCTGAACTTGACGACGCTACCCAACCATCCCAGCTTGATCTGATACAGGACCCAGGTCTGACTGATGCAAGACGCGTCAGTACATCTCTTGCGGTAGTTCATCCCTGAGCCGTGTGTTGGCGGCGGAGCAAAAGAACCCCTACTTAGAATACAAGGTATTTGTCCGATTAGTCTCGTAGCAAGAGAGGTAGCTCATAGCTCTAACTAAAGCTCCACTACGCCCTAAGCTGTGCGTTAGCGGTGCAGGATCCCCACTTGGAACATGAGACATTTGTCCGATTGGCCTTGTAGCGAGAAAAGCAGCTTCGGCCCGGTCTCCACTGCGCCCCGAGCCGTGCGTTGGCGGCGCAGTGACAGGATCCCCACTTGGAACATGAGACATTTGTCCGATTGGTCTCGTAGCGAGGGGGGAGGGGAAGCTGCGTGGTAAGCTGAGTACGCTGATATGTGAACAAGCCGGAAAACAGTCTTAGGGAGGCTCATGCTTGAATACACGAGAAGGAGTGCATCACTACTTCGTCCTACCATTCTTGCTTGTACCTACGTCAGGAGCCTGACTGCTAACGTTCGACCGTCATAGCCACAATCACGCTTCCCAAGCTAGCACAGCACCACCAGGCAGAAGACTTCAAAGTTGCCATGTCGCAGAGACAGCCTCTAGCTATCGTTGGCTATGCCTATCGAGCACCCGATGTTGGCCGAAAGGATCTTTGGGAGTTTTTGGAGCAAGGAAAAGTCGCATGGTCGCCGGTACCCTCTAACCGATTCAACCATGATGCCTATTATCATCCAAACGCGGAGAAAGCGGGCTTCATCTCGTCCAAGGGGGGTCACTTTCTGCCAGACGACCCGTACGCTTTCGATCCATCTTTCTTCAAGATCAGCGCCGAGGAAGCAAAGTTCATGGATCCTCAGCAGCGGTGCCTACTTGAATGTACCTTTGAGGCTACAGAGAGTGCTGGTATTCCACTTTCGGATCTCCTAGGCTCCAACACGGGAGTTTTTGCATCCGGTACCGATCCAGACCACGCCATTGCGATCGCAAAGGATTTGATGAACTCATCCAAGTACGCCGCTTTTGGGTCTTCGCAATCCATGTTCGCCAACCGCTTGTCTCATTTCTTTGGTCTCACTGGACCAAGCGTTGCTGTAGACGCGGCCTGTTCTTCCAGTACCTACGCCATACATCTCGCCTGTCAAAGTATTCTGGCTGGAGACTGTTCTACGGCCTTTGTCGGAGGCTCGAAGCTACTCATCGGCCCGTTTGGGTGGGTAGGGCTTGATCAGCTGGGGTATGTTCATTATCATCTATCCCCGCGTGCGGTAAGCAGAATACATGGGACACGATGTCCGTCATCAGCAACTGGACTGGATCGCATTTGAGGTGTCGAACGTTTGGGAACCTGAGTCTGAGTGTCCCAATCGTTCTGCTCGTCGCGAGCCCGCTAATTGCAGAAGAGGTCCGTTATAGACTGACCTGGCATGTAGTTCAACTTCACCGGAAGGTAGAAGTTTTTCCTTTGATAGCAGGGCGTCTGGCTTCGGAAAAGGCGAGGGAGCTGCTTGTTTGATGATCAAGCGACTTTCAGACGCGCTCGCTTGTGGTGATTCCATCCGAACCATCATTCGTAATACCGTCTGCAACCATTCAGGAGCTACACAAGGTATTTCGATGCCTTCTCGTAGTAGCCAAGAAGAGCTTCTGTTCAATTTACATCGCGACGTTGGAATGGATCCCAATGAGACTTCATTTGTGGAGGTAAGAATCAAGATTTGAAGATCTTTATGCCGACAATCACAAAGAGTTGAACAGCAAGCTAATCCTCGACACAAGGCCCATGGTACTGGAACCCCTATTGGGTGAGCTTTCTTTGGAGTGGCCTTCGGTGTCTCGCCGAATACACGATGCTGACTGCCTAGGGATCCAATCGATGCCGGTGCTATTGCATCAGTAGTCGGATGTCACAGATCGCCCTCCAATCCCGTATATATCGGGGCAGTGAAGTCAAATTTCGGGTCAGTCTCACCGGATTGCCTACTTTCTTTCCGTCTGCATGCTTGGACGTTGATATTGTGCGTGCAGCCATCTCGAAGGTGCTAGCGGTTTGATCTCAATCATCAAATGCATCATGATGTTGGAGCGCGGGACCATGCTGCCTAATGCTGACTTTTTGGAGATAAACCCCGAAATCGAGGGTCATGGTCGATTAAAGGTAAGGCAATGAAAGCGCCTGAATCCCGATGCTTGGGGGATCGTAAATAACTGGGTCAGGTATTGCCCAAGTCGATGCCCTGGCCATCTGGGGCACGGAAGAGAGTCTGTGTTA
The DNA here is from genome assembly GCA_002927005.1 of Aspergillus pseudoterreus. NCBI lineage: Eukaryota > Fungi > Ascomycota > Eurotiomycetes > Eurotiales > Aspergillaceae > Aspergillus > Aspergillus pseudoterreus. Next base: position 384,065 of record PIJX01000062.1, read on the forward strand.
CCAATTTTGGTGAGTTTACTATTCCCAAAAAGGACCTTCTTGAGTACCTTATGATTCCAGCTAATAAGAGCCAGGATTCGGTGGAAGCAATGCAGCAATCCTGCTCGAACAGGGGTCAAGGGAGCTCTCTGAGGAGCATCGCGCGATGACCAACGGAAACGGCATCAGAACGAACGGCATTGAGGGTGCAGTGAACGGTAACGATGTCTACTATGGTATTAAAGGCGTTCGGCTAAAGAAGATGATCGAAACTCATGTTGACAAACTGGCAGGTTTCAGCAAAATGATGACGCCTAGTGGACATGCCAACAACAGTGTGGCGGAGCATTTATATGTCTTTTCTGCGCAATCTCGGAATAGTCTCGAGGCCTACCAATCATCCTTTGCAGACTACTTGGCAGGGAAACCAACGTCGGCTGGATTTGCCAAAAACCTTGCCTATACTCTCGGGCAGCGAAGAACGCATTTCGCTCACCGTGTCGCCTTGGTGGCAGAGTCTACCAGGTTGTTGAAGGATCGGCTGCAGTCGATGGCCAAATGTACCAGACCAGGGAAGACGAAAGACCCTGTAGTTGCATTTATTTTCACCGGACAAGGTGCACAAACCTTCCGAATGGGTGCCGGTCTGCAGAAGTACGAGAAATTCGCGGGAGCAATTCAGGCAGCCGAGCAACTCCTTGTGACTCTGGGAGCTACCTGGTCCCTGAGTGAAGAACTCAACAGGGACAAGCTCGAGTCCCGGATCACTGATCCCGAAATCAGTCAACCGGCATGTACTGCAATACAGCTTGCCCTTGTTATTCTGCTTAAGTCATGGGGCATATTTCCTGCAGCAGTCCTCGGACATTCCAGCGGGGAGATTGCAGCAGCCTTCACTGCCGGCCTTGTGTCATTCGAAGCTGCAATTGCGATAGCCTATTTCCGGGGCATCGCTGCTCAGGAGATTCTTGCTGGCCAAGATGTAGATGGAGCCATGTTGGCCGTCGGGACGAGTGCCCAGGAAGCACGAATGCTGTTGCAAGCCTCCAAAGGCTATGCAGTTGTTGCAGCGGTCAACAGTCCTAACAGCGTGACAATCTCCGGAGATGTGGATACCATCCAGCATGTCCACCAACAGGCAGAGCAGCAGGGGCGTTTCGTACGGAGGCTAAAAGTTACAGTAGCTTATCATTCGCGCCACATGGAAAGAGCGGCAGATTCATATCTGGCATCTATCACACCCCACTGCTCTGCCAAATCAAAACCAACTGACCAGCAACTGACTACGCCACGATTCATATCGTCAGTTACAGGAACAGGAGAGAGTGCGGATCCAACTCTTGCATCCTATTGGGTCAAGAACCTAGTCCAACCAGTGCAGTACCTGCAAGCTGTGGAGACACTATACTCGAGCCGTGGGAATATTGATGGAAACGGCCAGGGACCGGATATAATGTAAGTCGAGAACATACCGACTGGACTAACAAGGACCAACAGTGCTGATTGAGGTCAAAGGATTGAGATTGGTCCACATCCAGCACTCCAAAGTGCTACAAAACAAACATTGGAACGGATCGCCAGCGGTGGTCAGAATCAAGCGGAGCACGTGAAGTATGTCCCTACGCTCATGCGTACCATGGCAGCCAGGACGTCGCTACTGAAATTGGCCGCCTCTTTGTTTGAGGGAGGATTGGACATCAACCTCGGCGCTGTCAACGAGACCACATCATCTGGGGTGCAAATCATCGACGACCTCCCGGCCTACGCATGGAATAAGGCCGACAGATACATCCTGCAGTCTCGAATGGCGACCAATTGGCTTCACCAAGGGGGCCCATACAAACGCCTCCTCGGTTCACGGAGTCCCTACAGCGAAGGAAATGAACATGTCTTTAGAAACGTCTTCACCCTGGACGACCTGCCCTGGATTCGGGACCACTTCATCAATGGCAATGTCCTTTTTCCCTTCACTGGTTTCGTATCTTTAGCCATTGAGGCCTTGAGGTCTCTTACCACCGACGTGGCACCGGCCGTGCTCATCAAAGAGTTTCATGTTAAAGCTAGCCTGGTGATTGAGGAGGACGAACGCGTCGACTTGACCACCAAACTTCGTCCTGCCCCGACGGGCTCAGCAACTGTTTCGTCCACAGCCTGGTCCAACTCCCACCAATGGACGCAACATGCATATGGTTTGGTTGAGGCAGATCATAGCCACGAATCTCTCACCGAAAGTCCACACGTCCAATCTGCGCTGCAGATACTCAATCGCAAGACACCTGAAGAGCTTGATGCGCAAGGTGAGTACGCTGCATTGAAAGCGAATCGGGGAGTCGTTTACGGCCCATCCTTCCGGCTCATGACTGGTCTTTGGCAGACTCAGCTGCCACCGTTTCCACCTTGGTATTAGGCCGCCTAGATCCCGACTCACATGCGCACCCAGAAGCGTCCCCGGTGACCGTAGATCCACCTCTGCTAGACAGCATTTGTCACGGTTTCGGCCCCATGTTGGGGAGTGACAGACCGGGGCCTACTATGGTGCCTTCATTCTGCCTTCAGTTCCGAATATCAAACCGTATCGCTGCGGATGTCGGGCGGGAATTCAAGGTTGTTTCCACGCTCGTGGGTCGTCCTGAGAAGTCAGAGGCGCACGTGCGGCTCGTTTTGTTCGAGGTGTCGACAGATTCTTTGCCTCCAAAGCCTGTCGCCGAGATCGGCCCCCTCAGACTGCAAGGCGTTGAGCGAGGGAATACAATTGGGTTGCAGTTGCCGGAGAGTTATACCTTCAAGCACGTGCCGTACACGAATCTTATGGACACACGCGCCCTCTCCGAGATGGTTCAGGGTAATGCGGCGACCCAAGATGAACTGAGAAAACGGCATGATTTGGACCGTGCTGCTGTACATTTCCTGTCCCGCATGTTCCAGGAGATTACGGACGATGACACATCGAACGTGCCTGTACATTACGCCAAGTTCCTCGCCTGGGCCAGAAGGGCTATCAAGGCATCACAGCATGCAACCACGGATGCTGCAGCATTATTGGATAAGGTCACGTCATCGTCTGACACTGGGAAGATGGTTTGTGCAGTCGGAGCACAGCTCCCCCAGATCATCAGGGGGGAACAGCTTCCAATGAGTATCATGCTTGAGGATGGTTTATTCCAGCATACCTATGAACAATACTCAACCTCTCGCTTAAATCAAGCGGCAGCAAATTATATCGCACTATTGGCAGCATGTAATCCTGATCTCAGGATCTTGGAGATTGGTGGAGGGACGGCAAGTGCCACGCTACCTGTCCTTGAGGGTATTCACAGGGCAACAGAAGGACTGCTGTCTTCCTATCAGTATACTTTCACCGACATCAGTGCTTCATTCTTCGACAACGCCCGGACGAAACTGTCCCAATGGTCCGGGCAGCTGAGTTACGGTAAATTGGATATCAGCCAGGATCCTCTTTCACAAGGATTTGCTGCGGAGTCATACGATGTCGTGCTAGCCAGCAACGTGCTCCATGCTACGCCCGACATGGTTGAGACTCTGAAGCATGTACGAGCAGTGCTGAAACCCCATGGGAAGCTTATCCTTGTCGAGGGCGTGGTTGAAACTCCACAGCCCCATGTGCTGCCGTTCGCCTTACTTGAAGGATGGTGGCTGTCGGAGGACTCCTACCGCTCGACGTCTGGTGGACCGTTCTTCAACAAGGGGCTGTGGAGCGATCTACTCAGCTCAACTGGCTTCGCTGGGGTGGAGGGTTCTGTGGATGATTATCCAGGGCGGCCAGAACACCTTCACTCTGCCGTGGTCGACAAAGTGTGACACGGAAAGAACTTGCAACGGGAAAGTCGATATCTCTGTCCCTGTCTATCACTGTGTTTCTCAAGAAGGAGTCGAGTTTGCAGAGATGGTCTCTAATGATCTGGCCCATAAGCTTGACTGTACAACGTCCGTCAAGCATCTTGTACGGGATCACCACGACAAGCAGACCTCGATCTGCGTCATTCTGGATAGCCACCAACGCAGCATGCTGAGTAATCTATCATCAGCCATGTTCCACGCCATTAAAAACCTCCTTCTGCACACTCCTAGTCTGCTCTGGGTTTTACCAGACCAGTCTCATCCTGACGCATCCATAATCAGAGGCATATTGCGTTCTCTGCGTCTCGAAATCAGCACCAGCAGATTCGTCCTACTCGAAGCTCCTTGCAATGCACGTGGCTCTGAAGCGATTGTGCGACTCGTGAAGCATATGATGCAGGATGTAAACTTTACGGTCCATGGCGAGCAGGAATATGTTCTCGTGGATGATGTACTTCATGTGCCTCGACTGGGAATTGTCGAAACCGCGAAGGAAGTATTTGCAGCCGAAGCGGGCGGAACAGTGATGAGGGAACAGAACATCCGCCACGACGAGGAGGCTATCGAGATGACTTTGGACGCGGTCGGCAGTCCAGATTCGTTGTATTTCCGCGGCAGTGACATCCTGAGCACAGAGCTGGGCGCCGACGAAGTCATTGTCCGCGTTGCAGCCGTTGGCATCAACTTCAGGGATCTACTGCTGGTCCTCGGATCCTTGCCATGGCATGCTCTCGGTTTTGAGGGCGCAGGTGTGGTGGCCCGCGTTGGAACCCACGTGCACGACCTGCATGTCGGCGACCGCGTCTTCTATGTCGTCAACGAAGGCGGTATGGCCAACTTCGTACGGATGTCCAGCGTGCGTGCCCATAGAATACCCGACGGTCTGGCCATGGTTGATGCGGCGTCCTTGCCAATTGCCTTCAGCACGGCGATTATGAGTCTCATCGAGATTGGCCGTCTTCGCAAAGGCCAAACGGTGCTTATCCATAGCACGTCGGGAGCAGTTGGACAGGCCTGCATCATGATTGCTCAACAAATCGGCACCCGGATATTTGCCACCGCAGGCTCGACCGAGAAAAGAGAATTCGTTGCGAAAACCTATGGCATCGCGACCGCTCACATATTCTTGAGCCGGAATTCCGACTTCAAACACAGGATCCTACAGGCAACCGATGGGCAAGGGGTTGATCTCGCTGTTAATTCACTGAGCGGCCCTCTACTCCAGGACACTTGGGTTGATTGCCGAAAATGGTATATTCGTCGAGATTGGCAAAAAGGACCTTCTCGAGAACAAGTACCTGCCCATGAGGAATTTCGACAAAAACATCACTTTCAGCGCGGTCGATCTGCGGAAGTTTGCCGCCGCACGACCCAAGGCCGTGAAGGAATGGTTATCAGCTATCGTTCACATGCTTGAAGGCCAAGAAATCATGCCTGTTCGTCCCTGACCAGCGTCTCGATCTCCCAAGTCAAAAGTGGTCTGCGAAAGCTACAGTCCGGTACAAACATTGGCAAGGTTGTTGCGATGGTGGAAGATGAAAGTGTCATGGTCGAGCGCCCTTCGCCACGGAGACTAAGTTCGGAAGGTCTGCTACATCCAGATGCCACATACCTGATCACCGGTGGCACTGGAGGGATTGGCCGCGCCTTGGCATCGTGGATGATCAACAAAGGGGCCCGGAACGTGGCTTTGCTAGGACGCAGCGGCGATTCTAACCCAAATGTGGCCAATCTGCTGAAACGATACGAGGGTACTGATATCTGCATCCGAGCCCTCGCTTGTGACGTCAGCTCTCGCCCTGATATAGTTCGCGCCGTGGAAGCGCTAGCAGATCTTCCAAAAGTCCGAGGTGTGGTTCATGGGGCTCTAGAATTACGGGTAAGACAGCACAGTGCTTTGGATCACATTCCCAGCACTGACCGTCTTGTAGGATAGGATCCTTGCCAACTCCACCTTCGAAGACTGGCAGCGAACCATGGGGCCCAAGGTTAAGGCAGCGTGGCATCTACATGAGCTCTTGCCAGATCTCGATTTCTTCGTATCCCTGGGCTCCATGTTGGGCGTCGGTGGCCGAGCTGGGCAGTCTCTCTATGGAGGAACCTCTGTGAGTCATCTGGTCGTGCCGAGCACAGTATTGTTGTGGTTGGGACACTTCAAGTGAGACGCCCTGGCACTCGACGTCTCGGATGCCAGCCGAGTTGGTGGCCGATCACAGACATAGTGTCCCATCTATTCTGCTTGCCACGAGATTATTGTGAAATTGCTTATATGAACGCGGCTAACGGTAGTCTTAGACTTTTCTCGACGCATTCTCAGAATACCGAATCCGGTTGGGACTGCCTGCTGTTACCGTCAGCCTGCCCCTTGTCGAGGGTGTCGGTATTGCCTTCGGTCGCGGCATCGTCCATCACTTGCAAGGCACCGTGGGCGCCAGCATAAATGAAGATCAACTTTTCATTCTGATCCATGGGGCCCTCATTGGGCCATCCTCTGGACTCAATGCCCATGGAAGAAGCCTGTCTTGCACGCTCGCGTCGAAGTCGGAGGCCGAAGACTTGCCGTGGGAGCACATAAGTCCATTGTCTGTGATAGGGCGTCTACGAAATAGAGCCAGCAGTGTCGATCCTTCTTCCAACGAAAGCAAGAAGCTCCAAGGTCATCTACAGAATGCGTCTCCGGAGCTACTTTTAGAGGCCTTGGGCGACAAGGTATCGTAGATTACGAGGATCGACAGGGATGAGATCACGCCCGACAGGAGTTTACTTGACTACGGACTCGATAGCCTGTTCTCCCTGGAGCTTCGGAATTGGATTCGACGGCAATTGAACGTTGACATGGCGCTCAAAGACATTACTGCTGCCCCTAATTTGGGAACTTTGGTCCAGCGGATTACTCCTCGCATGACATCCGTCTCGGCTCCTCCACAGATCCAACCTATCGCCGAGGTCGCTGCTGAAAGTGGTTCAACACCCGGCTCTTCCAGTCATTCGCCCGAAAGTGTGGTCTTACCACGACTCCCACTCTCGCCCCTGCTCGGTCTTCAATCTGACGACGAGCGAGACAGCACAGAGGAGCAGCTCCAGTCTATCGGCATTGATCCATCTAATGTGGAGTTGGTATTGCCTTGTGCACCGGTACAAGAGGGTATACTTTTCGCTTAATTGAAAGGTCAGGGACGCCAATACTTTGACTATTGGCCCATGAAGATTACAGTCAAAGATGACACCGGTTATGTCGATGTAGGCCAGGTCGAAGCGGCCTGGAAAGCAGTCTGTGTGGCTCAACCCATACTCCGGACGGTCTTTACGAGCTCTCGATCGAGCGTAGGCGCCTTCCAGCAAATCATCCTGAAAAGCACTGACCCCCGTATTTCTCATACGACGGTTGATCCGCAGGCCAAACTGAATGCGATTCGGAACACCATGGGAGAACCGCAGTTTGCTGCAGCACAACCACCACACCAGCTACATCTCGCCCGAGCGTCTAGCTCTGTCATTTACGCCTTCTTCTACGTGAGCCACGCTCTTTACGATTACAGATCGATCCAGCTCATTGGTGAGCAGCTTCGCCAGGCTTATTCCGACTTGGGTAGCATACGCAAAGGCCCCAACCTGAGCCGGTATATCAGCTGGGTACAAAATCATTCGTTGAAAGCGAGAAACTACTGGAAAGCATACTTGTCCGGCGCTAGACCGTGCTCCATTCCCGCTCTGGACAGCTCCGTGTCAAGTCTTCTTGACAAGACTGGGCCACCATATGTCGATGTATCGATCAACCAACTCTCTCTGCTCCAACCATTCTGTGGCCGACACGGCGTGACAGTGGCAAACTTGGTGCAAGTTGCATGGGGAATGGTGGTCCGCGAGCTTACTGGTTCGCGATCCGTGATAACTTTTGGTTGTGCCCAGTCCGCAGTTGGAGCCATCGAGGGTGATGAAACGATGCTGGGGCCGCTCCTGGCGAGTATCGCATGCTGTTTTCATCTGGATCCCGGAACAACGCTGTTTAAATTGCTTCAGCGGGCAAGAGAAGACTCCATACATGCTCTGGAGCTTCCCAATTTCGCCATGGCCGAGCTCGACGAGGCTGTCGATCTTGGGCAATCATCACGTTTCGATACAGCTGTGACAATCGTCCGTATGGCTCCAGAGACGCCTGCGGCGCCAGATGGCATCCAGGTTCAGCATGTGCAGCCCGAAGAAATCTATACCGAGGTACGTTCTGCTGTTCGTTCCCAGTGCCCGCGTACATGCTAACACGTTGCACCGTAGAATGTTCTGTTATTGGGTGTCGGTTATGATAACAACACTATCGGTGCCAGGCTGTACTACGATGTATCCAGGATTTCCAGGTCGTTGGCGGAACACGCCGGGGGCTTGTTTGCAGCCATGGCCAAGAAGATTCTTGGTGACCCAGATCAGTCAATCCAGGCGCTCGAGTCATCAATCAACCAACCGACCGCCATCTTTTGCGCTCGGGATGTTGCAAAAAGCATATACCGCGAAGCAGCTTCTTTGATTGAGCTGCCAACCAGCTCAATTGAAGACATCCATCCCTGCACCCCTTCGCAACAGCACCAGATCCTGGCCTCTGTCCAGCGGAAGACCGGCGGTTGCATGGATCAGTACGTCTTCCGAGTATCAGAACATGTATCAACAACCAGACTTTGCCACGCAATCAATGTCGCGGCAACGTCCAACCCTTCGCTGCGGACCTGATTTGTGTCCTTGAAGCAGGGCAGTACTTTCCAAGTCACTGTGAAAACCACGCCGTCGTGGTATTCCGACACTTCCCTCTCGGATTACCTTTTTTGGGATAGAAACTTCCACATCCGCTACGGAGGACCGACATGTCGATTTGGCGAGGTCAATGAGCCAGATGGCAAGAACTATCTGGTCCTCTCACTCCATCCGGCCATCTACGATCCGTGGAGCCTCGAGCTTACCATGATCGCAATCAGCAAAGTCTATGAAGACCATGGCAAACCGCCACACCCTTTCCAATCCTTGGGCGCATATATTTGCCGTTTATCACACCGTCAGAACGCGCTCGACGCACAGAGAATCCTGTCGGCTCTGCCCCAATGGTCCTACGAAGCATCATCCCAGTTTCCAATCGTACCCCACGACGCACCCGATGCAGATCTTGCTGACTTCAGATCTTTGGCGATTCCACTGCCACGGACTGATACAGGCGATGATATTGGAACAACCGTGGCCGTTCTGCCTGCTGCCTGGGCTTTGTGCCTCTCAAGACTGAATGGGGACGGGAAAGCTTGCTTCGGCATCCATGTGAGTCGCCGTGATGAATCGATTGACGGAATAGCTCGCACGACGGGACCGATTGCAGCCATTGTCCCATGTGCTGTGGATCTGACCACGCTGGATAACGGCGACTCGCTTCTTGGAGCCGTACGGGAAGACGTTCAGGCAGCAACACCATCCCTAGGAGCACCGACTCAACGTGGAGCATCTGCAAGCGATAGCCTAGGAACATCATCCGACTCGTTCAGAAATGTCTTGATTGTTCACCCAAATCCTGCCTCCACCAGGCAAACAGGGCCGCCAGAGATCCTGGAACTCATGCAAACAAGACCATCTGAGATCTCATTCGACGGAGCTAGGCTTGTTACGAATTGCAGAGTTCAACGCCACGGGATGTTGTCGATCGAAATGCAGTTCGACAACCGAATTATTTCAGGGGAAGATATCGAGATCCTACTGCACCAATATAAGCATGCTATTACCCAACTCGTCCTGGAAGTCACGGCTCCGCTGGCCGACTTGGATCCCATGAGCAGTCATGAGAGGTCACTACTCCTTGAATGGAACACAAACAGCCCGAGTTCCGTGGAATGCTGCATTCAGAACCAGGTGCGAGATGTCGCTAAAACAGCGCCGACAACACCTGCTATTTGTGCCTGGGACTGCAACCTCAACCACGAGCAGCTGGACGACCTCTCGGATCGAATGGCTGCCCTACTTCGAAAGAATGGCGTCAAGACAGGAACCATTGTGCCATATTTCTGCGAGAAGTCCGCCGCAGCTATCGTCGTCATGTTGGCAATTCTGAAAGCTGGAGCAGCTCTGGTCGGCATGGACTCGGATCATCCTGCCCAAAGGCTCGCCGCCATCTTGACTGAAGTTGATGCGTCTATCATCGTCATCTCGACCGCCTTGCGTGAGAAAGTCAACGCCAAGGTGCAGGTCAAGAATGCTGTGGTGGTGGATGCTGAAAGCATTCAACATCTTCCCCGCGGCCAACCTGGGCATGTTGCGGTTCAACCGTCGGATACTTGCTTCGTCCTCTATACGTCAGGCAGCACCGGCATCGCTAAGGGCGTCGTGGTTTCACACTCCAATTTTGCTACGAGTGTGCACCATCAACGCGGGATTGCGGGCATGTCGGCAGCGACTAGGACCTTGCAATTCGCGAACTTCATCTTCGATGCGGTCATGATCGAAGTCTTTATGACCTTGGTGTCCGGAGGCTGCGTCTGTATACCCCAGGAAGCGGAGAGGCTCAATGACCTTTGCGGCGTGATACAACGAACGCGTGCCAATTTTGCGATACTGCCACCCTCAACAGCAAGCCTACTGGGTCCCGCCGAGGTACCGACTTTGCGCACACTGTGCCTCGTTGGAGAACAATTTCCACGGTACATGGTGGACCGGTGGAGCAACATTCGTCTGATCAATGGCTACGGGCTCAGCGAGACAGCCATCTCCACCTCACTTCGTCGTGTGTCGCCCGATTCCGGCAAACATCATCTCAATATTGGCCACCCGCTTGGTTGTCGATATTGGGTTGTCGACCCTAATGACCACGACCGACTAGTGGCCCTCGGGTGTCCTGGGGAGCTTCTAGTTCAGGGGCCTATAGTCGCCCAAGGGTATCTGAAGAACGCCGAGAAGACTAGAGAAGCCTTCATCCCGGCACCCAAATGGATCAGCGACTTCCCATCACTCGATCTGTTGTCGCAACGATGGTACAAAACAGGGGATCTGGTTATGCAAACGGCGGACGGGTCAGTAACGATGCGTGGCCGTAAGGGAACACAGATTAAGCTCGCTGGCCAGAGGATCGAATTAGAGGAGATTGAGCATCATCTCCGGCAACTATCTGACCCCAGCTGGAAACTTGCGATGGAGCTCATCAGGCCGGATAATAAGGATCAGGACGCATGTCTAGCTATGTTCTTTGCTGCAATGGATGCGAACGACGAATCCAGAGCTCCAGAGACACCCTGTCAATTCTTATCGCCCTTTTCGCAAGAGGCGGTGATGCTCAGGCAAGCTCTAATCTCGAAGCTTCCGTCCTACATGATACCGCAGTACTTCATCCGCCTGAACCGACTACCGCTTACGAGCTCCAACAAAACCGACCGGCAAGCACTCCGCACGCTAGGTGGCAGCCTTTCACCGGAACAGCGAAGTGCGTATTCTGGGCTTGGGGTTGTTTCCAGTCAAGTGATGACGCCGCAGCAAGCCATCGATGGCAAGTCGCAGATCAAACACGGCAAGGACCCCAAGGCGGAGCTCCGCAAACTCTGGGCCCGAACTCTTGCTTTGCCTTTGCGTAATGTCCAGGCGACGGATAATTTTTTCAGTCTCGGTGGGAGTTCTCTCCGGGCGATGCGATTGGTCAACGCTGCACGCCGAGCTGGCTTCACATTGACACTGGAAGATATATTTAACACGCCCGTGCTCTCGACTCTCGCTGCGGCAATGCGCCCGGTAGCATCCCCTGGTGGCAGCACCGGACGTGCAGGGGCCAGTCTTATGCCACGGCCGCCGAAGCCCTCCTCTGCTACGGCTGTCAGCAGCGAGCTGAGGAGTTGCCTCATGCAGCATGGCTTGGAGACAGAAAAGATTGAGAGTGTGGTGGAGGCGACCGACACCCAAGCCGACGTTCTTGCAGTGTCAGAGTTAGATGGCCAAGGGTTCAATTCCAGGTTCGTCATGGAATTCGGAGCAGCCGGTCTCGATCTCGCACGGATGACCGAGGCTTGTGAGGTGGTCCTAAGGCAGCATCATCTCTTGAGGACGATATTCGTACAGCATAGGACCACTCTTCAACAGATGGTGTTGAAATCTCCACCGAGAGGAAGCGTGCAAGTCACTACCGACGAGGAAGAATTCGAAGATACAAGTGGGTACTATGTTGGGATGAAGCCGGTGCTCGAGGATAGGTTGCCCCGATTCCGTCTACTTGCCAGGGGAGATAGATGCCATAAGCTGCATCTCCAGATCCACCACGCGGTCTACGATGCCATCTCACTCCCCATCATCTTCAAAAATCTGGAGGCAATATACAGGCAGGAGGCTGTTGCAACTGGTCCGAGCTTCCACAGCTGGGTTTCTCATATTCGTTCCCTGGATAAAACCGCGGCGAGGGAATTCTGGGTTCAGACATTGAAAGGCTCATCAATGGCATACGTTGTGCCACATCCCAAAGGGCGACGACCAACCTCGGGTAGTTCCTGCAGTGAAGAGATTCTGATACGAGTTCCAATGATCAAGACATCCCATGGAACCTGCGCAAACATCGTCCACGCTGCATGGGCGCTATTGCTCTCGCACATCACCGGCAAGCAAGATGTCGTGTTCGGAAGCGGCCATGCCAATCGAAACCTCGCCTCCTTCCCCGACGTCGATCAAGTCCTCGGTCTTTGTATGAATTATATCCCGGTCCGAGCTCGACTCGACACCAAAGCTAGTCTGGGCGGCTTAGTCGCGCAGATCCAGGCCCAGGCGGTGGCCACCATTCCGCATCAACATCTCGGTGTCCGTGACATCATACAGACTTGCACAGATTGGCCAGCGTGGACACGGTTCAGCAGCGTTTTGCTGTATCAGAACGACGAAACGATGCAGACGTTCGAGCCCGGAGTCAGATTCGGAGATGTCGATTGCACGATAAAGGGTATTGGCGGAGTGGGCCAGGCTTCGGATCTGTGGCTTCAAGTCTCGCCGTCGGCGTCCATGAAGGAGTTCATGGTACAGGTGTGGTACTCGCGGCGCACTATTCCCGAAGAGAGAGCACAATCAATCACGCGTCTTTTCCAATCGGTGCTCGAATCGATGCCATTGGCACTGGATAGGCCGCTCCAGGAAATCACCGACACTCTGACTAAGACAATGCTGGCTGGCAGTGTCACGGCCGATTTAGATCATCCCAGTCATCCAGTCGATGATGCTTCAACGAACGGTATAGCATCAACGTCTACCCCGAGTGCTCTCACACTGGCCGTTGTCTCGCAGGCCTGGGACGACGTCGGTCTTGTCGTACCTGCAGCCGGTACTCAGGCACAGGACGAAAAGACAGTGGATGATCAGTCCATGTTCTGGGGTGGAGCCGGTAGCGCCGATCTGGTCACCACGTTGCTGCTATCCCGCTACTATCAGCGAAATGGGTATAAATTGAGCATGCAGGATCTTATTGACAATCCTACTCAAAAGGGGCAGGCAGATCTACTCGAAGCGCTGAAGGTATAAGTTTGGCCAGCAAGGGAAAAATGTGGAAGGGGGAGGAGGGGAGTATGAATAGATGCAAATGAGCGACGCGTGCAATTTTCTAACGCAAGCGGGGGTCGAGAAATGGATGCAATTTCCTCGAAGAGGGTTGGAGCCAAGCTGCTTATGGCTTCTACATACTGCTGCATTAAGCGGACAGCTATATTTGCCCCCTTGAGCATTGACGTTCGATCAAGCTTCCAGCAATCTGACCGCTACAGTGTGCAGACCTGTAAGACATGCGTAATCTAGGTCAGATCCTACGTCCTCCGGTTTACCGATATATCGAAAGCCAGTCATTTTGATGGCCGATGCACTTAGGAATAACACCTCACAGGAGAAGTCGCTAGGATCCTCGAGGAACGAATGGGAAAACTAGGAACGTGTGGCATACTTGAGTCATGGGAATTGCGTGGGATCATGCTCGCCGGCTGCCTTCTCGTCACGACCGCCGTAATGAGCTATTTATTCTAGGCAGCTATGAGCATGAAACTTTTGATCCCGAGCCACGTCTACATAAAATTTATTAGCATTGCCCTCCAAAATGCGCTTCGACTCTAGGTACTCATTAATCGAAAAGTGCGCTAACTTGACAGTTGCACCTTGTAATCCGGCATGTTGATAGTCAAGTATGAGCCCTGGGTGGTAGACACAGTAGATAAGTGGCCCACCCCCTGGTGCTAGAGAAAGCTTTACAAACACAGCCTCAAAATCTTTCTTCAGACTCTCCAGCACCTGGATCCCAGCGCGTGGCCCTACCTTATTGACAGCGAGCAGCCCGTTTAAAGTCCCTTTCTCAGGAACTTCCTTAATGCATACTGCAGGCACACGATTCAGGTCGTTGCTAATGCTCGAGAGAAAGACAAGTGTACTTGCCAAGCGGCGCTCTATCTCAAATGGCAAAGTGTAGCCCTTATTATACTAGAGAAGGCAATCGGTAGGGTTCATCGAATGCTGAGAAGGCATTATATGCAGCAAGTGAAGCAGAGCGATATTCATTGCGCCGATAATGGCAGGATTGGACACCATTGCCGGGTAAACGTGATCTAAACAAGACGTCTAAAGCAAGCTAACACCAAATAAGCTCAGAAAGGTCTTGTAGGCATCCGAAGAGGTCAGGAAGGAAGTTAGACTAGGGTGGTTTAAAAACCACAGTTATAAAGCCCTACTCTAAACCTAGGGGATAAGATATTATACCTTTAGTACCTTTTCTCGCCTTCTAATTAGTCTAATTTTAATGTTTACGCGCGCTTCTATTAAATAAAATATATATTCTCAATTTTTTTTAATATTTTCTTTATTTGATATACTACTAGTAAACTGCTATTATTACTAGATACTATAGTTTCTATAGCTCTATTAAAAAAGCCTACTCTCTAGTAGCTAAGCCATCGTACCCTTACTGTTGTTTCTCGCGGCCTCACCTTCTAATTGGCCTAATTTTAATGTTCCTATGTGCTTTCGTTAAATCTGATATATATTCTAAATAACATCTCCTGCTTTCTTTCTTTTCTATTTATTTAATATATACTATTATAGCTTTATAGCTTTTATTAAGGAAATCTTCCTTAAAGAATAATCTCTCTCTTTTTCTTTACGCTATCTATCTATATCTTTTAATTATACTAATAAATTTATTATATATATGTTTCTACATCGCTAATATATTTAATACTAAAATTAAAAAAGAGACTTCGCTTTAATATTTCAAATTAAAAATATTTCTTTCTCTTTTTCTATTCCTCTCTCTCTTTTTAATTGTTATTTTTATTTATTATTTCAAGACTCTTTATTATTCATTTATTTATCTACCTATCTTCTCTAATAAATCTCTTTATTCATTATAAAACTTTTTAAATATAGATTTATAAGTTTTACTAGTTTATAATTTTACTAAGAAATCTATAGATTTATCTTTAGATTTATTATTTAATCTACTCTACTATAATTGCTAAGATTTTTTAATAAAATATTTATTAAAGAATATCTAAATAGCTCTAGCTAAATCTAACTTAAAAACTCTATATTTATTCTAATATCAAAAGTCTCTTAATTTTAAATTTACTAATATATACTAGATATTAGTATCTATAGTATATTATATAGGCTACTAGAGCTTTATTTAACTATATCCGGAAGATCTATCTAAAACTAGACTAATTAATTAGCTATTTATCTATAACTATCTGCTTCTAGAAACTAGAAACTCTCTACTAAGAATAGCTGTTAGATAGCAGAGTACTAGAGGTGTTTGCCTAAGGCAACCATTTTAGTTATATTAGGCAGCCACTATTGCCTAGGCAACTACCAGATTAATTCTATTAATTTCTATTATTTCGATTTCTATTGTTTTGCCATATTCTTTCTGATTCTATTACATCATCTGGTTATGTCATCACTTACATTATTTTATAGTATTTCTATATTATTTTCTGATTATAATTATTAATTACCTGTTTCTAGAAGACTCTAGGCCTTTAGAACTATACTATAAATAGGGCCTTCTTAGGGATGTCAACCCGCACCGCAACCCGCAGCGGTATGGTGCAGGTTATAAAATCTACAGTCCGCATAGGCTACAGGTCTTAATAGTAGGACTTATATAGATTTATAAGCTACTACATAGGTTAAAAAATATATAAAAATATAGAAGAAATTACAGAAATTACAGAAATTATTATAAAAATATATAATATTATAGAAATTATAAAAAGTATAAATTTTTATATATTTTTATATATTGTAGTAGCTTGCGCAGTAGTTTATAGAAAATATATAAATTTATAATAAGATTCAAGACTATTTTCTAAAGCCCGCAAACCTATATAGTTTAAATTTTAACCCTACAGGTTGTACCAACCCGCACCGCGTACACCCCTAATCTAATCTAACTAACTTTATCAATCTATTTAACCGATTTAATCTATTTAATCAATTTAACTTGACTGATTTAATTAGTGTTAGGCCTGCACCTAGGGCTGCAGGTCGACCACTAGACCAAAAGGCTACTATATTGAACCTCTGCTAAGGTTTGATCCCTAGGACCACTATATATAGTATCGCACTGGTGGGCTCTAACAATAAATCTCTATTGTCTTAGATATTTTTCTAGAAATATAATAAAATCTAGATAGTAACATCAGGAGCATGCAGGAATATTAAAATTAGGCCAATCAGAAGGCGAGAAACAACATCAAGGGCACGATGGCTTTGCTACTAGGGAGTAGGGCAGTAGGCCTGTTTTTTCCCTGAATGTTAGGGCGCCCTATTCTCTGTGTCTTTATAGGCTGTATGATTATGGCCCCCCATGAGTTGGGACAGTGGTGTGGCATGTGTGTGTGCGTGACTTATTAATATAGACTACAGAGGAGATTCTAATTATATTAGATAGGTAGGTGGGCCTACTAACTATTCCTCCTATATTACTATTGACTGGACTAGCAATCGCCCCAGAGGCTAGACAAGTTCCTGATAGCCCCTAGAGTGGGATATTTAAACGACCGCTACTGCTGACACCTCGGTCAGTTTCAGTTTTGTCTATTATCATAACTATCTAATCGTGTGGCTCGCATGTCGTTTCCATCCCCAACATAACATTGAGCACTTTCTCACCATCTCCGTTAGGTTAGGTCAAGGAGTTCGTTAGCAGTGCCGTAGGTAAAGTTATCAGCATAGTATTTTCATTGTGTTTGCAAAGACTGGAATACTTGGCGTTGCATTAACAAGGGGTCCGCAACCAGGGTAAGGTCTTAATCAGTGACTGCGGAGTGACTGCGTTGGATGGATGACACTCAACCACGTACAGGCCCCTGCTGCATGAGTACCTAACCATGCAAGCAAGGAAACTTCCGCAAAGTGCGGGAGTCTTCTCAGCATAGCCTTTACGACTGCTTATCGTGACTCTCAATCGTGGCACTATTTGTTCCAAGCCCTAGATCAATAACCGACGAGTCGTGCGTGGATGATGTCGACAAATTCACATCCACTGCGCAAACATCGCTTTTCATCCCGGATCATGGTACCTGGAAAAACAGAAATAATATGTTCGATTTAAGTGGCTTGGAGCTTCGCCATTCGTTTGGTCGCGGGCCACTCTCAGAGCGTATCTCGAGAAAACCGCTAAAGATAGAATCACGTTGTTATCAGTTACATGGACGAGTTGGCCTACTTGGACAAAGTTCTGCATATGCATGCCTTTCATGTTAGTCACATCGGCAGATTTTAGGCCACTAATAGTGTCAGCTGGAGAAATGCAAGCAGCGTGGCGTGTCGACACTTGCCTCGCTGTGGCCAGTGGCTGGCCGAATGCATGCGTCAAAAGGCCTAGTTGTTCCACTATCCACGGATTGGCTGCTGAAACAGCCACGTCAGGCTGTTATCTTTAAATCCTATCACGCCCTACTGTACGGCTGGTAGCATTAGCGTATGCCAGCTCAGCCTAATTTGTCAAGTCCAACTAAATCAAATTCTCGCTT
Source organism: Aspergillus pseudoterreus (assembly GCA_002927005.1). Classification (NCBI taxonomy): domain Eukaryota; kingdom Fungi; phylum Ascomycota; class Eurotiomycetes; order Eurotiales; family Aspergillaceae; genus Aspergillus; species Aspergillus pseudoterreus. The sequence continues at coordinate 401,893 of PIJX01000062.1, forward strand.
CCTTCGTGCATTATTTTGCGTCAAAATCTGACATTATTTCAACCCAGCGAGTGACCATGAAAATAGGAAAAGAGGCTGCCTAACCGAATCCAAGAAAGACATCTAGGTATAAGACTGATCGACAGAAGATAGATCCGATAAGGCGAGACTAAGGTTTCATTGCTAAGCGACATACCTGGTTATTGTACTCTTTTCATGTTCTTCATACCATTCCCATGGGTAAGTTTCTTAGGGCAATGTCCATGTTCTGCAAGGTAGTGACTTCGGACCAACAGGGAAAACAATATTGGCCGCGAACTTCCAGACAATCCGCGCAGAGGTTAACAAAGTCCTCTTTTGTTCGTATGCCAATGTCTTCTTAATATTCGTGCCAGCTGGCTTTGCAGTCTATTACACCAACCAAAGCCCCATTCTTATTTTTGTATTCAACTTTATCGCCGTCGTTGGTCCATCTGTGATTCTTGAATTTGCCGTCGCAGAGATCCGACGACGATCGCGCCCCCTTATATCTAGTATCGTTAGTATGACTTTCAGGTATGATGCACTTCCGGTACAGGGAATTTTCCTTACTGAGTGGGCAGCAACGTTATCTTGCTTATAACGTCGATTTTGCTGCTGAAGTCCGGCCAAGTAACGGTCTTGCAGACTTCTATTGTCGGCAGTATTCTTTCAAATATGCACTTGATGCTCGGCTTGGGTTTTATTGCAGGTGGTATGAGGTATTCCGAGCAAACTTATAGCCTTACAGCTGCCAAGGAGATAGGAAGCTTGAGTATTTTGGCAATACTAAGCATGGTTATTCCTACGGCATCCAGGTTGCTTTCAGATTCACCTCTATCAGGTATCGTTCACCAATCACGTGCCACTGCCTTTACTCTAATTTTCACATATGCCTGTTTACTTTATTTCCAATTCAGATCCCATAAGTATATCTTCATGGATGTTTCCGAAGAATCGGTATTGCCAGAGGTTGAAGCACGAAGTCAAACTTCAAGCCAAGCCCCAGGTGAAGCTGAGCAAGAGGAGACTCAATGTGCGCATCCTCCACACTTTGCTACAGCATTGATCTCCTTAGTGACTGCCACTGCTTTGGTCGGGTTTCATACGTCCTTTGCCACAGATAATCTATCCAGTTTAATGAGCGAGGCTCATCTCAGCAGCTCATTTGTCGGCGTGGTGATTCTGCCACTTCTCAGCAACGATCTTGGCCCAATAAAAGCCGCATGGAGAGGCCAAATGGATGAATGTATTGCGTCCACCATCGGGAAGTGCGTCCAGACGTCTCTAGTCATTGTACCGTCAATCATTTTCGTCGCCTGGGGTATAGGAGTCGACGATATGACTTTGGATTTTGGTGGCTTTGAAGTTGCAACTTTGTTTGCCAGTTCGCTCTACGTCAATTTTGTGATCAATGACGGCAAGAGCAATTAGTGAGTTGCATATTTACCCCGCTCCATATTTCCGTGTTTTTGCTGACTTTATCTGGAACCTTATTCAGCTTTGAAGGCATTGCACTCATTGGGCTTTTTATCATCATTTCTATTGCGGCCTATTATATCCCCTAGTCAATTGATCTAAGTCTGTACTGAGACCCTGATACCAGTGGGTGGTACATAGAAAAATTGCAATCTGCTTTCATCCATCCGGAATAGGAAATATCTCACTACAATTTTACAATTCAGACTCCGTCAGGTTCGAATTTAGTCGAACCTGATAGAGCCGCGATCCAACTCAGGTTCGAGTTTCCGACCTTTAAAACCTGAGTGGGACCATGCCGAAGCCAGGTAGGAGTCCCGTGGGACTTGTCATGCACTAGGGCTCAAAGTAGTTCTCTCTGATTTACTCCCACTACAGCAGGAATTTAATTCTGAAATCAAAGTCTATGCCAAACCAGCACATGCATATGCCCTGGAGCCATTATCAATGTATCCGGGCTTGCGTTGTGGCTGAAGTACATTATCGATTTTGCCTACTCCCTAGTAGCAAAAACATCGTACCCTCGCTGCTTTTTCTCGCCGTCTGATTGGCCTAATTTTAATGTTCCTGCGTGCTCCTGTCTACCAGAGTACGTGCCCGCAACGCCCTTTACCGTGCCTTACTTATCCTTATTACTATTTACTATTGACTATACTATACTGTTACTACTATACTATAGTTATACTATACCTTCCTTATAGCTCTTATTAAAGAAATCTTTCTTAGAAAGTATCCTTCTATAGGCGCTATATTTAAATATATTAATAAATTTACTACTATATATTTCCGCGCATTACTAATATATAAATAATAATAAATTATTTTTTTTTAATTAAAAATATTTCTATTTTCTATTCTATCTATATAGAGTTATATTTTTAGGCCTCTCTATTATCTATTTAGCTATCCCTTTTTTAATAGATTTTTTTACTTATTACAAATTTTTTTAAATTTAGATTTGTAAGCCCTGCTAGTTCGCGGTTCTACTAAGATATCTATAGAAATATCTCTAGACTTATTACTCTATCTATCTTACTATAACTACTAAGGTTTTTTAATAAGAGATCTACTAGCAAATATCTAAATAGCTCTAGCTAGATCTAATCTAAAAGCCCTATATTTATCTTAATACTAAAAACCTACATATAGGCGTCTGGAAGTCACCGTCACTGCCCATATATTCTCCGCCCGCGCAGAGGGGGAGGGGCGCGTACTTTACCCGCCGCTAGCCTAATTTAGCAACTATCTATATTAAACAGCTTTAAAACTATCCTAGTATTACTTCTATTACTTTTTATACTATATTTAAACTGTATACTTCTCTATACTACCTATTGCTGCCTCTATACTATTTATTACTTCCTCTAATAGAAAGTAATAGATATTTACTATTAACTATTACTTCCCGGTTTTTATATTTATCTTTATTCGATTACTATATACTACTAAAGATTTTCTCTATTAAATTCTAGCTATTTTTTCTATTATAAACGCGCTGTTTATTTTACTATATAAAATAAACAGCCTATATAAATAGATTTATTAATATCTTTATTTAATTAAATATTTATAGCAGTTTTCTTTTTAAGTTTTTAAAGAAAATAGTAATAGAAAAATTCTTATTTATATACTAGATCTAGCTATAGATATAGGCTTAAGTATATATATATATCTTTCTTTATAATCTACTTAAAATATATTAAAAATTTTTCCTTCTCTTAGTTTAGTTCTACTATTTCTTTAGCTATTTAAAAAAAACTTTCTTAAGATTATCTATTACTATAGCTTAAAAAATTAGTTCTTTAAAATAATTTAGAAATTCTTAATAATAAAATTCTATACTAAAAGTAATAGTTTAGCGCAAAAAATAATTTAAATTAATATTAATTTATACTAGTTTATACTAAGATTAAATAAATACTTTTTTTTTCTTTCTTTTTTTTAATATATTTATATATATTAGTCGCGTCTAAATTTATCTAATTTTTTTTAATAATATAATTCTAGTAGGTTAAAAAAAGATAAGCAAAATTTATAATTATTTATAATAGATACCGCTCCGAATTATTTTTAATATAATAATTAGTACTAATATATTATTTACTACGAGTACTAGTATATTTTTCTATATTATTTTATCTTACGCTATCTATATACTTACTATTAAATTTAGAGTTATACTGCGATCTAGCGCTAGTTATAATATATTTTAGAAAGTTCGAAGCCTTATAATAATTATACTAACTTTCTTTCTCTAGTTTATAGAGCTAACTTTATTTCTTATCTATCTATCTATAATCTACTATAGTATAACTACTATAGCTTCTTTATCCTATTAAAAAAATAGCTTTAATAATATTATTAAAGTAACTATATCTTTAATATCTTTTATCTACTTATTTTAATCTTTATTTAAAAGTAAATATAGTTTAACTATACCTGCTACTATTATTATTAAATAATAGTGGCCTTATATCTAACAAGCCTAAGTATAGTCGCGACTCTACAGAGGGGGAGGGTAGCATAGTTAAGGGCTGCCGGCGCTAAACCGCTTTTAGGGGAGGGTAGAGTAGAATTCTACCCTAAGTATAGTCGCGACGGTACCAAGCAAAGGTGCCATAATAAAAAAGTCTTGGCAGACTTCCTATTTCGGCTGGGTGCCAGCAGAAAAACACCTAATAATAACTTCTTCAACTATAGGATTTTTCGAATCGGAAGAATTGCTAGTTATTTCTATCTATATCTATTTTTATCTACTAAAATATAAAGTAATTTAGTTAACTACTTTTAGAGATATAAGAAGATTAAATTTATTAGGCTAAATTTTGTTGGGGTATGCTAAGCTACTAGGCGCGGATAGACTAGTCCTTATTTAGATATTTACTGCCTAAGGCTACTAGCTAGATAAGGCGATAAGACTTAAATAAATAGATAGATAAACAGATAGTTTATATCTAGAGAGTTTGGTTTTAGTGGTCGCGCTTTAATAATAAACTTAAATAGATAGAGAGATAGATATAGAGGCAGGCAGATTAGGGAGGTCTCGCTAGAGGCCTTAAGCTAGGCAGGCAGACAACTAGTTAAGTAGGTTAGAGAGGCCTCGCTAGAGGCCTCGAGCTAGGCCTCAAGCCAGGCCTTGAGCCAGGCAACTAGTTAAGCAGGTTAGAGAGGCCTTGCTATAGGCCTTGAGCTTGGCCTCGAAGCAGGCCTCGCCGCAGGCCTCGGAGCAGGCAACTGGTTAACCAGGTCAGGGAGGCCTCGAAGCAGGCCTCGAAATAGGCCTCGAAGCAGGCCTCGAAGCAGGCCTCGGAGCAGGCAACTGGTTAACCAGATCAGGGAGGCCTCGCGGCAGGCCTCGTCGCAGGTAACTAGTTAACTAAATTAGGGAGGCCTCGAAGCAGGCCTCAAAGCAGGCCTTACTGTAAGTCTCGGAGCAGGCAACTAGTTAACCAGATCAGGGAGGCCTTGCTGAAGGCCTCGAGCTTGGCCTCTAAGCAGGCAACTGGTCAACTAGGTCAGGGAGGCCTTAAGCCAGGCCTTGAAGCAGGCAACTGGTCAAGCAGGTCGGGGAGGCCTCGAGCTAGGCCTCAAGGCAGGCCTCGAAGCAGACAACTAGTTAACTAGATTAGGGAGGCCTCGCTGGAGGCCTCGCGGCAGGCTTTATCGCAGGCCTTGAAGCAGGCAACTGGTCACGCAGGTAAGGGAGGCCTCGCTCAAGGCCTCGAGGCAGGCCTCGTCGCAGGCCTCGAAGCAGGCAACTGGCCAAGCAGGTCAGGGAGGTCTCGCCGGAGGTCTCGAGGCAGGCAACTGGTTAACCAGATCAGGGAGGCCTCGAGCTAGGCCTTGAAGCAGGCAACTGGTCAAGCAGGTTAGGGAGGCCTCGAGCCAGGCCTCGCGGCAGGCAACTGGTCAAGCAAGTCAGGGAGGCCTCGCTCCAGGCCTCGAGGCAGGCAGGCGGGCAACTGGTCAAGCAGGTCAGGGAGGCCTCGCTCAAGGCCTTGAGGCAGGCCCTAAGGCAGGTAAGCAGGCAACTGGTCAAGCAGGTTAGGAAGGCCTTGCTCGAGGCCTCGAGCCAGGCAGGCAAGCAACTGGTTAAGTAGATTAGAGAGGCCTTGCTCCAGGCCTCGAGGCAGGCAGGCGGGCAACTGGTCAAGCAGGTCGGGGAGGCCTCGAGGCAGGCCTCACGGCAGGCAACTGGTCAAGCAAGTCAGGGAGGCCTCAAGCCAGGCCTCGAGCCAGGCAGATAGACAACTGGTTAAGCAGGTTAACTTGTTAGATAGGTTAGGTAGGTAGGGAGGTAGGCAGGTTATACCTAGATAGTTAGGCCTAGGTAGTTACGTCGAGCAGGGTAGTTAGGCAGGCAGGGTCTAGCTAGTTCGGTCAAGTAGGCAGATTAGGTTAGATAGATTAGATCGAGCATATTGAGCAGATAGGTAGATAGGTAGATAGATTAGTAGGCAGCTAGATAGATAGGTAGGTAGATAGATAGACAGGGCCTAGATAGGCTGGTAGGCAGATATATATATCTTAGTTATCTTTAACTTTTTAGTTGGATTCCTATAGTTAAAGTCTAGGCAAAGTATATATATATATATAGATAGACAGATATATAGATTAGATAGATAGGACATAGATAGTTAGATAGGTAGACAGAGAGAGATATATATCTTAGTATTCTTTTATTTTAAATAGGATTGCTATAGTAAAGTAAAGTCTAAGGGCGAAAGAAAGATATATATATAGATAGATAGATAAATCTATTAATTATCTCTTACTTTTTAGTAGTGATCCTATAGTAAAGTAAAAAGAAATAAACATAAATAGCTATCTATCTATTCAAATATTAAATAATTCAAAAACCACCTGAATCATATAAATCATTTCTGTGTCTAGAACCCCCCATTGAACCTCTAGCATTTTTTGAAGCCGTTCTAGAGGTTCTAGCTCCCCGACCCCCTGTAGGGTTCTAGGACATACTTTTATAAAATGACCCGGGTGTTCGAGTAAAATTGCAAATAAAACTGGAATAAAAGAAATAAACAGGCAGGCCTCTAGATTTCTATCTTCTTTTAATGATTTGCATATTCTAGTCGGTAGAAAGCAACTAAAACAGCAAGAATCACTAGAAAGATTCAATCTAGGGCGGATTTTGGCGAATTTCTTCAGAAAATGCGATTTATTCGGGCACTGCGGACTAGTATGCTCTAAATAATCTTGTTTCAAGGATCCTATTCTTATTAATATCTTCGAAGAAGGGTATATTTTCAAAAAAACGTACCATAGCACCGAATATAGCAAGCAACACACCGCTGGTCCCACCAGAGCTCTAGGGCTTCTAGCAAGGCCGTATAGGCTTTACTAGCATTCTGATAGTAATAACTAGTTGCCTGAGCCACCTGCTGATGGACTTGAGCGCGTTTTTCGCATAAATCACAGGGCACCCAGGTCGGGTCACAGGATTCAATGGCCTGGCCATTAAAAATGCGGAGAATCGACCGTCTGCGACACAGGGTTTCATTCAGATAGTCCCGAAATAGGGCCCTTTCCCTAGAATCCTGTTCTCTAGGAATTCGATCACTAGGGCGAACGAGGCAGGTGGAAACCCCTAATCGGCCTGGGGTGCGACTGGCCCGCCCCGATTCTTGCAAAAAATCAGTTAACCCATAGGCCCCCTGGAGATGAATAACGAGATCGATACTTGGAAAGTCGTAGCCAGCCCCAATCGCCCCGGTAGCCAATAGAATTGCGCGTTTTTTCTGCAGAAATTTCTGAAGCTCACTAGTTTTGGTGTCTTCATCTAGATCTGCATGAAAATGGGCGGTTATCTGATCATAAGAATCATGCAATTCATTGACTAGGCGCTTGCTCATGCAGAATACGAGGGTTTGCAGCGGCTTCCCTAGTTTTCTTTCCAAATTCTGAATGAATTGCATAAGATAGGGCCCTAGTTCGACCTGCTGAGGCATCTCCTGAACCCGATAAGATAGGGTAGGCTGATTAATCGAGCCTTTAACCCTAAAAACATGGGATTTCACCTCTAGCCCGATTTTCTGATAGAGATCGTCCTCTAGATGGTCCGGTAGGGTGGCCGAGGCAAAAACTGTTGGGACTCCTAGGGCCATGGCCTGCCGAGCCCGCCACATAGCCTTGCGGTAGTGGGCGCTGAGCGGAATCAGGTGGCATTCATCAAAAATCAACCGATCAAGTAATCCTTGATGTTTCAAATAAAACGCATGTTCTAGAAATCTAGGGTTTTGACCCAGCGTTTCAATCGAAACTAAAAGGACCTGTGGGTTTGATGACTCTTCATAGGTCTCTTCAAAATAGCTGATTGACAGGCCGATAGCTTGAGCTTTTTGATAGAGATCCCGCTTTAAAGATAAAAGCGGTACGACTATAATAGTCGTTCGACTCGTGGTTAAACTGGCCCCTAGAAGAAATAGGGTTGTTTTCCCACCAGCGGTTGGTAGAATCATCAAAAGATAGGGTACTTTTTGCAGTAGAAGCTGCAGGGCCTGCATCTGCTCAGGGGTTCGAAACTCGGCCTGATCATCCTGGAAGAAGTCCTGCAGCACCCGACGTAGTAAACTAGGGTTTAGAGATAGAGTTTGAACTCTAGACGTCTCTGGAAACCCTAGACGAGCTGCCTGGGCCTGATCTAGATCGGTAGGGTCTGCTAGGTCGGACTCTAGGGCCCTAGGGCGCTCCGGTTGCCCTCGAATCTCTAGAGCCCCTAGAGCTTGATGAAACAGACCGACTGATATAGGGCGTTCGGGGGGTTGACTACCTGCCTTTCTAGGAAAGCAGAATTGCACTAGGGGCTGCGCCAGTGGAAAGGTAACTGTCGGAGCCCCTAGGGAAACGGTCTGAG